>CM029022.1:41300222-41900222 GCA_016801055.1 Panax notoginseng
AGTATTCTGTGACGCCCCCAGAATAGGTATACAACACCATTCTGAGTCGCCAAATACATGGTACAGAAAGCAAACTACAACTTAATAAGTCGTTGCAAAAAATACGACAACACATACTGTGAGTTTTAAATACAATATTGTCTTCTAGACAATATCCACACTCAAATAAATCCTCATTACAATTATTCAAACACTATTTTACAGAAATTAGTGAGGACTGCTAATACATCTTTCTAGAACCATTCACTCCATACCCCGACTAGATCCTGCTATGTTCTCACCTCCTGAGAAGAAAAATGGAACAAAAAAGGGAAAAGGGTTGAGCTCAACTAGTCCCAGTAAAGATTATTATGACTAAGATAATATACAACAAATTATCGTTAGTTTTCAACAGGGAAAAATCTGATAGAATATAATCGACAACAAGTTTTAGATCAACAACTGCAGCGAAAACAACAAACCATTAGAAGAGTCAAGTAGAGAAAGAATTCTACTATCTTCTAAGATTTTAAAAGTCCATCATCAATATTTTATCCCTGTAACATCAATTAATAATCATCTTTAACCAAAATATTCATCTTTGCACTACAGGCCAAAGATATTCATTTGTATCATCAGTCGGTCATGGTCATCTCAACCACCTGTTCATCTTTGCACTACAGGCCAAAGATATCATCAAGTAATTATACATCTTTGCCATACAGGCCAAAGATATTCATTTTGTATCATCATTTAGGACTGAAGATGATGAAAAATATCTTAAAGAGAACGAATCTATGAGACAGAAGGACAAATAGTAGGATTCGTTATAACAGTTTATCCAAGATCAATAATACTTCATAATATTCAATTGTGAAGCAGAATTCAAAAATAAAGATCAAAACATGGGATACAATTCAAAGATAGTAACCATAATAGACATCTTGGACAAAAAGGAAAATTTTATTTTTCGGTGAATAGTGCCGTATTCGTGAATAGTGCCGTATACGTGAATAGTGCCGTTATACGTGAATAGTAACCCCCGACACAAAAAGTTCCAAATTTGATAAAAACTCATATCAATATTTCAGCATAATGATATTGAAGAAAATAATATCATTAAGAATAGAAAATAATATCCCTTACCTCAAAATTATCAGTATTCTGGTCGGAATACCGGTATATAGGCTGAAAGAACTTGCTCTGATGAATAAGAAACTCTCAAAGTATCTAAATACTCACAAATTACACTCAATAATCTAGAGAGAGAAAGAGAGAAAACTTGTTTCTGGTGTAATTTTCAATTCTAACTTAGCCCTCTATTTATAGAAAATAATTTTGGTAGGTTTGACCTGCAACACTGATGGCTTTACCTGCTACTATTCCCACCTACCACATTTGAAATATAATTCAGCACATTTCTTCACCACCACAAGTGGGGCCCACCAATTCTAGAATTTTCCACCAACATGATTAAACTCCGAAAATTCAACAATTTCTGAACCAGTCATCTGTTAATTTAATTATAAAAATCATACGTTCATTTTTAACGGTTCAAAATTTGTGGACATTACTCAACTTATATATGTATTATATTACCAAAAATTAACCAAGATCCAACGGTCGGATTAAAAATTATATACCCCGCAAAAATATCTCAAAAATCTGATTTTTAATACCTCCATTCCGACAAAAATATGGATAAAAACCTCAACATTAACTCCTTCATTTTTAACCACAAAAATATATCCCTCATTTATATCCACATAAAATAAATATTTCCTTATCCATATGAATCAATAATTAATTATTCACAAATATAATATTACAGAATCAACATTTATGACAACCAGGCCGTTCCCAGGAAAGAGGGGGCTTTCCAATAAGGATTTCTCCTTACTGGCGGCGCAATTAGATGACCAAACCTCTCTTTAGACGAACTTTCTAGACATTGCCAATAATGTTATCTAATAATATTATTCAAATAATATGATTATTGATCTGATAAATGAAAATACTGTGCAGCAACAATTATTGAAACAACAATAATATAAAATATCAACGCAGCAATTATTGAATCAATAAATAAAAATATTGAATAATAACTACTGTAACAATTATTGAGTAGTGCCTTTCTTACGTAAGATTCAATATTGGTGCAATACCGTGTGCTACTGTATTTTAATCCACCGGGTATTCCAACAGTATTAACGGTAACAACTACGCCGTTATTTATAAACAACTTATACTTGTCGTTTTCTTCATCCAATCGCTTTTCGTTATGGGGCCCACACAAGGCTGCGTCGTCGTACGAATATTCCCCGACAGCAAGAATATTCCACGACCAACCGAATATTCACCGACCAAAATAAATATTTTATAACCACTTGCTTATTTTGCAAAATTTGCACATTTCACCCATAACCAAAGTATTATATCAAATTAACCCCTTATTATTCACAATAATATTTAGAGAAAATTTGATTTTATTCTTTAATAAGTTGGGGTCTTACAACCTCCCCTCCTTATGAAATTTCGTCCTCGAAATTGACGTACGTACCTGATATTTCAAAAAGGTGAGGATACCTCGCTTTCATTTCTGATTCCAACTCCCAGGTCATTTCTTCAATAGCATGGTTTCTCCACAAAACCTTAACTTGTGGTATAACCTTCGTGCGTAGGACATGCTCTTTCCTATCCAAGATCTTAACAGGTACCTCCTCGTACGTTAAATCTTCAGCTATCTCGTCTGGTTCTAACTCAATAATGTGGTTCGGGTCTTTAACATATTTACGAAGCATAGATATGTGAAAAACATTATGAACACGAGACATGCTTGGAGGTAATGCGAGTCTATATGCCACATTTCCTATTCGCTCAAGAATCTCAAATGGACCAACAAATCTTGGATTGAGCTTTCCTCTCTTTCCAAATCTTGTAACTCCCTTCCATGGTGCAACACGTAACAATACATGATCCCCAATATTAAATTCCACGTCCTTCCGATGAAGATCCGCATAACTCTTTTGTCGATCCTGTGCCGTTTGTATACGTTGTCGAATCGTTTGGATCTTCTCTGTAGTAATGCGTACCATTCTCTCTGGTCCCAACAATGTTGCTCCTCCACCCACCTGTCCAGATACTGGAGAACGACATTTTCTTCCATACAACGCCTCAAATGGAGCCATACCTATGCTCGCCTGATAACTGTTGTTGTAGGAGAATTCCACCAATGGTAGGTACTTATCCCAACTCCCTTTGAGATCTAAGACACAAAGTCTTAATAGATCTTCAAGAGTTTGAATAGTCCTCTCTGATTGTCCGTCCGTTTGAGGATGGTATGCTGAACTGAATCGTAAATCCGTGCCCATAGCTTTCTGCAAGTTAACCCAAAATCGTGAAGTGAATCTTGGGTCACGATCCGAAACTATGGATACTGGCATGCCATGCAATCTCACAATCTCGTTCACATACATACTAGCAAGACGTTCAAGGGAATAAGTCTCACGTATCGGCAAGAAATGAGCGGACTTGGTTAATCTATCAACAATAACCCAAATCGCATCTATGCCTTGAGAAACCTTGGGAAGACCTGTAACAAAATCCATAGTAATGTGTTCCCACTTCCATTTCGGAATCTCAAGTGGTTGCAATGGACCCTTTGGTACTTGATGCTCCGCTTTTACACGTTGACAAGTTAAACATCTCGAGATAAACTCCGCGATCTTCTTTTCATATTGCTCCACCAAAATGTATGTCGAAGATCGTGATACATTTTGGTACTCCCAGGATGGATTGCAAACGGTGTGTTGTGTGCCTCCATCATTATTCTATGCTTCAAGTCAAAATCGTTAGGAACACAAAGTCTGGAGTTGACTCGAAGTATTCCTTCTTCATCGATTCTTGCTTCTGGAATAGCACTTCTTGCACTTTCTTCTTCATACGCATCAGCTCTATATCCGTAGCTTGAGCAGCTTTAACTTTATCGATTAAAGTCGGTTCTACTCGTATATTTGATATCATCATGTGGGTACTTGGAGCCTTCATCTCTATCTCATCCTTTGCAAGTCATACAAAATGGGCCTTTGTGTTAAAAACATTGCACTCGTACCCGCATATGATCTTCTACTCAATGCGTCAGCTACTACGTTTGCTTTTCCAGGATGGTATTGGATGGTATGATCGTAATCTTTCAACAGCTCAAGCCAACGTCGTTGCCGCATGTTGAGTTCCTTTTGGGTGAAGAAATATTTGAGGCTTTTATGATCTGTATAGATCTCCACTTTCTCCCCATACAGGTAGTGTCTCCAGATCTTCAACGCAAAATACGACTGCTACAACTCCAAATCATGAGTAGGATAATTCCTCTCATATTCTTTGAGTTGTCGTTGAGGCATAGGCTATGACTTTCCCATGTTGCATGAGAACACATCCTAACCTTTGCCTGAAGCATCGCTGTAGATAACAAATCCATCCGAACCAGATGGTATTGTCAAAACAGGTGCCGAAATGAGTCTCCTCTTGAGTTCTTGGAAACTCTTCTCGCATTCCTCATCCATACGAATTTTGTATCTTTCCGAGTCAGCTGAGTTAACGGAGTAGCGATTCGAGAAAATCCTTCCACAAATCTCCGATAATAACCAGCTAAGCCCAGAAAGCTACGTACTTCGGTTACCGACTTCGGTTGCTCCCAACTTTGTATGGCTTCAATCTTCGCCGGGTCGACAGATACTCCATGTTTTGACACCACGTGCCCAAGGAATGCTACTTCCTCAAGCCAGAACTCGCATTTCTTCAGTTTGGCATATAGCTTGTTTTCACGAAGCCTTTGCAGTACCAGCTTCAAATGGCGCTCATGATCTTCACGGCTTTTGGAATAGATGAGGATGTCATCAATAAAGACAACAACGAACTGATCCAAATATTCTTTGAATACACGGTTCATCATATCCATGAAGGCAGCAGGAGCATTAGTCAATCCAAAAGACATTACTAAGATTTCATAATGCCCGTACCGAGTTCTGAAGGCAGTCTTTGGAATATCCTCAGTTTTAATCTTCAGCTGATGATATCCAGAACGAAGATCGATCTTTGAAAAGAATTGTGCTCCTTGCAACTGGTCAAACAGGTCATCAATGCGAGGTAGCGGATACTATTCTTGATGGTGACATGGTTCAATTCTCGATAGTCAATACAAAGTCGCATACTCCCGTCTTTCTTCTTTACGAATAAAACAGGAGCACCCCAAGGAGACGTACTAGGACGAATAAAACCGATGTCCAACAACTCCTGTAGTTGGACTTTTAACTCCTGAAGTTCAATAGGAGCCATTCGATATGGGTTTTAGAAATGGGCTTTGTACCGGGTTCAAGGTCAATAAAGAATTCAATTTCTCGTTCCGGGGGTATTAGACCGGGAAGTTCTTCAGGAATACATCGGGAAAATTCTCTAACAATAGAAATATTATTCAAATCTGACTTGTCTTTGTTCAAATCCATAACATGGGCTAAGAAAGCTTGACATCCGTTTTTCAATAAACGAATAGCTTTGTGGCTTGATATGACAGTGACTGATTTTAGTGGTTTAGTAGTTTGAATTCGTATGACAGGTTGGTTAGGAATATGAAAACTAAACAACCTTACGAAAACAATCAATTTTAGCATGATGAGTGGTTAACCAATCAATTCCTAAAATCACATCAAAAGCAAGTATCTTTAAAGAGATAAGATCAACAGGTAATGTGATAGTGCCAACTTGGATCATGCAAGATTTTAAACTGTAGATGTAACGAAGGTTTCACCCAACGGAGTTTCAACAGATAAGTTAAAGTCCAATTTCTCCGGAGTCAAGTTTAAACGTTGAGCACAAGCAGGAGAGATAAAAGAATGGGTAGAACCGGTATCTAGTAAAGTATAAACTTCGCAAGAATTCAAGATTAGCTTACCCGTGATCACCTCGTTCGGGTTTCTCGCGTTTGGCCAGTAACGACAAACGCTCTTCCAGGAAACGCTGATTTCGCCTTATCCGGGACAGCCCTTGGAATCACCACTCCCGCTGAACTTGGTTTCGCTATAGTACAATCTCGAGCGATGTGGCCTTCCTTCCCACAGTTGTAACACACCTTGGATTGTTGTGGACAGTTTGGGCTGATATGTCCCTCTTTCCCGCATTTGTAACATCTAACTGGCGGTCGTTCTCCTCCCCTAAAATTTGTTGTTGGTGCTGGTGCTGGTGCTGATGTCTTCCCTCATTGTTGAATCTCCTCTTCTGAAATTTCACTGACTCACCTCTCTATTATCATGGCCACGATGACCACCGAGTGGTTACCGCCTTTGTTCGTTTTTTTCCCCTCCTCGTTGGTTATCATCGCTCTGATGATTGCTATCACCGGTATGACCCTGGTTGTGGTCCCTCGGTTGAGTATACTCATTTCTCTCTCTTAATAATTGGGCCCTGTTGTAAAACGTCTGAATATCAGAGAAAAATTTATGAGAGATAAGGTATTGACGAATCTCAGGTTTTAACCTCTCAGAAACATCCTTGTCATTCGTTCCTCATTTTCGACCAAATGAGGTGCAAACCTGGATAACTCTGCAACTTCGCCTCGTACTGGGACACCGTCATGTTGTTTTGTTCCAGTCTAATAAACTCAACCTCCTTCATATGACGAATACTTTCGGGAAAGTACTTGTCATTGAACAGTTTTTGAAATGTTTCCCAGGACATGTTGAGTGCGTCAGGCTGGGTACGCTTCACAGACTCCCACCAGTAGTCTGCCTCACCGCGGAACATAAATGTGGCGAATGGAACCTTCTGTTCCTCCGTGCATCCAAGACATCAAATATCTTGGTAATTTGCTTGACCCACGTTTCCGCCATGATCGGATCCGGCTTTCCCTTAAATTCTGGTGGTCCCAATTCTTTGAACTGCTTAGCTGTGAAAAACGCGCGCGTTGTTATCATTTCCACCCGTATTCTGCACACGAGTCTCCCTCGTCTGATTTTGCATGAACTGCAAAAAGCTCCTAAACAATTCATCATTCATCGTTTGCTCGGTAACGTTGTTTACAGGAGGAATATTGCCTTCCTGTTGCACGTTCCCCTGGGTAGTGATCAAAGGTGTCTCCACGGTCTGATTTACTCCATTATTAACGTTCTCAGCTGCCATTCTTAAATACTGCCATAAAACAAGGGTTAATAGTCATGTCATATATTATCCCTATACTCTGACCGACCAAAATAAACACCAAATAAACTTAGTCAGGTCATACTAGCGAAGGAATTCCCCGTCTCTCCCCTCCTAGTTCTTGTCTCACATCTCAGCCAGGGATATATCCCTAAGCTCTGATACCAACTGTGACGCCCCCAGAATAGGTATACAACACCCATTCTGAGTCGCCAAATACATGGTACAGAAAGCAAACTACAATCTTCAATAAGTCGTGCAAAATACGACAACACATACTGTGAGTTTAAATACAAATATTGTCTTCTAGACAATATCCACACTCAAATAAATCCTCATTACAATTATTCAAACACTATTTTTAAGAAATAGTGAGGACTGCTAATACATCTTTCTAGAACCATCACTCCATACCCCGACTAGATCCTGCTATGTTCTCACCTCCTGAGAAGAAAAATGGAACAAAAAGGAAAAGGGTGAGCTCAACTAGCCCAGTAAAGAATATTATGACTAAGATAATATACAACAAATTATCGTTAGTCTTCAACAGGGAAAAATCTGATAGAATATAATCGACAACAAGTTTTAGATCAACAACTGCAGCGGAAACAACAAACCATTAGAAGAGTCAAGTAGAGAAAGAATTCTACTATCTTCTAAGATTTAAAAGTCCATCATCAATATTTTATCCCTGTAACATCAATTAATAATCATCTTTAACCAAATATTCATCTTTGCACTACAGGCCAAAGATATTCATTTGTATCATCAGTCGGTCATGTTCATCTCAACACCTGTTCATCTTTGCACTACAGGCCAAAGATATTCATCAAGTAATTATACATCTTTGCACTACAGGCCAAAGATATTCAGTAATATCATCATTTAGGACTGAGGATGATGAAAAATATCTTAAAGAGAACGAATCCAATGAGACAGAAGGACAAATAGTAGGGATTCGTATAACAGTTTATCCAAGATCAATAATACTTCATAATAATCAATTGTGAAGCAGAATTCAAAAATAAAGATCAAAACATGGATACAATCAAAGATAGTAACCATAATAGACATCTTGGACAAAAAGGGAAAATTTTATTTTTCGGTGAATAGTGCCGTATTCGTGAATAGTGCCGTATACGTGAATAGTGCCGTATACGTGAATAGTAACCCCCGACACAAAAAGTTCCAAATTTGATAAAAACTCATATCAATATTTCAGCATAATGATATTGAAGAAAATAATATCATTAAGAAGAAAATAATATCCCTTACCTCAAAATATCAGTACTTCTGGTCGGAATACCGGTATAAGGCTGAAAGAAACTTGCTCTGATGAATAGAAACTCTCAAAGTATCTAAATACTCACAAAATACACTCAATAATCTAGAGAGAGAAAGAGAGAAAACTTGTTTCTGGTGTGATTTTCAATTCTAACTTAGCCCTCTATTTATAGGAAAATTTTGGTAGGTTTGACCTGCAACCTGATGGCTTTACCTGCTACTATTCCCACCTACCACATTTGAAATATAATTCAGCACATTTCTTCACCAACCACAAGTGGGGCCCACCAATTCTAGAATTTTCCATCAAAATGATAAACTCCGAAAATTCAACAATTTCTGAACCAGTCATCTTGTAAAATTCATAATAAATCATACGTTCATTTTTAACGGTTCAAAATTTGTGGACATATACTCAACTTATATATGTATAACATATCCAAAAATTACCACGATCCAACGGTCGGATTAAAAATTATAACCCCGCAAAATATCTCAAAAACCCTGATTTTTAATACCTCCATTCCGACAAAAATACTGATAAAAACCTCAACATTAACTCCTTCATTTTTAACCACAAAAATATATCCCTCATTTATATCCACATAAAATAAATATTTCCTTATCATATGAATCAATAATTAATTATTCACAAATAATATTACAGAATCACATTTATGACAACCAGGCCGTTCCCAGGAAAGAGGGGGCTTTCCAATAAGGATTTCTCCTTACTGGCGCGCAATTAGATGACCAAACCTCTCCTTAGACAGAACTTTCTAGACATTGCCAATAATGTTATCTAATAATATTATTCAAATAATATGAATTATTGATCTGATAAATGAAAATACTGTGCAGCAACAATTATTGAAACAACAATAATATAAAATATCAACGCAGCAATTATTGAATCAATAAAATAAAATATTGAATAATAACTACTGTAACAATTATTGAGTAGTGCCTTCTTACGTAAGAATCAATAATTGGTGCAATACCGTGTGCTACTGTATTTTAACCACCGGGTATTCCAACAGTATTAACGGTAACAACTACGCCGTTATTTATAAACAACTTATACTTGTCGTTTTCTTCATCCAATCGCTTTCCGTTATGGGGCCCACACAAGGCTGCGTCGTCGTACGAATATTCCCCGACAGCAAGAATATTCCACGACCAACCGAATATTCACCGACCAAAAATAAATATTTTATAACCACTTGCTTATTTTGCAAAATTTGCACATTTCACCCATAACCAAAGTATTATATCAAATTAACCCCTTATTATTCACAATAATATTTAGAGAAAATTTGATTTTATTCATTAATAAGTTGGGGTCTTACAACCTCCCCTCCTTATGAAATTTCGTCCTCGAAATTGACGTACGTACCTGATGTTTCAAAAAGGTGAGGATACCTCGCTTTCATTTCTGATTCCAACTCCCAGGTCATTTCTTCAATAGCATGGTTTCTCCACAAAACCTTAACTTGTGGTATAACCTTCGTGCGTAGGACATGCTCTTTCCTATCCAAGATCTTAACAGGTACCTCCTCGTACGTTAAATCTTCAGCTATCTCGTCTGGTTCTAACTCAATAATGTGGTTCGGGTCTTTAACATATTTACGAAGCATAGATATGTGAAAAACATTATGAACACGAGACATGCTTGGAGGTAATGCGAGTCTATATGCCACATTTCCTATTCGCTCAAGAATCTCAAATGGACCAACAAATCTTGGATTGAGCTTTCCTCTCTTCCCAAATCTTGTAACTCCCTTCCATGGTGCAACACGTAACAATACATGATCCCCAATATTAAATTCCACGTCCTTCCGATGAAGATCCGCATAACTCTTTTGTCGATCCTGTGCCGTTTGTATACGTTGTCGAATCGTTTGGATCTTCTCTGTAGTAATGCGTACCAATTCTGGTCCCAACAATGTTGCTTCACCCACCTCGTCCCAGCATACTGGAGAACGACATTTTCTTCCATACAACGCCTCAAATGGAGCCATACCTATGCTCGCCTGATAACTGTTGTTGTAGGAGAATTCCACCAATGGTAGGTACTTATCCCAACTCCCTTTGAGATCTAAGACACAAAGTCTTAATAGATCTTCAAGAGTTTGAATAGTCCTCTCTGATTGTCCGTCCGTTTGAGGATGGTATGCTGAACTGAATCGTAAATCCGTGCCCATAGCTTTCTGCAAGCTAACCCAAAATCGTGAAGTGAATCTTGGGTCACGATCCGAAACTATGGATACTGGCATGCCATGCAATCTCACAATCTCGTTCACGTACATACTAGCAAGACGTTCAAGGGAATAAGTCTCACGTATCGGCAAGAAATGAGCGGACTTGGTTAATCTATCAACAATAACCCAAATCGCATCTATGCCTTGAGAAACCTTGGGAAGACCTGTAACAAAATCCATAGTAATGTGTTCCCACTTCCATTTCGGAATCTCAAGTGGTTGCAATGGACCCTTTGGTACTTGATGCTCCGCTTTTACACGTTGACAAGTTAAACATCTCGAGATAAACTCCGCGATCTCTCTTTTCATATTGCTCCACCAAAATGTATGTCGAAGATCGTGATACATTTTGGTACTCCCAGGATGGATTGCAAACGGTGTGTTGTGTGCCTCCATCATTATTCTATGCTTCAAGTCAAAATCGTTAGGAACACAAAGTCTGGAGTTGACTCGAAGTATTCCTTCTTCATCGATTCTTGCTTCTGGAATAGCACCTTCTTGCACTTTCTTCTTCATACGCATCAGCTCTATATCCGTAGCTTGAGCAGCTTTAACTTTATCGATTAAAGTCGGTTCTACTCGTATATTTGATATCATCATGTGGGTACTTGGAGCCTTCATCTCTATCTCCATCCTTTGCAAGTCATACAAAATGGGCCTTTGTGTTAAAAACATTGCACTCGTACCCGCATATGATCTTCTACTCAATGCGTCAGCTACTACGTTTGCTTTTCCAGGATGGTATTGGATGGTATGATCGTAATCTTTCAACAGCTCAAGCCAACGTCGTTGCCGCATGTTGAGTTCCTTTTGGGTGAAGAAATATTTGAGGCTTTTATGATCTGTATAGATCTCCACTTTCTCCCCATACAGGTAGTGTCTCCAGATCTTCAACGCAAAAACGACTGCTGCCAACTCCAAATCATGAGTAGGATAATTCCTCTCATATTCTTTGAGTTGTCGTGAGGCATAGGCTATGACTTTCCCATGTTGCATGAGAACACATCCTAACCCTTTGCCTGAAGCATCGCTGTAGATAACAAATCCATCCGAACCAGATGGTATTGTCAAAACAGGTGCCGAAATGAGTCTCCTCTTGAGTTCTTGGAAACTCTTCTCGCATTCCTCACTCCATACGAATTTTGTATCTTTCCGAGTCAGCTGAGTTAACGGAGTAGCGATTCGAGAAAATCCTTCCACAAATCTCCGATAATAACCAGCTAAGCCCAGAAAGCTACGTACTTCGGTTACCGACTTCGGTTGCTCCCAACTTTGTATGGCTTCAATCTTCGCCGGGTCGACAGATACTCCATGTTTTGACACCACGTGCCCAAGGAATGCTACTTCCTCAAGCCAGAACTCGCATTTCTTCAGTTTGGCATATAGCTTGTTTTCACGAAGCCTTTGCAGTACCAGCTTCAAATGGCGCTCATGATCTTCACGGCTTTTGGAATAGATGAGGATGTCATCAATAAAGACAACAACGAACTGATCCAAATATTCTTTGAATACACGGTTCATCATATCCATGAAGGCAGCAGGAGCATTAGTCAATCCAAAAGACATTACTAAGAATTCATAATGCCCGTACCGAGTTCTGAAGGCAGTCTTTGGAATATCCTCAGTTTTAATCTTCAGCTGATGATATCCAGAACGAAGATCGATCTTTGAAAAGAATTGTGCTCCTTGCAACTGGTCAAACAGGTCATCAATGCGAGGTAGCGGATACCTATTCTTGATGGTGACATGGTTCAATTCTCGATAGTCAATACAAAGTCGCATACTCCCGTCTTTCTTCTTTACGAATAAAACAGGAGCACCCCAAGGAGACGTACTAGGACGAATAAAACCGATGTCCAACAACTCCTGTAGTTGGACTTTTAACTCCTGAAGTTCAATAGGAGCCATTCGATATGGGGTTTTAGAAATGGGCTTTGTACCGGGTTCAAGGTCAATAAAGAATTCAATTTCTCGTTCCGGGGGTAGACCGGGAAGTTCTTCAGGAAATACATCGGAAAATTCTCTAACAATAGAAATATTATTCAAATCTGACTTGTCTTTGTTCAAATCCATAACATGGGCTAAGAAAGCTTGACATCCGTTTTTCAATAAACGAATAGCTTTGTGGCTTGATATGACAGTGACTGATTTTAGTGGTTTAGTAGTTTGAATTCGTATGACAGGTTGGTTAGGAATATGAAAACTAACAACCTTACGAAAACAATCAATTTTAGCATGATGAGTGGTTAACCAATCAATTCCTAAAATCACATCAAAAGCAAGTATCTTTAAAGAGATAAGATCAACAGGTAATGTGATAGTGCCAACTTGGATCATGCAAGATTTATAAACTGTAGATGTAACGAAGGTTTCACCCAACGGAGTTTCAACAGATAAGTTAAAGTCCAATTTCTCCGGAGTCAAGTTTAAACGTTGAGCACAAGCAGGAGAGATAAAAGAATGGGTAGAACCGGTATCTAGTAAAGTATAAACTTCGCAAGAATTCAAGATTAGCTTACCCGTGATCACCTCGTTCGGGTTTCTCGCGTTTTGGCCAGTAACGACAAACGCTCTTCCAGGAACCGCTGATTTCGCCTTATCCGGGACAGCCCTTGGAATCACCACTCCCGCTGAACTTGGTTTCGCTATAGTACAATCTCGAGCGATGTGGCCTTCCTTCCCACAGTTGTAACACACCTTGGATTGTTGTGGACAGTTTGGGCTGATATGTCCCTCTTTCCCGCATTTGTAACATCTAACTGGCGGTCGTTCTCCTCCCCTAAAATTTGTTGTTGGTGCTGGTGCTGGTGCTGATGTCTTCCCGTCATTGTTGAATCTCCTCTTTCTGAAATTTCCACTTGACTCACCTCTCCTATTATCATGGCCACGATGACCACCCGAGTGGTTACCGCCTTTGTTCGTATTTTTCCCTCCTCGTTGGTTTTCATCGCTCTGATGATTGCTGTCACCGGTATGACCCTGGTTGTGGTCCCTCGGTTGAGTATACTCATTATCTCTCTCTAATAATTGGGCCTGTTGACAACGTCTGAATACAGAGAAAATTTATGAGAGATAAGTATTGACGAATCTCAGGTTTTAAACCTCTCAGAAACATCCTTGTCATTCGTTCCTCATTTTCGACCAAATGAGGTGCAAACCTGGATAACTCTGCAAACTTCGCCTCGTACTGGGACACCGTCATGTTGTTTTGTTCCAGTCTAATAAACTCAACCTCCTTCATATGACGAATACTTTCGGGAAAGTACTTGTCATTGAACAGTTTTTGAAATGTTTCCCAGGACATGTTGAGTGCGTCAGGCTGGGTACGCTTCACAGACTCCCACCAGTAGTCTGCCTCACCGCGGAACATAAATGTGGCGAATGGAACCTTCTGTTCCTCCGTGCATCCCAAGACATCAAATATCTTGGTAATTTGCTTGACCCACGTTTCCGCCATGATCGGATCCGGCTTTCCCTTAAATTCTGGTGGTCCCAATTCTTTGAACTGCTTAGCTGTGACAAACCGCGCGTTGTTATCATTTCCACCCGTATTCTGCACACGAGTCTCCCTCGTCTGATTTTGCATGAACTGCAAAAAGCTCCTAAACATTCCATCATTCATCGTTTGCTCGGTAACGTTGTTTACAGGAGGAATATTGCCTTCCTGTTGCACGTTCCCCTGGGTAGTGATCAAAGGTGTCTCCACGGTCTGATTTACTCCATTATTAACGTTCTCAGCTGCCATTCTTAAATACTGCCATAAAACAAGGGTTAATAGTCATGTCATATATTATCCCTATACTCTGACCGACCAAATAAACACCAAATAAACTTAGTCAGGTCATACTAGCGAAGGAATTCCCCGTCTCTCCCCTCCTAGTTCTTGTCTCACATCTCAGCCAGGGATCATATCCCTAAGCTCTGATACCAACTGTGACGCCCCCAGAATAGGTATACAACACCCATTCTGAGTCGCCAAATACATGGTACAGAAAGCAAACTACAACTTCAATAAGTCGTGCAAAATACGACAACACATACTGTGAGTTTAAATACAAATATTGTCTTCTAGACAATATCCACACTCAAATAAATCCTCATTACAATTATTCAAACACTATTTTACAGAAATAGTGAGGACTGCTAATACATCTTTCTAGAACCATCACTCCATACCCCGACTAGATCCTGCTATGTTCTCACCTCCTGAGAAGAAAAATGGAACAAAAAGGAAAAGGGTGAGCTCAACTAGCCCAGTAAAGAATATTATGACTAAGATAATATACAACAAATTATCGTTAGTCTTCAACAGGGAAAAATCTGATAGAATATAATCGACAACAAGTTTTAGATCAACAACTGCAGCGGAAACAACAAACCATTAGAAGAGTCAAGTAGAGAAAGAATTCTACTATCTTCTAAGATTTAAAAGTCCATCATCAATATTTTATCCCTGTAACATCAATTAATAATCATCTTTAACCAAATATTCATCTTTGCACTACAGGCCAAAGATATTCATTTGTATCATCAGTCGGTCATGTTCATCTCAACACCTGTTCATCTTTGCACTACAGGCCAAAGATATTCATCAAGTAATTATACATCTTTGCACTACAGGCCAAAGATATTCATTAATATCATCATTTAGGACTGAGGATGATGAAAAATATCTTAAAGAGAACGAATCCAATGAGACAGAAGGACAAATAGTAGGGATTCGTATAACAGTTTATCCAAGATCAATAATACTTCATAATAATCAATTGTGAAGCAGAATTCAAAAATAAAGATCAAAACATGGATACAATCAAAGATAGTAACCATAATAGACATCTTGGACAAAAAGGGAAAATTTTATTTTTCGGTGAATAGTGCCGTATTCGTGAATAGTGCCGTATACGTGAATAGTGCCGTATACGTGAATAGTAACCCCCGACACAAAAAGTTCCAAATTTGATAAAAACTCATATCAATATTTCAGCATAATGATATTGAAGAAAATAATATCATTAAGAAGAAAATAATATCCCTTACCTCAAAATATCAGTACTTCTGGTCGGAATACCGGTATAAGGCTGAAAGAAACTTGCTCTGATGAATAGAAACTCTCAAAGTATCTAAATACTCACAAAATACACTCAATAATCTAGAGAGAGAAAGAGAGAAAACTTGTTTCTGGTGTAATTTTCAATTCTAACTTAGCCCTCTATTTATAGGAAAATTTTGGTAGGTTTGACCTGCAACCTGATGGCTTTACCTGCTACTATTCCCACCTACCACATTTGAAATATAATTCAGCACATTTCTTCACCAACCACAAGTGGGGCCCACCAATTCTAGAATTTTCCATCAAAATGATAAACTCCGAAAATTCAACAATTTCTGAACCAGTCATCTTGTAAAATTCATAATAAATCATACGTTCATTTTTAACGGTTCAAAATTTGTGGACATATACTCAACTTATATATGTATAACATATCCAAAAATTACCACGATCCAACGGTCGGATTAAAAATTATAACCCCCGCAAAATATCTCAAAAACCCTGATTTTTAATACCTCCATTCCGACAAAAATATGGATAAAAACCTCAACATTAACTCCTTCATTTTTAACCACAAAAATATATCCCTCATTTATATCCACATAAAATAAATATTTCCTTATCATATGAATCAATAATTAATTATTCACAAATAATATTACAGAATCGCATTTATGACAACCAGGCCGTTCCCAGGAAAGAGGGGGCTTTCCAATAAGGATTTCTCCTTACTGGCGCGCAATTAGATGACCAAACCTCTCCTTAGACAGAACTTTCTAGACATTGCCAATAATGTTATCTAATAATATTATTCAAATAATATGAATTATTGATCTGATAAATGAAAATACTGTGCAGCGACAATTATTAAAACAACAATAATATAAAATATCAACGCAGCAATTATTGAATCAATTGTTAGAGTTTATGCCCTAGAGGCCAATTATTTCATGTAATTGCTTAACATTTGATATTATTGTTGATTGAATAAATAAATGATTTTATTATGGTTTTAATTACTGCGTAATATAATTGTTAACATAATAAAATTCCTTAGAATAGTGATACAAATTATATAGTTTCAAGTATGTGACTTGAACATGAGATTATATAATTACAATTAGTATCATTGTTCTTAAATGTCCCTAGTCGAGTATCATTGTTGATGGGACAACAATGATGCATTGAGACTAGTATGTGGATTGACTGATGACCAAATCTCATTGGTCATAAATATATGAGATATTAAGTCAATGCATAGGTACATGTTAGAGAACAATGTACTGGACAGACCCACCATGAGAATTCTATATGGAGCATTATGCGAAGTGTCATTAGCAATTCTCATAGTGACAATGATGTAATGGTCCTCCGACCTGAAACCGCTATATTACTACACGAGAATTTATGTACTTTGATATCATCAAATGTCACCTTTAATAGGGTGGACTATAAAGGTGATTATTGGGTTCATTATGAATCGTGTGAGTAATATGAGTGATCTAGATGGAATTTAACCATCCTATATTTTATAGGTGATATCCATAGGCCTCTTGATTGAGTAGGACTATGAAATGCATGGCCATGCTCAAATAGTGATTTGTTTCATATAGTCTACTCATTGATCAAGAAAACTCAGATTAAATTATGAAGAGTATGACACATTCCATGACTCGAGTTTAATCTAGGATATTAAGGTTAAAAGGATTAAATTACATTGAAACATTGGTCACGAAAAGGTTGCATCGAATCATCGATCTTATTATTACTTGGGTAGCAGTGATGCATTACTAGATGCCGCTCACTGTTTATAACTTTATAATATGATTTTAAGGTTATTGCCAACGTAATAATAACCTATAGGGTCACACACAAAGAACGTAATTAAAAGGAAATTAATTTAAATTGTAAAGATTTAAATATGTCAATATGATTGATATAATTTTAAATTACGAATTTAAATTAATAGGATAATTTATATATAGGTATATTAATTAAGTAAGACTTAATTAAGATATATATAAATTCGGATTTTAATAATATTAGGTTTTGATTAATTCCTCCTGACTGCTATATATATGATGTATATCAGACTTTAGGTTTTTACGTCAAAAACAAAACCCTAGCCGCTCTTAGAGAGAGACTAGAGAAAATAGTTCCGAAAATCCTCATCCTTGGTGGCTAGTACCGCGATTCCTTCTTCTGCAGATCGTAAGACGATTCGCGGAGCGTTCGTGTGGATACCGTAGAGACGCAGTCGGTTTGTATTGCGTTGGAGATTCGAGGCGCAGTCGATTTTAGACTCTCGTTTTCATATTCGGTATAATCTCTAAACCTCTTAATTAATTGATTTTTCGCATGGATCCTGTTTTAGGGTTTCGGAAATTGCTTTAAAATTTTAATTTCCGCTGTGCGTTTCTGTGCCGAAACCCTACAGTGGTATCAGAGCTACTTGCGAAACGATTAATTTAGATTACGTGTTTTACTTGTATTCGATATATATGATATATGATGATGCATGTTTACCGATATGAAATTGAATATATGATATTCCGTTGTATGTGTATTCTGGTAATATATATGATGATAATGTTAATCGTTTCGCAAGTAGCTCTGATACCACTGTAGGGTTTCGGCACAGAAACGCACAGCGGAAATTAAAATTTTAAAGCAATTTCCGAAACCCTAAATCAATAAAATAAAATATTGAATAATAACTACTGTAACAATTATTGAGTAGTGCCTTCTTACGTAAGAATCAATAATTGGTGCAATACCGTGTGCTACTGTATTTTAACCACCGGTATTCCAACAGTATTAACGGTAACAACTACGCCGTTATTTATAAACAACTTATACTTGTCGTTTTCTTCATCCAATCGCTTTCCGTTATGGGGCCCACACAAGGCTGCGTCGTCGTACGAATATTCCCCGACAGCAAGAATATTCCACGACCAACCGAATATTCACCGACCAAAAATAAATATTTTATAACCACTTGCTTATTTTGCAAAATTTGCACATTTCACCCATAACCAAAGTATTATATCAAATTAACCCCTTATTATTCACAATAATATTTAGAGAAAATTTGATTTTATTCATTAATAAGTTGGGGTCTTACATATTCCCTTGAACGTCTTGCTCGTATATACGTAGATGAGATTGTGAGACTGCATGGCATGCCAGTATTCATAGTTTCGGATCGTGACCCAAGATTCACTTCAAGATTTTGGGTTAGCTTGCAAAAAGCTATGGGCACAGATTTACGATTTAGTTCGGCATACCATCCTCAAACGGACGGACAATCAGAGAGGACTATTCAAACTCTTGAAGATCTATTAAGACTTTGTGTCCTAGATTTCAAAGGGAGTTGGGATAAGTACCTACCATTGGTGGAATTCTCTTACAATAACAGTTATCAGGCAAGTATAGGTGTGGCCCCATTTGAAGCATTATATGGACGAAAGTGTCGCTCTCCAGTATGCTGGGACGAGGTGGGTGAAGCAACATTGTTGGGACCAGAGTTGGTACGCATGACTACAGAGAAGATCCAAACGATTCGACAACGTATACAAACGGCACAGGATCGACAAAAGAGTTATGCGGATCTTCATCGGAAGGACGTGGAATTTGACATTGGGGATCATGTATTGTTGCGTGTGGCTCCATGGAAAGGAGTTACAAGATTTGGGAAGAGAGGAAAGCTCAATCCACGATTTATTGGTCCATTTCAGATTCTTGACCGAGTAGGAAATGTGGCCTATAGACTTGCGTTACCTCCAAGTATGTCTCGTGTTCATAATGTTTTTCATATATCTGTGTTACGTAAATATGTGAAAGACCCAGACCACGTTATTGAGTTAGAACCGGACGAGATAGCTGAAGACTTAACGTACGAAGAGGTACCTGTCAAGATCTTGGATAGAAAGGAGCATGTCCTACGCACGAAGGTCATACCACAAGTTAAAGTTTTGTGGAGAAACCATGCTATTGAGGAAATGACCTGGGAGTTGGAAACGGAAATGAAAGCGAGGTATCCTCATCTTTTCGAAACACCAGGTACGTACGTCAATTTCGAGGACGAAATTTCATAAGGAGGGGAGGTTGTAAGACCCCAAATTATTAATAAATGAAATTTAAATTCCCTCTATTTATTATTTTGGAATAGTAAGTGTTAAATTGATTAATGAGGTTAGTTATGGGTAAAATGCGTAAATATTTTAAATAAGCAAGCGGTTATAAAATATTCATTGTTGTCGGGGAATATTCGTTTGGTCGTGGAATATTCTTCCTGTCGGGGAATATTCGTACGACGGCGCAGTCTTTTGTGGGCCCCATAACGGAAAGCGATTGGATGAAGAAAACGACAAGTATATATTTTTTATTAATAACGGCGTAGTTGTTACCGTTAATACTGTTGGAATACCCGGTGGTTAAAACACAGTAATACGCGTTGTTACACAGTAGCACACTGTATTGCACCAATTATTGATTCTTACGTAAGAAGGCACTACTCAATAATGGTTACAGTAATTACTGTTCAGTATTTTATTTTATTGATTCAATAATTGCTGCGTTGATATTTTATATTACTGTTGTTTCAATAATTGTCACTACACAGTATTTCCCATTATCAGATCAATAATTCATATTATTTGAATAATATTATTAGATAACATTATTGGCAATGTCTAGAAAGTTCTGTCTAAGGAGAGGTTTGGTCATCTAATTGCGCGCCAGTAAGGAGAAATCCTTATTGGAAAGCCCCCTCTTTCCTGGGAACGGCCTGGTTGTCATAAATGTGATTCTGTAATATTATTTATAAATAATTAATTATTGATTCATATGATAAGGAAATATTTATTTTTGTGGATATAAATGAGGGATATATTTTTGTGGTTAAAAATGAAGGAGTTAATGTTGAGGTTTTTATCAGTATTTTTGTCGGAATGGAGGTATTAAAAATCAGGGTTTTTGAGATATTTTGCGGGAGTTATAATTTTTAATCCGACCGTTGGATCGTGGTAATTTTTGGATATGTTATACATATATAAGTTGAGTATATGTCCACAAATTTTGAACCGTTAAAAATGAACGTATGATTTATTATGAATTTTACGAGATGACTGGTTCAGAAATTGTTGAATTTTCGGAGTTAATCATTTTGGTAGAAAATTCTAGAATTGGTGGGCCCCACTCTTGGTTGGTGAAGAAATGTGCTGAGATTTTTATTCAAATGTGGTGGGTGGGAGTAGTAGCAGGTAAAGCCATCAGGTTGCAGGTTAAGTCTGCTTCGGCGTGCTAACATTTTCCTATAAATAGAGGGCTAAGTTAGAATTGAAAATCACACCAGAAACAAGTTTTCTCTCTTTCTCTCTCTAGATTATTGAGTATATTTTGTGAGTATTTAGATACTTTGAGAGTTTCTATTCATCAGAGCAAGTGTCTTTCAGCCTTATACCGGTATTCCGACCAGAAGTACTGTCTGTACGAGGTAAGGGATGTTATTTTATTCAAAAATGATATTATTTCTTCAATATCATTATGCCGAAATATTGGTTGGAAATTTTTATCAAATTTGAAACTTTTCACGTCGGGGTTACTATTCATGAGTTACTATTCACGAGTTACTATTCACGAGTTACTATTCACCGAAAAATAAAATTTTTTTCTTTTCGTCCAAAATATCTATTCTGGGTACTAGCTTTGATTGTATCCATGTTTTGATCATTCTTAAATTCTACTTCACTATGAATAATTATAAGGTATTTTTGGACATGAATAAATCGAAATACGAATCCTTAATATTTGTTATTTTGTTTCACTGGATTCGTTTTCTTTAATATATTTTTCATCATCCTCAGTCCTAAATGATGATATTACTGAATATCTTTGGCCGTAGTGCAAAGATGAATGATTAACTGATGAATATCTTTGGCCCGTAGTGCAAAGATGAACAGGTGTTGAGATGAACATATGACCGACTGGTGATACAAATGAATATCTTTGGCCTGTAGTGCAAAGATGAATATTTGATTAAAGATGGTTATTGATTGTTGTTACAGAGATAAAATATTGATGATGGACTTTTAAATCTTAGAAGATAGTAGAACTCATTCTCTACTTGACTCTTCTAATGGTTTGCTGTTTCCGCTGCAGTTATTGATTTAAAACTTGTTGTCTATTGTATTCTATTAGATTTTTCCCTGTTGAAGACTAACGATAATTTGTTCTGTATTATCTTAGTCATAATGTTCTTTACTGGGCTAGTTGAGCTCACCCTTTTCCTTTTTGTTCCATTTTTCTCAGGAGGCGAGAATGTAGCGAGTACTAGTCGGGGTATGGAATGATGGTTCTAGAAGTTACTTTAGTAGTCCTCACTATTTTTGTGAAATAATGTATCAATAATTGTAATGAGGGCTTATTTGAGTGTGGATATTGTCTAAATGACAATATTTGTATTTAAACTCACAGTTCTTGTGTTGTAATAATAAAGATGTAGCTGTTTCTGTACCATATATTTTGGCGACTCAGAATGGGTGTTGTATACCTATTTTGGGGGCGTCACATTATATATATATATATATATATATATATATATATATATATATATATATAATTTTATTCCTTCATTTCGAAAGCTCATCATAAATAAGTTTTAAATGATTTGACACTGAATTGAGGCAGCATATTCATAGATTTATTCGCCAATTGTATGGAGAAGTAAGTGAATATATTCAATTCCCTTGTAGATATTCAATGTATCCGGACATTCCGGGTCATAAAGATCAAGGACGGCGGCGGCGGCGGGGTTTTGCTTTTCATACACGGTAACACAGGGAACATCACCCCTAACGTCATACCATATATATAAATTCCAGAAGGTTCTTCAAATCCTCTAGAATTCCTGTAACAGAACCCATTTTCAATCCCTATAAATTCTGATCACGACTATGTCAAAATTCCATCATACCCAGAAGCAGAAATTAACAAATCTTAGTCTATTTGTCATATATATTAGGGAAAAAAAAAGAGGAGAGAGAAATGGCGGGAGTGAAGAACAAGCAGATAGTGTTGAAAGACTATGTTAGTAGTGGTTTCCCCAAGGAGACAGATTTCATTACAAAAAATGAAACTATAAATCTAGAGGTGGCAGAGGGTTCAAATGGGGTTTTGGTGAAGAATCTCTACTTGTCTTGTGATCCATACATGAGAAATCTTATGAAAAAGACGGAGGGCAGTTATGCTGAGTCCTTTACTCCTGGTCAGGTAATTTTTATCTCTATTATTACAATTAAATTTGTCGTGACATTATAATTTTATAATATATAATACTCCCTCCATTTTTAAATAAGTGTCGTTTAAGATTTTTGTACAAGGATTAAGAAAATCATTTAATATTACTATCATTTAATAATTAAAATCCGTGTGAAATTTCATCACTACCCCTTTATGGGAAGTCGAAAACTATTAATACTAAGGGTGAGAATTTCTTGGGACAATGAGAGGAGGTAAGTGTAATATAGAAAAATAAATAATTTATTCTCCTAGAAAGTTGTAAACGACAGATAATTTAGAATAAATTTTTTCTTCCAAAACGTCACTTATTTAAGAATAGAGGAAGTAAAAATTACAAAATTTATTCTGATTCTAAACTTTGACCATCCATACCAATTTTAAAATTTAATATGATTTGTTTGATCCGAAAAGTCAAATTGTATTTCTGAATTTTGAACAAAGTAATAAATATTATAGTTAGTACTCCCTTTGTCCCAATTAAATACCAGTTTTGACTCTTTTTAAAGCCAAATTGACTAGAATTAATAATTAAGCATATACAATTTTTTTTAAGTTATAAATTTAGTATTAGTAGTAAATTGTATAAATCTTTTGGTTAAAATCTCTTTACCTATATTGTGGTAAAAATGATACAAAAATTAGTTTTAAAAATGTTTAAAAAGTCAAAACTGTGCTTTTAATTTGGGACGGAGGAGTAGTAACTTTTAGGTAACTTGTAATATTTCTCATTAGATTGACTAAATTTAAATGAAACCAATTTTAAAAATGTCTCACAAGTTGGCTTCAAAAAATAGATAAAAATCTTATAATTTGGTAGGAAGAGAGCATGTTTTTCTGCTGAAGGGGTTAAAAGAATCTACACTTTTAGCTTATTGTTCGATGTCACAATTAAGGTCAAAACTGTCTTAACACGACAGAATTTCTGTAATAATTTTAAATAAATTATCATAATTAAACTGGTTTTCTGAAATGAAAAAAGAGGTTGAATGATTTCTGTATGTATTGGTGACCTTCAATGGTAATGCTCACAGCCTATTGTTGGATTTGGCGTGGCTAAAGTTTTGGATTCGGGGCATCCAAATTTCAAGAAAGGTGACTTGGTTTCAGGGTTTACTCGATGGGAAGAGTACAGCCTCATTGCAGCTACAGAATCTCTCACTAAAATTGAGCACACAGATGTGCCTCTTTCCTACTATACAGGATTGCTGGGTAAGTCTTGTTACTTTATATATGTCTAGAATTCCTTTTTGGATAAAACACCTTAACTGCTTGATTTTAGTTCTATTCAGTCATAGCTCATACAAGATTTTTCTGTTGAAATCTCAACTGGTTTGCATCACCATAAATGTTTCTTAACAAACTTATGACAGCGTAAAGCTATAAACATAAGCATTATGTCTTCTTTTCACACAATTTTTTTTAATTAAAAAAAATTATATATAAAAGCATTTTGAAGAGTAAAAGATGGTATGCAGCAAATTCGAGCATTTTAACATCAGTTATAAATTTAAAATATTACCACTTTAAGTAAATCTACATCTTATCTACATCATTCCATCGTAGAGAAATTGGGTCAAGCTGAACATTATACAAAATATAATAATACTTCAAGGGAGAACATGGGAAGATAGGTAGGTGGAGAAGGACAATGTGTGCTTTTGTGCTTTGCAGCCAGCTATATCATGTACGCATGTATGCTGCTTGTTTATTTGCATATATGTGGGACTTAATACATGTAACCTTGGATAGAACCCAATATATATAGTTTACATATATAGTACAGATATGACATTAAGGACTTCTAATTTTTGTTTCTGAGTTTATTGGTTCCATTAAAATATATGAATTTTTAGCTTATTGTTCTATCCATATTTCATTTGTGCCAAACATTGAACAGACCAATTGATTATAATCTCTCTTCAACATGAGCATAATCTGCAAGAAGTTGGTGGTATCTGTTATACGATATACACCTGTAGGGTTCTTGTTTATTGCTTGTGAATAGAATATAGATCTGCGGCTCATCTCATAAACATCGATAGAACCCATATATTATCATACGTATACATATATACTGTAAACAGTTATCCCCATGACGTGATCCTAAATTGTGTTGGACAGTTTGTTGGTCCCTTAAACATTTCTGTAGAAAAGACACTTGTACATTTTAGACATGGCTGATGGACGATCAATCCTTGTTATATGTTGGCATTAAAATCGAAGATGTTCGAATTATTTACAAAAAGATGCTGATGGATGATCAATCCTTGTTATAAGGCGGCATTAACATAAAAAATGTTCGAATTATTTACAAAAACAAAAATGAAAAATGTTGTAGACTAATCTTCTGCCAATATTTCATTTCTGTAGCTTTGTGCCAAAATTTGAAACCAACCTCCAATGACATGGATATATATATATATATATATATATATATATATATATATATATATATATATATATATATAGTCTGCCTGAAGTTTTTTGAACAGCAAGCGTTTGATGGCTGTGATGAAATTGAGATCATTTGCTAATTATCACGAGTATAAAACCAATAAGTTTCAAACTCAATTTTAATTACTGGTTCTATGGTAATTTAGGCTATCAAAATGCTCTTACCATTAGTAGATTTCAAAACCGTGGCTGCGCTGCTATCTCTATTTACATGTACAATGCTCATCAGAATTATCGTTATTTTTAGCTAGGCTTATTGCTCATTAAATCCTGTGTCATGTACATTAGGTATGCCTGGTTTGACTGCTTATGCTGGTTTCTACGAGGTGTGCTCTCCGAAGAAAGAAGAGACTGTTTTTATTTCAGCAGCTTCTGGAGCAGTTGGTCAGCTTGTTGGGCAGTTTGCAAAGTTGTTGGGCTGCTATGTTGTTGGGAGTGCTGGAAGCAAAGAAAAGGTTGGTGCGCTTTACGTGTTTATTTTGTCTAGTTATTTTAACCATGCTTATCAAACATAAGCAGTGTCGCAGTAAACAAGTCTTTCTATCTATCTATCTATATATATATATATATATATATATATATATATATATATATATATATATATATATATATATATATATATATTATTTTTTATTTTGTATGTTTTTATCCTCCCCTAGTTATTTTGACGAGAGCATCGCTGATAATTGAATTAACTTTTAGCTACTTGAAGTTTACTTATTGTTAAACTGGTACAAGTTTAAGTTGCATAGGTAATCTAAGACCGTAGTTGTAATCGGGATTAACTAGCTTCTATATTTTTGTAAATGTTATTATTTTTTTACAAGGTTGACCTCCTGAAGAATAAATTTGGGTTTGATGAGGCTTTTAACTACAAAGAAGAGGAAGACCTGGTTGCGGCTTTGAAAAGGTCGGTATCTATCTTTCCTTCCCTAAATGATTATGATAGGATAGGCATGAAACCTTACTTTTACCCTGGAAATGGGGGATGCTGATCTAAGAAACTGTTTTTTATGCTAAAGTGGAAGTTCTTGTTATATAGAGCATGCATCTTAATTCATTTTTAATTTCCTCCAGTATGAGTAGTTCTATAACTGACCTTGTTATAATTCTTTTAGGCTATTTACCTTGAAAATGACTATTTCCAAGGATTACAATCCTTGGCTTTAGAACAAGTAATCCTGTTACTATATTATCTTTTAAAAAAATAACCATCTTTTTGTCTTAATTTTTTTAATTCTAAGGTCATCATGTGAGGGTTTACTTAATATCTAAGGGGCAGGTAATCAAATAGTCCTCCATTTTAGGGTATTATATTAGCCTAGAACTAATAGTCCATCCTCCATAATACAAATTTAGAAACAAACATGTGATTAAAATTTTAAAGGTTAATAGTCGTATCCCATCGTTAATCCTTGCAAACAAACATAGCATACCAATGACCAGAATACAAAGTGAATCTAGATGCTTGACATTTGAGTCTCTTCAGTTCCAGGCTGGTTCGTTCCCATCACTTTTTTATTTTTTATTTTTGTGTTGCTGTTTTATTTCTATCAGGTACTTTCCTGATGGCATCGACATTTACTTTGACAATGTTGGGGGAAAGACGCTTGATGCAGTACTCTCTAACATGAAAAACCATGGACGCATTGCAGCTTGTGGGATGATCTCACAATACAACCTGGATAAGCCTGAAGGTGTACACAATTTGTTCAACATTATTTGGAAACGAATTCACATACAAGGATTCCTAGTATTCGATCACTACCACCTCTATCCAAAGTTTGTGGAAACAGTTCTGCCTTATATAAAGGAAGGGAAGATAAAATACATTGAAGACATAGCCAAAGGCCTTGAGAGCGGGCCGGCAGCTCTGGTTGGCCTTTTCTACGGCCGCAATGTCGGAAAGCAAGTGGTGGCTGTTGCTCATGAGTGAGTCACTGTCTATATATACCCATCAGTTTTGTGTACTCAATATATTTTAATGTGTTTATCAAATAAAATGTGAAGGGAGAGTCTCTCTGGAATCTAAAGCTGATTGTTTTGTGACCTAATGTTTACCTCTTAATGTTGAAAGTTATGGAATGGAATAAGGAATTAAGTTACTAACACGTTTAGTCATGATCTTTTGGATGAATCTGTGGTAGCTAAGATAACCCAAGAAGATACTATTGGGCCAGTGGTTTAAGGTTTTATTTGAATGAATTTGATCCGATTCGAACTTGAATTTGTTTCAAACTCGATATTTGACCCGGATCATTTTAGAGTCTCTCCTATTTGTCTGTCAGTCATCTGGAATCTAAAGCTGATTGCTTTGTGAAACATGTTTTTGGATTTCATGAATATCATTTACTTTTCATTAAATTATTTTCAGCACTCAAAATTTTTAATTTACCCGTCTGTTAATTTTTAAAATGCATACATGTATGACCACTCAGCATTAGCTCGGATGGTATGAATCATTGTTCCTTTGCATCATCCCAAACAGGTTCAAAAACCAGTAATAGAAATTAATAGTACCACACAAAAATGGCTGCTCACCTTCCAAATGATATTTTACTTTATTTTTACTAATTAGCAATCTCACTTTTTGACTATTATTAATTTTTTTTGTCTTTACAATTAATTTGTGATGGATACACAATTCAGAACTCTTTAAATTTCATTTAAATTAACAAAAAAGAATCAATAAATTCTTATCATTTTAATTGACAAGAAAAAGAGAGAAATAGTATATATATATATATATATATATATATATATATATATATATATACACACACACACACACACCGGATCCGGTCCGGGAGTCCGAATTTTCTTAAAATCCGGACCTTTTTTTTTTTTTTTTCAAAACAACTAAAAAAAAATATTTAATATTTTATGGAACTGAAATTTTTTCATAATATAATGTTTTGGGTGTGTTTTGAATACCTATACCAAAAAGTGGTGGTACAGTCTGCACAGACTGTACCACCATATTTTGTTATACGTACCCAAATCACGCCCAAAACACTTTATTATGAAAAAATTTCAATTCCATAAATTTTTTTTTTTTAGTTGTTTCAAAAAAAAAAAAACAAAAAAAAAAAAAAATAAAGGTCCGGATTTTATAGAGTCCGGGATCCCGGACTGGATCCGGACTCTATATATATATATATATATATGTCTAACTTATAATAATTGTGAGAAAATTAGGGAGTTAAAAAATATACCAACTCCCTCTTTCTTTAAATATTCTAAAATTAAGAATTTTTTTTTAATAAATTTCTATTTTATTTTTGCACTTTTCCCAAAGAAATACCCCTTCCATTCCTAAATAAGTGACGTTTTAGAAGAAAAAATTTGTTCCAATTTATTTGTCGTTTATAACTTTCTAGGAGAATAAATTATTTACTTTTCTATATCACCTCTACCTTCTTTCATTGTTCCAAGAAATTCTCACCCTTAGTATTACTACCTCCGTTCCTAAAAGATTGTGGTTTAAGGTTTTGGCACATGGATTAAAAAAGTATTACCTCCATCCCATAATAACTGTCGTTTTAGAAGGAAATTTTTTTTCCAATTTATTTGTCGTTTACAACTTTCTAGGAGAATAAATTATTTACTTTCCTATATCACCCCTACCTTCTCTCATTGTCCCAAGAAATTTTTCCCTTGTATTAATAGTTTTCAACTTCTCATAAAGGGGTAGTGATGAAATTTCACACCTATTTTAATTAATAAATGATAATACTAAATGACTTTCTTAATCCATGTGCATCAAGCTAAAGCGACAGTTATTATGGGATGGAGGGAGTATCAGTTACCAAGGGGTAGTGATGAAATTTCACACAGATTTTAATTATTAAATGATAGTATTAAATGACTTTCTTAATCCATATACAAAAACTTTAAATGACTCTTAATTAGGAACGGATGGAGTAGTAACTAAAGTTGATTACAAAGTGTTCGCAACAATGTTAATATAACCAAACAAAGTAAAAAAAATATAAAAACAAATATGAAGTAATGAGAAAATAAAATTTTAATTTCTACTCAAAATTTATTTTTGTTTTACTCTTACTAAA
Organism: Panax notoginseng; assembly: GCA_016801055.1. Classification (NCBI taxonomy): domain Eukaryota; kingdom Viridiplantae; phylum Streptophyta; class Magnoliopsida; order Apiales; family Araliaceae; genus Panax; species Panax notoginseng. Next base: position 41,329,808 of record CM029022.1, read on the forward strand.
TAAATCAATTTGAAAAATTCCAAGTTTGCTTGGTGGAATGGCTTTTCTTTTCTTTTCTTTTCTTTTTTTTCTCCAAAGTGGACACCCACCACTTTTCATCAATTTGAGAGGCACTAAACTATTCAAAGCATTTATAGTGTTTAATTATAGTTTAAGATTTAAATTAATGTAGGTTTTAGTTTATCCCAATATCTCAAATTTAGAACCAATTGTCCTAAACTCGTCATCCACACAAACGATTGGAGGGATGTAATTAAATACATAAACAAAAATTGATGATACACAAGAAGTTATAGTTAGAGTTCATTCAATTTTTACTCGCATTTCAGCACGAAAAGTTAATGAAATCTACTATTCCCTCCATCCCATAATAACTGTCGTTTTAGCTTGATGCACATGGATTTAAAAAGTCATTTAGTGCTATCATTTATTAATTAAAATTGGTGTGAAATTTCATCACTACCCCTTTATGGAAAGTTGAAAACTATTAATACAAGGAAAAAATTTCTTGGGATAATGAGAGAAGGTAAGGGTGATATAAGAAAGTAAATAATTTATTCTCCTAGAAAGTTGTAAACGACAAATAAATTGAAAAAAAAAATTCCTTCTAAAACGACAGTTATTATGGGATGGAGGTAGTAAATGTGTTTAGTGTGTTTATATATATACAGAGCAGATCAAGAGCAGAATTATTAAATGATAGTATCCCCTTAAAAAGCAGAACTATTTAAGGCTTCCGTGTTTTTTTATTTTAACCTTTTTCCTCCTCACTCGGTTTTGTAAGACGACCAAAAACACGACAGACTTCCTTTTCCAAATTTCCAGTCGAACGAAGGAAGCCCTAGAAAGAAACCAAATCTTCACAAAACCTTCTCCAAATCGAAATCGAACAAAGAACGAAACCCTAGAATGAAGTGTATATATATATATATATATATATATATATATATATATATATATATATATATATATATACACACACACAGTTCGCTTTTCCAGCGAACTGAAAAAAACGAACTAAGAACGAACCGGTTATAGCGACGGTTTTTTCTGTCGCTATAGCATAGAAACCCGGTTTCTTATGCTATAGCGACGGAAAAAACCATCGCTATAGCCGGTTCGCTCTTAGTTCATTCCCTCCAGTTCGCTAGAGAGAGCCGGGCTATATATATATATATATATATATATATATATATATATATATATATATATATATATACACACACACACACACACACACACACACACTTCCTCTTTCTTTTTTCCGCTAACCTTTTTTTATTATTATTATTAAATTTTCGTAAAACACTTAGACATATTTTTATTATTTAGTCTGGAAATAAATTTTAGTCTTTAAAATATGCATTGAAAATAATTTAAAAAATTATTCACAATTGTATTTTACCGTTTTAAGTAAATGTGTAATTGATGTATTTGCAGAACCGGCCCTGGGCAAGGGCTACCGCCTAGGGCTCACAGTTGAGGGGGACACAAATTTTTTTATAAGTTTATGTATTTATGTGTATAAAAAAAATAAAAAATTAGCGATATTATGTATTGAAAATGATATGTTAGAAAACATTAAATATGATAGTATAATTGATGATTTTGCATCTAAAAGTGCAATAAGAAGACATTTTAAATGATGTTTTGTAGTTTAGATTTCATTGGACAAAACTAAAGAAATACCCACTGTAATTGGTAAGTTTTACTGATTAACTTTTAATTTTTTAAATTACACCACTAACTAATTATTATTTTGAAATTGGGTCATTCTGTTAAAAAAAATAAACGGACGTTAATTTTTTATCTACAAAACTAATGAAGTACCCACTATAGTTGGCACATTTTACTGATTACACCATTGCACTTTTAATTTTTCAAATTACCCCATCAAACTAATTAAAAATAGTTATTTTAAATATTTTTAAAAATTATTATTATTTTAAGTAAAAATATTAGAAACTTTTTTTTTCATAAAATGAGTAGAGTTTCATAAAATATAGATTCAAAAAAATTAAAGTGATTTTAAATTAAATTAATGTCTACTTAATTTTTTAACAGAATAACTCATTCTTAATAGTAGAATTTTTTTTAAAAAAAACTAAAAATAGAAATTAAAATAAAAAAAACAGTAAAAGACAAATAAAAAAACTAATTCAATTTTTTCAAAAAAGAAATTAATAATTTTTATAAATAAATATTATTTTCAAGAAAAAATTGAAAAATTCTTCATATTTTAAAAAAATGAGTAAAATTTTATAAAATATAGATTCAAAAAAATAAACTTTATTTTCAAAAGAAAAAAGATTTTTTTTTTAAAATCAGTAAGGTTTCATAAAACTTTAATTTTTTTAAATCTATATTTTATGAAACTTTACTCATTTTATGAAAAAAATTAAAGTTTCTAATATTTTTTACTGAAAATAATAATTATTTTTAAAAATATTTAAAATAATCATTTTTTAATTAGTTTAATGGGGTAATCTGAAAAATTAAAAGTTCAATGGTGTAATCAGTAAAACGTGCCAACTACAGTGCGTAATTCATTAGTTTTGTAGATAAAAAAAAACGTCCATTTATTTTTTTTAGCGGAATAACCCAATTTCAAAAATAATAATTAGTTTAGCGGGGTAATTTGACAAATTAAAAGTTCAATTGTGTAATCAGTAAAACTTGCCAACTACAGTGAGTATTTCATTAGTTTTACCGATTTTATTGATATTTTTATTTTGTAGGTACATGTAATGATTCTTTGCTTCGATGACATTTTAAAGTGTTCTTCCTTATCTTTTGTAAATTCTTATAATTTTAATAAAATTAATTAGTTGATAATTTATTTATTTAATTTGTATAAAAGAGCATACTTGAAAAAATTTGCCCTAGACTTTAGAAAACCTAGGACCGGCTTTGTGTATTTGTTGGTTGTTTTCTTGGATTCATCAGTTTCATTAGTATCCAACTAACCAAATTCAGAACCACAACAAATCCAACACTCACCAAGACTTGTTATTAATCATACCAATTGAAATTTGGAGTGAAATGATTGTTTTAGTATTACAACTATTATAAGAAACATGTAAAATAATATCTTTATATATAAAAAATTAAATTATTAACAATAATACTTTTAATTATAATTTTTTAGGCGAGTCAATAATGGAGTAAGACGATTCGAGAAAATATTACTCTATCAGTTCCTTTTTATTTATTTGTTCCTTTTATTTGTCGTTTGTATATTTCAAAAAAACAATAATGACTTAGTTTTATCATATTATTCTCACATTAAATATTAATTTGTTTATCTTTCATCTTTTTCAATGAATTTTAAAAGGTAATATTAAGGTTTTATGCCCATTATAATCAATCAGAAAAAATATTAATTATATTTCTTAATCTTTGTATTTTTTCTTAAAATGTCAGCGTTTTAAAAGGAACAAAAAAAATATCAGATTAGCAGTTTAAAGTCTTGATATAATTTATATGTCAGATAAATATATGACGAAATTAAATTCCGACTGACTTGAAACTCTAATAATTTATATGTCAGATAAATATATGACGAAATTAAATTCCGACCGACTTAAAACTCTAAGCGATATATATAATCCCAATAATTTATAGGTATTTGTTTGCATTTGATTCACAATCCGTTAGGAAAACTTTAACGATGATTGAAAAACTCCAATAATGTGTAGGTAGGTATGACATAAAGTTCCAAGATCGGAAGCTGCGTGCACTTGATTATGTGAACCAATATTTTTCAACTTTCTTTTAGTTTTTAACTTCGAGATTTAAATTAAAAACTAAATTGTTTAATAGAAAGATAATAAACTATAAGTGTGTTATTATAATACCTTAATTATGTGAAAAATCAAAGTAAACCCCATTTTCAAGAAGGAAAAAAGGGTGAACCAATTGCTCATAAATATTTTACAAATTCTTTGTCCTATAATATATATATATATATATATATATATATATATATATATATATATATATGGGTAATAATCCATAACATGTATTTGCTATATATCTTTATAGGGCATACACCATATATACTATTAAAAACAAAAAGAAACGACCATAATTAAAAACTGAAAATCGACGTCTGCTGCTATTAGTTGCGGATGATTAAAAAAATCAATATCATCCGCTACTAATAGTAGTGGACGCTAATCAGAATAAGGATTTGACTTTATTAATTAGAATTTCAATTAATTAATCAGGGTTGAAGATTTACTAACTCATTTTTTAACTGGGTTTAAGGTTTATTAGTTAAACAATGAGTTAATAACCCTAAACCCGGTTAAAAAATGAGTTAATAAACCCCAAATTCTAGTTAATAAATTCTAAATATCAATTGTCTATATTGTCCTTGTATTAGAAAAACAGAGTGTTATTTATTAGATAAAAAATAATGAGAGAACCAAAAGTATATTTAATATTTGGGCCGTTAATATTGGAAAATAAGCGATTAATACTTACTTGAAATTTTCAAACGACTTATATTAATGGTTAAAAATAATTCTTTAAAACGACTTATATTAAGGGACGGATGACGTAATTGAAACTTTAATTAATAAAGTCAAACTCTTATTTTGATTAACGTCCGCTACTAATAATAATAGATGTTGTGAGTTTTTTTAACTATCCGCAACTAATAGTAGCGAACATCGTTTTTCAGTTTTTAATTATGGTTATTACTTCTTGTTGCAGTGGTATAAATATTATATACCCTATAAGAGTCCATAACAAATACATACTATGAATTATTACTCTATAAATATTATATACCCTATATAAATTTTGATAAAATTTAATCACTTTTTTTTGAAGTTCAAGACCGACATAATTTAGTTCACAAAACCTAGAAGCCAATTTTGTAATTTAGATTTCTTTTTGCCAAAAAAGGTTATAATTTATCTTTTTTCCTAAAACATAATCACTCTTTTAAAAATCAAATAAATAAATAATGTATTTTACAAAACGTTAAGTATATTTTTCCTACAAAATTAAGAGCCATTACACATTTATATATATCACTAAAATAATTTTGCTAACCAATCAACCCATTGAATAAATTAATTAGAACATAATAATATAATTTAAAATTCGATTAACTTATATTCTAAGCATATTTAAAATATTTTTTGACGTTAATTAAACATTTGATATTATGTGAGTTTACATATATATATATATATATATATATATATATATATATATATATATATATCATGGGGCATAAAAGTCTTATTATATTACAAAGCTAATAAATTAATAAACTAAACAAATTACACTAAATAAATTAAACAAATTAGAAATAAATCTGATAAAAAGTTTGGAACCTTTTAAATAAAGGAAATTGATATTTTCATATTACTTTTTGATATTTCTATACGTATAATTCACGTATTAGTCAATAAAAATTGAACACATCAATTAATAGGTGTGAACTGTGGATTCGGTTACTATGAAGTTAACTTCATGATAAGTTGGTTAATTGTCCAATATAATACTGACACGTAAAAAGAGAGATCATTTTCTGACTTACGTGTTAATATCATATTGATAAATTGATCTAAATTAATTTTATATTAATAATTATTGTAAATTGTATGTTTAAAAATATCAAAAAATAATATGAAAATTTTTACCAAATCAATGCACTACTCACTGACACAAGTGTTTCGATGTATGAAAGCAACCCGCGTGCCCAATTTATTGTGGGGCGGTCACGTGTAGTAAGTCTTAAGGAACCAATTTGAGGATAATAAATTCTCGTGACCCATATTGCAATAATACACTATTACTAATTGCGTAGTCACATAGGCCCACCATCCATACCCACTGTGCTAATGGTAGGTCCTACTTTTATTTTTGTCAACAGGTCATGTATATGGCAAGGATCAAGAACAATCTTCTTAAATAATATTCTTTCTTAAATAATATTTTTTTATTAAAATTACGTCGTTTTGGAGTGATGCGGTGGTATTTTTGTAAATACACGGTGATATTATATTTATAAAAATGGCACCGCGTCCCTCCAAAACGACGTAGTTTTAATAAAAGAGTGTTATTTAAGGAGGAATGCTATTTAAGGAGAATGCTCTTGATCCTTACCGATATATATATTCGGCAAGGATCAAGAGCATTCCTCCTTAAATAGCATTCTTTTATTAAAACTACGTCGTTTTGGAGGGACACGGTGATATTTTTGTAAATACACGGTGTCATTGTATTTATAAAAATGACGCCGCGTCTCTCCAAAACGACGTAGTTTTAATAAAAGAATGCTATTTAAGGAGAATGCTCTTGATCCATACCGATATATATATATATATATATATATATATATATATATATATATATATATATATATATATATATTACCTCTACATATATTAATTAATTAAACCTTATCCTATACAATACCTCTTTCCCCGCATACTGATTAGAGAGAGCCAAAGAGGGAGAAATAGCAATGGATAAACAAGAAGAACTAACCAGCAAACCTCATATTATGGCCATTTCTTTCCCGGTACAAGGTCATATGAACCCAGTGGTACAATTCTCCAAACGCTTAGTATCTAGAGGCATAAGGCTCACAATTGTTACCACAGGTCCACAGCCACCATTAACATGCATCCCCAATTAGCCAACTCCATAAACATTGAGCACATTCTTACGGACCCTTCAGAAGGTGAAACTCCCAACACCATTGATGACTATATTGCCTTTTTCAAGCTCAGCGTCTCGAAAAGTTTACCCGATATCATTACCAAGCAAAAGACTAATGGCCACCCTGTAAAAGTCCTGGTGTATGACTCACTAATTCCATGGGCTTTAGATATAGCCCACAAGTTTGGAATACAAGGGGTTCCATTTTTCACTGAATCTTGTGCTGTTTGTGCCATATTTTACAATATTCACCGAGGGACATTGAGGATTCCTTATGATGAAGGGTCTAATTATGTGTCATTGCCTTCGATGCCATTGTTGGAGATCAAAGATTTACCTTCTTTCGTCTACGATATCGGCCCGTATCAAGGATTGTTGAGCCTGTCTGTTGATCAGTTCTCGGATATGAAGAAGGCGAATTGTGTTCTATTTAATACTTTTGATGAACTTGAATCTGAGGTTAGTAATTTCTTAACACTACTAGTATTAATTTTGTCTATTTTGTTGCAATCATTAAATATATCTATGCGGGGTTCTAATATTTGCAAACCCAATTATGGTAAACCAAGTAAACGACCCTTAAGAAATGAAAACTCTATTACATTAAATCAAAGTTGCTAGATAGTCTTACTAACTTAGGAAATTGTGTATTTTATTGATATTTGTGTATCCAAATATACTACTTTTAAATACAAATACTTTTTATTATTGTTTATCTATAATCACATAAAAATTAATTTTTAACTTTGTAAACGTCATATTTGTACTAAATTATTTATAAAATAATAGTCAACTAAACGTGTTCATATAAAACTTAAGATCATTAATTACATAGGGATTTTAAGACAGTTCGTAACTATAAGCACTCGTATAAAAATACCATAACGTTCCGGTCGTGATGAATCTATATGTGATGGACCGCGTACTCGTATCCGTGTCATCAAGCGAAACAAATCACGTTCCAGTTAGCAATGCACTAAAGGTCCCTTAATAAATGGAAAACCAATTACTCCCTCCGTCCCATAATATATGACGTTTTAAAGTTATGCACAAGAATTAAAAAAATAATTGTATAATATTAAATATAATATTAATTATTTATAATGCCCTTAAATAACAAAGATGATATAGTATCACGGGCCAAACTTTTTTGGACATTGAATAGACAGGAAAAAGGGACCATGCTCCATATACATAGATAAGTACAATGCAAATATTGTTTTGTGTCGAGTTAGTATACTATCCTCTTGTGCAAGAACATTCACGGAGCAGATACAGATAAGACAGAAGACGGATAAATCAAACCTGGCCCTATTAAATGGCGCGGTTATGAGAAAGCTGACACTCCTCTACTCCTCAGCCTCCCCAATAATTCCACGGCTCGGTTATGTTAGCAATTAACAAGGAAACAAAATGACAGAAAAATCAAGAGAAATAAAACCAAAAAAAAATGTGGATCTTTAGATACAAATTATTCTCACAACCCAAAAAAACACATAAAAAGTTGAAGATCCCTTTCATATATACTTTTAGAGTAATGCTACAGACACAAACTATTTTACAAACATTTTACAAACTATTGATGTGACATACTCTACCTTACCATATTGATTAACAAATTGTTTCAATATAGTCTTCGGCCCCATATAATATGTTGAGGTGGAATATGTCACATCAGCAGTTTATAAAATATTTATAGAATAATTTGTGTCTCTAGCATTATTCATACTTCTATACAAGAAAACATAATACCCCTAAAAACTATTAACCTTATCGGTTCATTTATACTTGCCCCATTCCTTTTATAAACCTTATTGCTTCATACCACATAGAAATCCTCCATTTCAGTGAGAAAGATGGGAATGGAGAAACAAGAACTGATCAAGAAACCCCACATTATGGTAATCTCTATTGATGAGGACATGGCATGCGTGGACTCAAACAAGACTAAAGGGACGTGGGGATTAAGCAAGGCTAGAACAAAGAGGTTCAAACAAGGTCTCAATGGATTAATCCAAGATGTTTGGGCTGAAACGAACGCAAAGAAATTTAAGGAGGAGGCTAAAGAGCATGAGACACAAATTTGGATCACTTTAATTGGGTCAATCTAATACAAGCCCAATCCTAATTTTCTTAGCAAAGTCCACGTACAAGACTAAAGGAAATCCCACGAGGCGAAGGATTTTATTTATTTATTTATTTTATTTGGATTCTTAATTTTAAATTCTATTCTAGTTAGGATTTCTTTTTAATTAGAATTTCCTTTCCAAATTAACTTTTATTTCCTTATAGAAATTAGGGTTATAGTTTATAAAGTCCTATTAGGATTTGGATTGTTTTGAGTAGTATAAATAGAGGTCCAAGTTGATGTAATCAAATACATTATTCATTATTCAATATATTTGTGAGGTTATTCTCTACTTTTGGTTCTTTGAAGAATTCTTAAGTATTTTTCTTAGTTATTTCTTTGAGATTCAATTTGACTTATCATACAACAATTCATAGTTGTGTGTGGCGTCTTCTACCGCATCAATCGTCGATTGTACCGAGATTACCGCTTCAATATAAGCGAGGGGTCAAGGTGTCGTTGGTGTCCATTCAACGCAAATTTCCGAACGCGAGCAATTATACCAAGATTACCGTCTACATATAGGCGAGGGGTTAAGGTGTTGCAAGCAATTCTCCCAACAACTGTGCTAGAAACGATCCGGGCGACGACCACCTCACGCAAGCGTGCCGTAGAGTCTATCATTTGGTATCAAAGCTAAGCCTTTCTAGCGAGTTACTTATCTTTAATTTTCTGTCGAAATATATATTGTAAAAAAAAAAGAAAAAAAAAGTACAAAAAATACAAAAAAAAAAAAGAAGAAGAAGAAGAATTCATATTCTATTTTCATTGTGCTAACCAAACTTGTAGCACACCATCAAATCATCAAATTCCAAGGAAGAGTTCATATCGTTCCATCATCATCAATTCTGAAACGAAGCTACAATTTACAAATCTGAAGCATACAAGTGGAGTACAAGACAATCGATCGGTGATTTTGTGGTATTCTGATAGTTACACCGTCTATATTTTTGTTTCGTGATAAGTAATTTTGAATTGATTAGTAAAACCAAGAATTTTGCTAGGGAATTCAATAAGAACCTATTAGAGAGAATATTTTAGGTAAAAAGCTTAGTGGTAAGATTAATTGAGGGTAAAAGCCAATTTATTGAGAGTATACACGAGTGAACCATTTATTCGAGCAAAACACGTAAGGGAGTGGTGAGGAAATTGTATTCTACTAATCTTTATTTTGCAGGAAATATGTCTAACTCGAAGGATAAAGGAACTTATGAGGAACAACCCTCAACAGCTGAATTGAAATTCCAGATAGAGGCCATGCATAAAGAATGGGATCGAAGATTGAGAAAGACTATGGAGCAAATGCAAGAACAATTAGAAGCGATGAGGGTGTCTATGGCTGAGCTATCCCAAAACACTCATGGGATGCAAAACAAGACGAGGACACAATAAATTGACGCAAGAAAGGAAGACCCTTACGGTGAGGACAGTAGTGCAGCAGAAGATCGTGAATCTAATTTTCGACATCAAAGGCACGGAGGTGCTAGGGAAGGAAGAGGTCAGGACAGAGAAGATAGTAATTTGGATAGCATAAAAATGAAGATTCCAGCTTTTCAAGGCACGGGTGATCCTGAGGCTTATTTAGATTGGGTAACCAAGATAGAGCGAATCTTTGACTGTCACAACTATTCAGACCTTAAGAAAGTCAAACTGGCCATTACGGAGTTTTCTGGATATGCATTGATATGGTGGGATCAGTTGACAACTAATCGGAGAAGGTGTGAAGAGCGGCCGATTACAACTTGGGTGGAGATGAAAGCTATCATGAAAAAGAGATTTGTACCAGCATATTATCAACGGGAGATCATTCGTAGTTTGCAAACTCTTAAACAAGGAAGTCGGAGTGTGGATGAATATCACAGGGAGATGGAGATGTTGAAGGATCGGGCTAATTTGATTGAGGACAATGAAACATCGATGGCTAGGTTCTCGGCAGGATTGAACTGGGAGATTGCAGACCTGGTTGAACGACAACATTATTTAGAGTTAGAAGAACTGGTACATATGGCTACTAAGATAGAGAAACAACTCAAGAGGCGAGGAGGACAACGAGGACAATCTAATGCTAGTTCATCATGGAGACCCAATTTGGCAAAGCGAGAGGGAAAGACAGTTGCGTTCCAGCCAAAGGTGGAACCCAAACAAGGATCAACTAGCCGAGAAACTCAAGGTAAAACTGAACAACCTTCTTTTGGTCGTAATCGAGATATTGTATGTTTTAAGTGTCAAGGCAGGGGACATATTTCTAGCCAATGTCCAAATCAGAGGAAAATGTTGTTACTTGACAATGGAGATGTGGAGACCGAGGGGGAAGATAGCGACACCGATTCTATGCCACCATTAGAGGAGATAGGTGAGGATGCAATACATGGTGAAATTCTGGTTACAAGAAGAGCACTTAGTACACAGGTTAAGGAGGAGAGTAGTGAACAGCGGGAAAATCTATTTCATACTCGATGTCTTGTGAATGGGAAAATTTGTTGCGTAGTTATAGATGGAGGCAGCTGTACAAATGTGGCAAGCACTACGATGGTGGAGAAATTGGGGTTACCTACTACCAAACATCCGCAGCCATATCGTTTGCAGTGGCTGAATGATAATGCAGACATTAAAGTAACCAAATAGGTATTAGTTCCATTTGCTATTGGTCGGTATATTGATGAGGTATTGTGTGATGTGGTGCCCATGCAGGCAGGACATATATGGTTGGGTAGACCATGGCAGTTTGATAGGAGAGTTCAACATGACGGGTTTACCAACGTATATTCATTCGTTCACGACAAGAAGAAGATCTTTTTGCGTCCTTTGTCACCACAACAAGTACATGAAGATCAAATTCATTTGCAGAAAAATTATGTACAAAGAAAAGAGAGTGAAGAAAAGAAAAATCAAGAAGAAAAAAAAAGAGAAAAAGAAAGAGAGAAAAAGAAAGAAGAGAAAAAAACAAATATACTGGCAAAAAAGAGTGATGTGAGAAGAGCTTTGATTTCTAAACAGCCTATGATTTTACTTCGGTATAAAGAGGCGCTTTTAAATACTAACGCTAATGATTCTTTGCCTAGTGTTGTTTTATCTCTCTTACAGGAATTCAAAGATGTATTTCCCGAGGAGCTTCCTCATGGACTACCACCTATTCGGGGAATTGAGCATCAAATTGATTTTGTTTCCGGTGCGACCATTCCAAACCGTCCGGCTTATTGGAGTAATCCTGAGGAGACGAAGGAGTTACAAAGGCAAGTTGACGAGCTGATGGAGAAAGGATTCGTGAGAGAAAGTATGAGTCCGTGTGCAGTTCCGGTGATTCTAGTGCCGAAAAAGGATGGAAAATGGAGGATGTGCATCGATTGTCGAGCGGTAAATAATATTACGATAAAATATCGACATCCCATTCCTCGATTAGATGACATGTTAGATGAATTACATGGATCTTGCATATTTTCAAAAATTGATTTAAAAAGTGGTTATCATCAAATTAGAATGCAAGAGGGTGATGAATGGAAAACAACTTTTAAAACAAAATATGGTCTTTATGAGTGGTTAGTATTACCTTTTGGTTTAACTAATGCACCCAGCACTTTCATGAGATTAATGAACCATGTTTTGCGTCCATTCATTGGGAAATTTGTTGTAGTTTATTTTGATGATATCTTGATTTATAGCAAAAACTTGGAAAATCATGCATTGCATTTAAAATCTATTTTAGATGTACTCCGGAAAGAAAAGTTATTTGCTAACATGGAAAAATGCACGTTTTGTTCGGATAGAATTGTTTTTCTTGGCTTTGTTGTGAGTTCACAGGGAGTCCAAGTTGATGAGGAAAAAGTACGTGCGATCCGAGATTGGCCGAGTCCAACCAATGTGAGTCAAGTACGAAGCTTTCATGGACTCGCAAGTTTCTACCGACGCTTTGTGCGGAATTTTAGTGAGATTACAGCACCATTGACCGAGGTCATCAAGAAAAGTGTAAGCTTTAAGTGGGGTGATGAACAAGAAAAAGTATTTAATTTGATTAAGGATAAATTGACAAATGCTCCTTTACTTATTTTGCCTAACTTTGCTAAAACTTTTGAGATTGAGTGTGATGCTTCAGGTTTAGGGATTGGAGCTGTGTTGATGCAAGAAGGGAAACCAGTGGCGTATTTTAGCGAAAAGTTGAGTGGGGCAGCTTTGAACTATCCTACATATGACAAAGAGATGTACGCGTTGGTTAGAGCTTTGGAAACATGGCAACATTACTTGTGGCCTAAGGAGTTTGTGATCCACACCGATCATGAATCATTGAAATATTTGAAAGGTCAGCACAAGTTGAACAAAAGGCATGCACGATGGATGGAATTTATCGAAACATTTCCATATGTTATTCGATATAAGCAAGGTAAAGAGAACGTCGTTGCAGATGCTTTGTCTCGCAGGTATGTTTTATTAAATACTCTTGATACAAAATTGCTTGGGTTTGAACGAATTAAAGAGTTATATGATAATGACCTTGATTTCGGTGAAGAGTTTAACACTTGTGAAAAGAATGCTGTGGGTAAATACTTTAGAATTGATGGATTCTTGTTTCGTGAAAATAAACTATGTATTCCTGCATGTTCTTTGCGTGAGTTGTTGGTGAGGGAGTCACATGGGGGTGGTTTAATGGGACATTTTGGTGTTGATAAAATTTTTGCTGTTTTGAAAGAACATTTTTATTGGCCTCATATGAGACGAGATGTGGAAAGAATATGTGATAGATGTATTACTTGTCGCCAAGCTAAATCTCGTGTTCAACCCCATGGATTGTATACACCATTGCCTATTCCTAATGAACCTTGGATTGATCTTTCTATGGACTTTGTGTTGGGTTTACCTAGGTCTAAGCATGGTTATGATTCGATATTTGTGGTCGTGGATAGATTTTCAAAAATGGCACATTTTATTCCATGTCATAAAACTGATGATGCATCTCATGTTGCTGATTTGTTCTTTAGGGAGATTGTGCGTTTTGCATGGTATGCCTAAAACTATTGTTTCTGATAGAGATACAAAGTTCTTAAGTTACTTTTGGAAGACTTTGTGGTGTAAATTAGGTACTAAACTGTTATTTTCAACTACTTGTCATCCACAAACTGACGGTCAAACTGAAGTAGTAAATAGGACTTTGTCGGCATTGTTACGGGCTATCATTAAAAAGAATATCAAGCAATGGGAAGAATGTTTACCACATGTTGAGTTTGCATATAGCCGTTCTGTTCATTCAGCTACTAATTTTTCTCCATTTGAAATTGTATATGGTTTTAATCCTTTGACACCGTTGGATTTATCACCGTTACCTATTTCTGAATATACTAACATGGATGGAAAGAAAAAGGCTGATCTTGTTAAACAGATTCATGAAAAAGTCAGACTAAACATTGAACGGAGGACGGAACAGTACATTAAGCACGCGAATAAGGGACGACATCAAGTGATCTTTGAGCCCGGAGATTGCGTGTGGTTACATATGCGGAAAGAAAGATTTCCAGTTCAAAGACGGTCGAAATTGCTTCCGAGGGGAGATGGTCCATTTCAAGTTCTCGAGCGCATCAATGACAATGCCTATAAATTGGATTTGCCAGGTGAGTATAATGTTAGTGCCACATTTAACGTTACTGATCTAAGTCCGTTTGATGTAGGTGACGATTTGAGGACAAATCCTTTTCAAGAGGAGAGGAATGATGAGGACATGGTATGCGTGGACTCAAACAAGACTAAAGGGACGTGGGGATCAAGCAAGGCTAGAACAAAGAGGTTCAAACAAGGTCTCAATGGATTAATCCAAGATGTTTGGACTGAAACGAACGCAAAGAAATTTAAGGAGGCTAAAGAGCATGAGACACAAATTTGGGTCACTTTAATTGGGTCAATCTAATACAAGTCCAATCCTAATTTTCTTAGCAAAGTCCACGTACAAGACTAAAGGAAATCCCACGAGGCGAAGGATTTTATTTATTTATTTATTTTATTTGGATTCTTAATTTTAAATTCTATTCTAGTTAGGATTTCTTTTTAATTAGAATTTCCTTTCCAAATTAACTTCTATTTCCTTATAGAAATTAGGGTTATAGTTTATAAAGTCCTATTAGGATTTGGATTGTTTTGAGTAGTATAAATAGAGGTCCAAGTTGATGTAATCAAATACATTATTCATTATTCAATATATTTGTGAGGTTATTATCTACTTTTGGTTCTTTGAAGAATTCTTAAGTATTTTTCTTAGTTATTTCTTTGAGATTCAATTTGACTTATCATACAACAATTCATAGTTGTGTGTGGCGTCTTCTACCGCATCAATCGTCGATTGTACCAAGATTACCGCTTCAATATAAGCGAGGGGTCAAGGTGTCGTTGGTGTCCATTCAACGCAAATTTCCGAACGCGAGCAATTATACCAAGATTACCGTCTACATATAGGTGAGGGGTTAAGGTGTTGCAAGCAATTCTCCCAACAACTGTGCTAGAAACGATCCGGACGACGACCACCTCACGCAAGCGTGCCGTGGAGTCTATCATCTATGCCCTTTCAAGGTCACATTAATCCTATGCTGCAGTTCTCCAAACGTTTAGCCTCAAAAGGACTTCGAGTCACACTAATTGCCACCACCAACACCATCAAACCCATGGAAGAATCCCAAGCCTTGAACAACATAATCAACATCGAATACATTTCCTACGAACACGGCCAAAAGCCACAAAGTGTAGATGAGTACATAGAACATATCAAACGCAAGGTCTCAGAAAACTTGCCTACGATCTTGGACAAGCAAAACAAAAATGGTTACCCTGTGAACGTCCTAGTGCACGATTCCCTTATGCCATGGGCTATAGATTTGGGACACGGATTTGGCCTAAAAGTAGCACAATATTTTACTCAAGCTTGTACTGTTTGTGCTATATACTATCATGTGTACCATGGGAAAATTAAGGCTCCTCTTAAGGAATGTTCTGATCTGATATCCTTGCCTTCATTACCTGAGCTTGAGATTAGGGAGCTGCCTTCTGATCTTTATGTGGACTTGTATCCGGGTACATCGGCTTTTTTGGCTAGTCTGTTTTCACATCTACACAAGGCAGATAGGATCTTCTTCAACAGTCAACGCCTTTGTTGAGCTTGAAAATGAGGCTAGTTTTTTTTTTTTTGGTTACCAGAAGCTAGTTTTATTATAATTTTTATTAATTGTTAGTAAGTGGGGTCAAAATCATGTGAGAGAATTTTGTGGAAATATAAAATTTACTTGTAGAAATATAATTTTCATATATATATTGGATTTCAATTCGAGTGAGGTTATGTATTTAAAAAATAATACTAACTTCGTTCTAAAATTAAAAATACAATTTGATTTTTTAATAGCCCAAATACAGCTTGGTGTATAGGAAAAAATCAATATTTTCACAAGTAAATGCTATAATTTCACAAAACAATTGTAAATAAGAAACTCACATTTATGTAAGTAAGAACTTGTTAAAATATTTTCTTGTAAAAATAATAATTTCCTTCTTTAAAGTTTTAATATGGAAAAGAGCTGGATTATATAGAAATAATTTGAATTCGTTGGATATAAGTTTTAATATATGGAAAAGAGTTGGATTATACATAAATAATTGAATTCTTTGGATTATATTTTCTTGTGTAAATAACAATTCTTTTTAAAGTTTTAATATATGGTAAAGAGTTGGATTATATAGAAATAATTTGAATTCCTTAGCTATATCCAAAACAATTAGTTTTCCATTGTCTAATTACTATTGTATGTGTAATAATCCCCTATCCACAACAAGGTCACATAAACCCAATGCTACAGATCTCCAAGCGCTTAGCTGCAAAAGGCCTTAAAGTCGCACTAGTCACCACCACAGCTCACAAAAACCTCATACAAAACCAATCCACCAGCTCCATCAATTTTGAGCACATCTCCAATGTATTCAGTGAAGGCCAAAAACCTGATAGCTTCAACCTTTTGTTTCGGATGTGGATTCTTACCTGGGTATTCTCAGGCTTGTTCTTGATCGATTTTCTAACTTCCAGGAGGCTGATTGTTTGTTTTTTAACACTTTTGATAAGCTTGAAGATGAGGTGGGTTATGTTTAATTTCAATTCATATTGATCCAGATTGAGGGGCCTGAGTCTTGACTTTACATATTCATTGCCTTAGTTATGTTTTGTTTCTATATCAAACACTTTGATGGAGATGATGATTGATAATGCGACAGGAATGATATATCTGTTCTGAATCTTCTGATTATAGTATTGCTATATAGTTAGCCTTCTCTATTGTTTATGTATAAACTCTGCAGTTAATCTCTATTTCCTGCTAAATATATTTGAAAATGATACATAGGCAGTCTGTAGGCCAAAAAAAGTATCGACTAAAAGCATGAATTTCCCTCAAAGTGACTTCCCTCAAAGTGACGGTTATTTTTGGTTCCTAATTTACCATATTCTGGTATTAGATGATCTTATTTATGCAATGTCTCCAGCTTCATTAAATTTCTCATGTTTAATGATGTAGTCTGCTTTGGTTCCTTATCCTAATAAATTTTGTGGGAGCAACTGTTATTAATCATGTTGTTATGTTTTGTTAGATAGCGAAATGGTTGTCTAGCCAATGGCCAATTAAGACCATTGGACCATCAATTCCGTCAATGTTCTTAGACAAGCGATTACCGGATGACAGAGACTACGGCCTCAGCCTCTTCAAACCAGATGCTGAAGCTTGCATCAAGTGGCTCAATGCAAAAGCTACTGGCTCAGTAGTCTACGTATCCTTTGGGAGCATTGCCAACCTTGGGCAAGACCATATGGATGAAGTAGCCTGGGGCTTGTTGAACAGCAGCAGCAACTTTTTGTGGGTAGTCAGAGAAACTGAACAGAATAAGCTTCCGGGTAATTTCAAAGCCGAGGCGTCAGAGAAAGGCCTGGTTGTGAGCTGGTGCCCTCAGCTTGAAGTTTTGGCCCATAAGGCCGTGAGGAGTTTCATGACGCATTGTGGATGGAACTCAACGCTTGAATCATTGAGCTTGGGAGTGCCAATGTTGGTTATACCTCAGTGGACGGATCAAACTACAAACGCTAAATATGTTGTGGACGTGTGGCGAACTGGGGTCTGGGTTAAGGCTCGTGACAAGGAGATTTTTACGAGGGAGGACATTGTTAATTGTATAAAGGCTGTCATGGATGGAGCAAAAGGGGTAGAGCTTAGAGCGAATGCCATCAAATGGAAGGAACTGACGGTTGAGGCAATGAGTGAAGGTGGAAGCTCTGATAAGAATATCGACCAATTTATTTCAAAGGTTATATCCACCACCACGTGCAGTTTTCAAGCTGATATCTCCTGCATTTAGTGTAGGCCTCATAATATTGTTAGTTAATTCCACAATCAACAATTTGTGCAAGCATACACATTCAACAAGTAATAAAGTGGTTAAGTAAAGTGTAACCCACAAGGAATCCCAATTAATAAATTCAAACTACTAGTACTTTATCAATTCAATTTTATTTAAACAACCGTAATTTATGATTTTCTAATTAAAAAAACTAAAATTAACTAATTAAAACTGTCTTATTCTAGAAATTGATTCAAATAAATAAAAATCAAGACTATAATATCCCTAATTATGTAATACAAATCAATTATCTAGTTGCTCCAGTTATTACTTCACCCGAATTGTTAACATGAATTCTAGTTGTTAAAAGCTCTTTTCCAAGTGATCAGATAATATTTATTTAATTCAATTAATTCTGCGATATCCCTATGCAAAATAATAAAATTAAATTTATTAAGCTCCAATTCCCATTTGTTACATGCAGTGAAAAGAGATATTCTTATTCAATCCACAAGCCTAATTATTTATCTTATGTAAGCATACATGTTATCACATACAGTTCTAACCCTAGAATTCTTCTCCCGAATCCATCTAGTGTAACACAGTAATTATTGGCCAAATAATTAATCAATAAACACAAAACATGATAAACAATTCATTTTGACTTAAATAACTGGATTAAATTGAATAATCAATTCATAAAAATAAAAGATTCAATTTGTAATCTTAATGAAAAAGTTAATTCATACTGGAAGTAAAACTAGAAATCCCATAAAAATCATCGTAATAGAATTACAAAACTGAAATAGAGAAGAAGAAGACTCTAAAATCAGTCTTCCAATCTTCAATCTTCACTTGAATTCTATTCCACGATGTTTCGTTACTCTCCAATTAGTCTCCAGCCCTCCTCTATCCTTTTTGCCACACGTTTCCTTTCTTAAATACTCCCCTTCTTTATAGATTCCTACTTCAAATCAACTTCTCCTACTTAGCAGCCTCCCTGATCAGTTCCTTCTGCGTCCCAGCGCCCCATTGCTGGGTTTAGTACTGAGGACAGAGCCCCGTCGCTAGCCAAATTCCAGCAATTTATAATTTTGCCATTAGTGATGCTAAAATTCTCGATTTGACCCTGCCTTTGCCTCATCCTGCAAAACAACAAAGAAACAAATAAAAACTATCCTACTGAACTTAAAAACCACAATAATTCAAGCTTAATTATATCCAATTCATGGGTATATTACCTACTCATCAAATACCCCCAAACTTGAATTGTTGCTTGTCCTCAAGCAACAAAACACAATGCAATAATTAAATATGCAATGCAAATGCAAATGTAGCTATCTACATGTCTACGACTCCAGCAGTCAAACAGAAAAAGTCTATTCATCAGGCCTCAGAGAAATCATAATAAACATGCTAGTACATCATACCAAGACATATCAATAATTTTCCAACCAATCATTAAATCTTAACCTTGTTATTACTGATATCGTGCTTGTGTGCTCAACAACCATGCTAACTGATGTAAAGCTAAATAAAACACATAATAGATTTATTTGAAGGCATCATACAATATAAACTTAAGAAATCAAAAAATAAGCTGGATCCGGCTAAAATCACACATTTACCAAATTTCAGGGGTCAATATGGAATACTTATACTTTATTTTTTATTTACGAGGGCTTTTTGCTCTTTTTCCCATTTTATTCTCTCTTTTTTTTTTATTTCTCATTGTTGTGCAATGTTTAATTTACTTAGGCTTTTCAATGCTATCTTAGCGAGCTTTCGACCAACGACTCCCAAACTATTAAGGCCTTAGGGCGCTAGGTGTAAAGACAATCCCCTCGGGCTTACTTACTCAAGTAACAAAGGCCACGAAACTAGACTAACCACGGTGTTTATATATATATATATATATATATATATATATATATATATATATATAGCATATATACTCCAAATTTTCCCCCAAACTTAGGTTCTTGTCTAACTTTAGCCATCACTGCCTATTCTTGTTAATCTTTCATTCAAGCTAGCATTATTCTTTAGAAATCCATTATATATCAATTTAGACTTAATCAGCCAACATGGCCGTTTCTTAACGTGCTAACCTGATTATATCAGTTTCAAACATATAAAGATTTAAATCAAGACAAGAAAGTCTTAATAATCAGTACTAAACTTGTCTATGCAATTCCAGTCTCATCATTGGCCAAAACAGACTTAAACTATCTAATAGCTGGAATCATGCGATATGACAAAATGCAACACAAAAATAGTAACTGACTAATAATTAAACTTAAAAGTTGACAGGTTGACATAAAATGCAACAATCTAACACATATTCACAACCTAAATGCAACAATCTACTATGAACATGCAATCCTAAAATGTAAATAAAACTACCCCCAAACTTAACGTAAGCAGTGTTCTCATGCGAAAGATATAGCAATTAAAATAGAGGACTTCCCTGACAAGGTCATTCATCAGGCGCAACCTCCTCATCGTCACTCATCTCTTGATCGGAAGGGGGAAACACAGGTAAAACAGGAGCAATTGGGAATTGGCTAGGATCGACCGTGGGATGAAGCCGAGCATACATATTTGTCTGCGCCGTGAAGTAGTCGACCACAAAACCGTTTATAACATCTTGCCGTTCAGCGAGTCGGACATTTTGGGATTCAATATTATATAACCAACCATCAATTTCACGTTGAACTGCATTGGGAACTACACCACGGGGGACTGCTGATGAGGATCCGGAAGCCGTTGGAGCAGGTGTTTATTGTGTTTCAGCTGGAGTAATTATGAAGCCCAATCCGCGGGGATGATTGGCACCACCGGTCCACACCCGATACCTTCTTATCATTTTATGGTTTAACACCGGCATAAGGGGTTGAATAATTTCATCTGACTTCCATTTGACCTCAAATTTAGTACACAGAGCTCAAATAAGGGAAGGCTGTTGTAAACCTCCCGTGGTACCGCATCGTGCAGCCCTCAGGATCGGCTGTTGAATAATCAGACCGACGTCCATCTTCATACTTCTAACTATAGAATATAATAACATCGCCCTTTCTTTAGTGACGTCACTGACATGTGTGCAAGGCATCAATTTAGAACATATAAAGGCATACCATGCCTTCCCATATAAACTAAGGCGCGAGTGGGAGAAAGTCATTGTGACGCCCCCAAAAATAGGTATACATCACCCATCTTGGGTCGCCAGATACATGGTACAGAATTCAAATACAACTTACTAATACAACTGTCGTGCACAATACGACAAAATATAAACTGTGAGTTTGAATACAAATATTATCTTCTAGAGAGTATCCATACTCAAAAAGAGTCCTCATTACAATTATTATCACACTATTTCGTAGAATAGTAAGGACTACTAATACTATCATCTGGTCCATCACTCTGTTCCCCGACTCGTCCCATCTATATTCTCATGTCCTGAAGAGAACAGTGAAAGAAAGGGTGAGCTCAACTAGCCCAGTAAGAAATATTATGACTAAGATAATGCAGAATAAATTATCATTAGCCTTCAATAGTGTTAAACTGATAAAATATAACGAACATCAAGTTTAACTGCAGCGGAACAAGCAATCCATTAAAAGAGTCAAGTAGAAAATAAAATCTACTATCTTCTATGATTTAAAAGGTTTTTCAACACTGTTATCGCTGGGACTCAGCTTAATAAAATAATCCACATCATCGAATCACCCCTGCACTACGACCAAGGATATTCGTGTATTCATTAATGGTCATGATCATGCCAACAACTGTCCATCAATGCACTACGGGCCAATGAGGACTTTTACCACATCATTTGTAACATTACGGTCATGATTATACCGAATAATTCCTGGTCATAATCATACCAAGTCCATCTATGCACTACAGGCCACAAATGACTTTCAACATTTTATAAACATGAGAATGATGACAATGATATAAGAATTCAATAAAACAAGTTCAAGAATTAATTTATCCAAGAATTAACAACGTCCAAATTGTCAACATGATACTACTTTGTGGAGTAAAATTCAAGAATGATTAGAATAACATTTTCATAAAAAGATATTGGATGAAACGCAATTATCAAGGATATTCCACTAATTTTATGGAGTATAGAAGTTAAAACTTAACCAACTGAGTATAATAAATAATGGAATAACAAAAGAAATCACCATGCACGCGATAGACCGCACAGACAGGTTATTCCAACAGAATGATAAATAATGGAACCAGGTCCGGCGTAAAACGCACAGACAGGATATTCCAACAGAATAATAATAAAGACGGAACCAGGTCCGGTGTAAAACACACAGACAGGATGTTCCAACAGAATAATAATAAAAACGGAATCAGGTCCGGTGTAAAACACACAGACAGGATGTTCCAACAGAATAATAATAAGACGGAACCAGGTCCGGTGTAAAACACACAGACAGGATGTTCCAACAGAATAACAGAAGAATGTCACCAAGTATAGGGTAGACCGCGTATACAGGTTATTCCAACAGAATAATAAAAAATGAAATAACAACAGTTCTCTTCATGAATAAGAAAGAATAACACCCCTTACCGTTTTAAAGAAGAGCTGAAATAAGGAAGTAGTTAAGTAGCAGAATATTTTTCTTCTCTCTCTATAGTTTCTCTCTGTAGTTTCTCTCTCTAGAGTTCAGTGAATTCGTAAGAAATAATGAAGGAATGAGCTGCTATTTATAGAAAAATAGAATGCATAGTAACTAATCCATGAACGGTCCAGATTGATTACTTTAATCTGACGGTCCATATTTAAAGAAAAATCTTTTAAATAAAATATAATATATTCTATTTATAGAATAACTTTAATAAAGTAATCTGTTTTATATAAAAAGATGTTTCTGTTTTATTATGTTAATAATACGAATAAAACAAAACGTCATTATCGCTAAATAATTCATATTATTAACTGACAATAATTGAATCAAACTGAGTGACTTCTCACATAAGCATTAATAATCAATACCGTGTACTACTATACAACCATACGTATTAGTGTACTTTTACTACCGAGTAGTTCAACAGTATCAATGGTAAAACTTCCGCCGTTATTTTTAATAAAATATTTTTGTCGTTTTCTCAATCCGACAATAATTCCGTTGTGGGGTCCACCAATGATTGTGCCGTTGTACGAATATTTCCTGTTAAAACGAATATTCCCCAACCAATCGAATATTATATAACAACTTGCGTACTTTGTAAAATTTATAAATATTACCCACACCTATAACATTATATCAAATTAACTCCATAATATTCAAAAATAATATTTATAGAAAATTCGTCTTTATTTATTAAAGTTGGGGTCTTACAGTCATGCTTCCGCATTCATGCAGTGTCCAAGTGGTGCCCGGTTGACATAATTCGCGAATGATCATTTCATAATCCGGTCTTTGGCTCACAAAATTGGCATACTCGTTACGCTGACCCGCAGTAGACAATTGGTAACAACCATTGATGTCCTCTTCTCCAAATTCGACAGTTTTTTCTCTCACATACACGCCATAGTGGAAGTGCTCTAAAACATTGGCGTATAACTTCTTTACAACTGCAATGATTGCCGGATCAGGTTGTTCAGTGAAAGTGAACCAGTTCTGCTCAGCGGTCATAACTGTGATCTCCCCATCCTTTGTGTGGTCTGGCCTTAAACCTCTTTCTGGGACTAGAGATCGTGTTGCCATTCGGTTGTATCGTTCTTGGGCTTCGACACTAACGAATCTCTTGTTATCAAATTTCGTCGGGGCCGAGGAGGAACCAGAACCATCTCCTCGTTGACGCTTTGAGGCCATTAGAATACTCTGCAATCAAAAATAAATACACACGTATTATAATTTATCACAGGTATTACAAGGAATCACATAACCGTACCACGACCTCCAAACTATGAGGTAGGATCGCAATGTGTAATAAGGTTTGAGAGTTTGATTAGCCACACACTATCATGAAGCTTCACAATTTGAACCGAATAGCATTAAGTGTCAATAACAGGTTCAAATGGTGAAGTTGTCTAATAGAGAACAAGTGAACTACAACAATTTTTCACACAGACTTTCTGTCAAACACCTAACAAGAATTAGCTAATTTGACATTGAAGAAAACCCATGCAAGATATGTTGTTACAACTCATACATACCAAGTTATAATTAAGCCACAACTAATCATGCATTGTAAGACTCCAACTTATTAATGAATAAAATCAAATTTTCTCTAAATATTATTGTGAATAATAAGGTGTTAATTTGATATAATGCTTTGGTTATGGGTGAAATGTGTAAATTTTGTAAAATAAGCAAGTGGTTATAAAATATTCATTTGTTGTCGGAGAATATTCGTTTGGTCGTGGAATATTCTTACTGCCGGGAAATATTCGTACGACGGCGCAGCCTTGTGTGGGCCCCATAATGGAAAGCAATTAGATGAAGAAAACGACAAGTATAAGTTGTTTATAAATAACGGCGTAGTTGTTACCGTTAATACTGTTGGAATATCCGGTGGTTAAAATATAGTAGCACACGGTATTGTAACAATTATTGATTCTTATGTATGAATGCACTACTCAATAATTGTTACAGTAGTTACTGTTTAATATTTTATTTTATTGATTTAATAATTGCTGCGTTGATATTTTATATTATTGTTGTTTCAATAATTGTTGCTGCACAATATTTTTCATTATCAGATCAATAATTTATATTATTTGAATAATATTATTAGATAGCATTATTGGCAATGTCTAGAAAGTTCTGTCTAAGGAGAGGTTTGGTCATCTAATTACGCGCCAGTAAGGAGAAATCCTTATTGGAAAGCCCCCTCTTTCCTGGGAACGGCCTGATTGTCATAATTGTGATTCTGTAATATTATTTGTAAATAATTAATTATTGATTTATATGATAAGGAATATATATTTTATGTGGATATAATTGATGGATATATTTATTTTATGTGAAGGAATTAATGTTGAGGTGTTTTTGTCAGAATGGAGGTATTAAAAATTTAATCACTGTTCTTGAGATATATTGCGTGAGTTATAATTTTTAATCTGACCGTTGGATCGTTGTGATTTTTGGATATGTTATACATATATAAGTTGAGTATATGTCCACAAATTTTGAACCGTTAAAAATGAACGTATAATTTGTTATGAATTTTAAGAGTTGAATCATTCAGAAATTAGGTTTGTAAATGATTTTGGTAGAAAATTCTAGAATTGAGTGGGCCCCACTTTTGGTTGGTAAGAAATGTGCTGGAATTTTTATTCAAATGTGGTGGGTGGGAATAGTAGCAGGTAAAGCCATCAGGTTGTAGGTCAAGTCTGCTTCGGCGTGCTAACATTTTCCTATAAATAGAGGGCTAAGTTAGAATTAAAAATCACACCAGAATTCATAAGTTTTATCTCTTTCTCTCTCTATATTCTCGAGCGTATTTGTGAGTATTTTAATACTTTGAGAGTTGCTATTTAGCACAAGTTTCATTCAGCCTCATATATGATATTCTGATCAGAAGTACCGTTCGTTTGAGGTAAGGGATATTATTTTCTTCCTAAATGATATTATTTTCTTCAATATCATTATGCCGAAATATTAGTTTGAACTTTTTATCAAATTTAAAACTTTTTGTGATGGGATTACTATTCACGTATACGGCACTATTCACGTATTCGGCACTATTCACGTATACGGTACTATTCACCAAAAAATAAATTTTTTTTCTTTTTGTCTAAGATGTCTATTATGGTTACTATCTTTGATTGTATCTATATTTTGATTTATTTTTGAATTCTACTTCACAATTGGTTGTTATGGAGTATTATTGCACTTGGATAAACTGTAATACGAATCCCTAATATTTGTCCTTCTGTCTCACTGGGTTCGTTTTCTTTAAAATATTTTTCATCATCCTCAGTCCTAAATGATGATATTACTGAATATCTTTGGCATGTAGTGCAAAGATGAATGATTAACTGATGAATATCTTTGGCCCGTAGTGCAAGGATGAACAGGTGTTGAGATGAACATGACCGACTGGTGATACAAATGAATATCCTTGGCCTGTAGTGCAAAGATGAATATGTGATTAAAGATGATTACTGATTGTTGTTACAGGGATAAAATATTGATGATGGACTTTTAAATCTTAGAAGATAGTAGAACTCATTCTCTACTTGACTCTTCTAATGGTTTGCTGTTTCCGCTGCAGTTGTTGATCTAAAACTTGTTGTCTATTATATTTTATCAGATTTTTCCCTGTTGAAGACTAATGATAAGTTGTTGTATATTATCTTAGTCATAATATTCTTTACTGGGCTAGTTGAGCTCACCCTTTTCTTTTTTGTTCCATTTTTCTCAGGAGGCGAGAATATAACGGGAACTAGTTGGGGTATAGAGTGATGTTTCTAGTCAGTGGTGTTAACAGTCCTCACTATTTTATTAAATAGTGTTTCAATAATTGTAATGAGGACTTATTTGAGTGTGGATATTGTCTAGAAGACAATATTTGTATTTAAACTCACAGTATTGTGTTGTCGTATTTTGCGCGACAAGTGTTTTAATAAAGTTGTATTTGTTTCTGTACCATGTATTTGGCAACTCAGAATGGGTGATGTATACCTATTTTGGGGGCGTCACATGCATTGCAAGTGCACATCTCCGTGAACAATAGAAATACAAGTGAGTTTTTGCATACCTTTTTGCTTAGAGGGATTAAATTTTAGAGTAGAAGGATGCGAATTACAAAGCCACTTGATGTGTGAGAAGTGCAAAATCAATTAACGAGGAGATATAAGATGTCTCAGACTAGATGGATGATTAAGGGAATTGGGGAGTTATGAAATAGAATGAGAGTGGTGGAGACAATTTAGGTGAAGTGGAGTAACTGAACGATTTTTTTATTTTCGAACCTGACCTCCCAGCGCCCCGGCGCTGGGATTTAAGCTTTATAGGGCGCCGGGGCACTAATGTGCAATGAGTTGATGAACATTCAGTGCCGGGGCGCTGTTTCTCAGTGTAGTTGTAGAGCCGGGGCGCTGGCCTTGCATCTTAGCCATTGTTGCCTAGCGTCGGGGCACTGAATCCCTTTGTATTTGAGTGCTGGGGCGCTGACTCTTGATTCTAGGTAACATCTGAACTGTACTACCTGAATATGCACGTATATTAGTATTAGCACTAAAACAAACCAACATTCTACTCTAATTGAACTAAATCAATACACTACTAAATTGAATTAATTAAAATGATAAATAAAATCCTGGGGCTACCTCCCCATAGCACTTGGTTTATAGTCGTCAGCCCGACTTTACTATTTTGCTCAATTGACCACTGGATCAGTGAGATGCATTGTCGTTGGTTGTCGATCGATGGGCCCACTCCAATAATGCTTAAGCCTCTGGCCATTTACCTTGAATGTTTGCTTCGCATTTGGTTCCTCTACTTCAACAGCTCCGTGTGGAGCGACAGATATAACCACAAAAGGGTCTGACCAGCGGGACTTCAATTTTCTGGGAAATAATCTCAGTTTAGAATTGAATAGCAACACTTTTTGTCCCGGTTCGAACTTCCGCTCGAGGATTTTCTTATCATGCCATGTCTTGACTTTCTCTTTATACAATTTTGCATTCTCATAGGTGTTGTACCGAAATTCCTCGATCTCATTTAGCTGCAACAATCATTTCTCACCAGATGCTTGTAAGTCAAAATTTAACTTACAAATGGCCCAGTATGCGTTGTGTTCGAACTCTACCAGAAGATGACACGCTTTACCATAAACCATCCTGTAAGGTGACATTCTGATAAGATTCTTGTAAGCAGTTTGATATGCCCATAAGACATCATCTAATCGCATTGCCCAATCTTTTCGTGACGAATTTACAACTTTCTCCAAAATTCGCTTAACTTCCCGATTCAAAACTTTGGCTTGACCATTTGTTTGGGGATGATATGCTGCAGCGATCTTGTGTCGGACCCCATATTTAGTGAGCAATTCGGTGAAATGCTTGTTACAAAAATGAGTTCCCTCATCACTAATTATCGCTTTCGTTGTACTAAATCGTGTGAATATTCTTTTTCTGGAATCGTAGTACTACCTTGGCATCGTTAGTGGGTAATGCAGCGGCTTCAACCCGTTTTGAAACATAATATACCGTCAATAATATGTATTGATTATTGAAGGATGATGGGAAGGGCCCCATGAAGTCAATTCCCAACACATCGAATAACTCAACCTCAAGAATTATATTAAGCGGCATTTCATTACGTTTCGAAATATTACCGACTCGCTGGCATCGATCACACTTCAATACATAGATATATGCGTCTTTGAACAAGGTAGGCCAGAAAAATCATGACTGCAATACTTTGGCTGCTGTCATATCACATGCATAGTGGCCTCCGTAATCTGAAGAGTGGCAATGACTAAGTATGATATCTATCTCCTCATGTGGCAGACATCGTCGAATCATTTGATCCGCACAAGTCTTGAACAGAAAATGTTCTTCCCAAAAATATTGTCGGACATCGTGGAAGAACTTTTTCCGTTGTTGCGAATTCAAATATTGAGGAAACACATTACTAACAAGATAATTCACATAATCAGCATACTATGGCACTTTCATTGTAACTTGAAGAAGTTGTTTATCAGGAAACATCTCATTAATCATTACTTCATCTTTCTGCTGAATTTCTAAATTCTCCAACCGCGAAAGATGATCCGCCACCTGATTTTCAGTACCTTTTCTATCCCGAATCTCTAAATCAAACTCTTGAAGTAACAGCACCCACCGAATTAGCCTTGTTTTAGCATCCTTCTTTTCAATCAAATACTTTATTATGGAATGATCCTTGTAGACAATTACCTTGGTCCTATTAGATAAGCCCTGAATTTGTCGAAAGCAAATACTACCGCAAGTAATTCTTTTTTAGTGGTAGTGTAGTTCAACTAAGCATCTGTCAACGTCTTGCTGGAGTAGTAGATAGTGTGAAAGATTTTATCTCGTCGTTGTCCCAAGACTACTCCAACCGCGTAGTCACTAGCGTCGTACATAAGCTCAAATGGTAAAGTCCAGTTGGGAGCCACTATGACTGGAGCTGTGACCAATTTCTTTTTTAATACTTCAAAAGTGTCTAAACACAACTGGTCCATCTTAAGCGGCACCTCTTTCTCCAAGAGTGAACACAAGGGTTTCAAAATTCTAGAAAAATCTTTAATGAATCGTCGATAAAACCCGCATGTCCCAAGAAACTCCTTATTCCCTTCACATATGTTGGTGGAGGTAGCTTCTCAATAGTTTCAATTTTCGCTTTATCGACCTCTAGCCCTGCTACTGAAACCTTATGCCCTAGAATTATCCCTTCTTACACCATGAAGTGACACTTTTCCCAGTTAAGAACTAGATTTGTCTCCACACAGCGCTTCAAAACTAAAACCAGGTTTTTCAGGCATAAATCAAAACTATCACTAAACATGGAAAAATCATCCATGAAAACTTGCAAGTTCTGTTCTACCATATCCGAGAAGATGACCATCATGCATTGTTGAAAAGTTGCCAGCGCGACATACGTCAGAATGCAAACGTACCATAAGGGCACGTGAATGTGGTTTTTTCTTAATCCTCCGGCGCTATGACAATCTGATTGTAACCAGAATATCCATCTAACAGACAATAAAATTAGTGTGCCGCCAACCTATCCAGCATTCGATCATTGAATAGCAAGGGAAAGTGATCCTTGCGCGTGGCTTTGTTCAGTTTGCGGTAATCCATGCATACTCTCCAGCCTGTAACTGTTCTAGTGGGGATGAGCTCATTAGTTTCGTTTTTAACCTTAGTCATTCCCCCTTTTTTTGGTACACACTGTACAGGACTCACCCAAGAAAATACCTGCATCCAACCATTTTATGATCTCTTTCTTAACCACTTCCTTCATGATGGGATTCAACCTTCTTTGTTGCTCAATGGTTGGTTTTGCTCCTTCTTCCTGTAAAATCTTGTGCATACAAAATGATGGACTAATTCCCCAAATATCTGCTATAGTCCATCCAATTGCTATTTTATACTCTCGCAATACCCTCAACAATTTTTCTTTTTGAGTGTTAGTCAAATATGTCGATACAATAACTGGTAAGGTGTTAGACTTTCCCAAATAGGCATACTTCAAATGAGACGATAGAGGTTTTAACTCTAGCACTAGTGGCTCTTCTATTGATGGCTTAAACTTTTTCTCTTCCTCCTCGGGTCGGTTAAGAGTGTCAAACGGTTTTCTGAACTACCTAGAAACTGGTAATGCATCTAACCATTTGACATAACCTATCTCTTCCTCATTATCGTCGTTGTTCATCTCGACCAAAACAGCTTCTAGCGAATCCTCAAAATGACTTCCGCTGAGTTTGTGATTCACTATCTCTTCCATTACATCTACTCGTAGATATTCACCCTCTTCTTTTGGGAATCGCATTGATTTGAATACATTAAAGGTTACTTCTTGGTCTTCGACTCGCATTATTAACTCACCTTTTTGTACGTCTATCAAAGTTCAACCCGTTGCTAAGAATGGTCGCCCGAGGATGATGGGAATTTCCTTGTCTACTTCACAATCCAGGATAATAAAATCCGTTAGGAAGATAAATTTATCAACCTTTACCAAAACGTCTTCCACAATACCCCTTGGATATGTGTGACGCTCCCGAAATCGGGTCCTCTGACCCCGATCCGGTCATCACGATAAAATACAAACATCCTCCTATAAATAACATACGATAACTAAAATGTGGAAAATAATAAACGTATGTCGTTCATTCAAAAGGTGTTACTAGTCCCAAGATTCGATAACCTTAATAAAGTCTTACACACATACCCTAAAATAAACATTAGAGTTCATATTACATAATAGTAATTTAAAACTAGGCATAAAAAAAATCTGCTCCTTGCCACTATTCTACATCTTTCCTTTACCCTTGTCCTTCCCTGAGGTCTCGGGCTTAGATGCAATATAATTCATGATATAGCAAGGATGAGCAACAAGTTTACCCAACAAGTTTAAATACAACAATAAGGATATATCATGATGAATGGAAAAATGACTGACAATGAATTCAACAATATGAATATCTGAAGGATTCAACAATATGAATATCGCAAGCAAAGATAATGATTGTTTTTAGAATAACTGCTAGTCAAATAGACTTTGAACTATAACACTCCAATGGAATCAACAGCTAATTAACCCTTTGGTTATTGGCTACAGAATAAGTACATGAGGGGATCAGCCTCACGTACCCTATGTATATGCATAACATTTAAATCTGCTCTGTGTATCTTATATTAATACCTGGTACTCCCTTATCATAGAAAGGGTTGTTCTTTCAGTCTAAGAATCCTTACCATCAATTGGTTTGGATAGCTTTTATAAAACTTCATACACTTGTCTGACTGAACAAAGGTTCAGACTCTATCTGACACAATTCAAGAATTATAGAACTTTAAATGATGTACAAGTCCAAGACTGTAC
The DNA here is from genome assembly GCA_016801055.1 of Panax notoginseng. Classification (NCBI taxonomy): domain Eukaryota; kingdom Viridiplantae; phylum Streptophyta; class Magnoliopsida; order Apiales; family Araliaceae; genus Panax; species Panax notoginseng. Next base: position 41,361,515 of record CM029022.1, read on the forward strand.
AAACTCAAGTGCACCAAGTGCGAATATCAATAATATTGATGTGGAATAATTATAAAGTAATTAAACCACTTAGTAGCATGCTTGGAAATGAGATTCAAGCTTAAATGAATAACTTTCAATTCAACAATAACCTACTTAATACAATATGAGAAGGATAGGAAACTTCCACAAAAACAAATTTGTGTAAGTTAGGAACTTGCAATATAATAAAATAGTGTTCGGATACTTGCTCAATAAAAGTAATTGGAATAAGTTTAGGAAACTTGCTTACGATATGCGTCGAATAAAGTAATGCAAGGGTATAGGATACTTGCTCAATAATAATTAGAGTAAGTTTAGGGAACTTGCACAATCAAAGAGTGAAGTTCAAAGAAACTTGCATGTTTGCTCAGCTACAATATAATACTAGCTTTAACTAACTCGCGTTGAAACGACCTAACGTTAACAAGTCGGTCTTTCCATTAGTATGTGCAAACTAGTATGAGTCTACACTTATAAGAATCAAGTCATCACATAGCATGCTTCTCAACACATTATATGGCACATTGGTCACATATTACAAGATAAATAAATCATATAAGCATGCCATGAATTTCAGATCAAAAACATAATGTATACATGACTGCAGGATGGCGCAGCTGCGCCTGGTCTAGGCTGAGGGACGGCGCAGCTGCGCTGTCTCCTGGCCAGACCAGGTTTGAGCTTTGCTCTCCTGACTTCAGTCCAATGCTAACACACCAATTATACATATATTTTAACATACATACATGCTAGAGGTTCACATATAACACATGATCATACTTGACTTCACTATCACAAGTTTACTTACAATTTATATGCCATTAAAACATAACAAGGTCATACAATCATTTGTGCCTTACAACTTGATCATTCAATACTCAGTAGTTATGCTTGTAAATAGACAAAACATGTATACTTTACTCACATAGTTCATATTTTAGAAATTTCCCTTTTTCATGACTATGCGTGAATAAGTGAAAACCATACATTGACCAACCGATGCTCATGCTAAGATATCTATAGGCATAATGAGTCCTAATATACATGCTTGCATGATCATAACATACTTTACTTCATTATGTGATGACATTAACTTTCTCATTCCAATTTTCTTTGAATTTAACACTAAGTTACTTAGCATATACAAGGCATCTTAACATATAACTCTAATGTATTTATAACATATATGAAAGCCACATACACATGCTCAAATGGTCATAACTTACAAGATAAAAGCATTGGTTAAGTTCACTTTGAAAAGTCTTAAGTTTCTTATCTTTGAAATAGTCAAATCTTTCAATCATGTATGCTAGTGTGTTCAATCACTTTAGTCTTGCATTTCATGCCAATATAAACCATATTATCATGTTCATAAAGTCAGAATGCTCGCATTATATGTTCGTGACAAAGTTCACTTTTGAAATCACAAATCTCATTTCAAAACCCCAAGTGTTGTGCCAATCATTTCTATACTTGTTCATATTACATGCGGATGCTTACACATGTGTGTTAATACAGTTTACAAGTTTGCTCTAACAATGTACCAACAAATTAGCACAACAGAAACCATCAACTGAATCTGAGGTACGGCGTAGTTGCGCTGCACCCAAGTACAAATATGGCGCAACTGCACCATGCCTGCACTAGAAACAGAAACAGACTCTGTTCTGCAGAGCCTTAACCATCTTGGTCTCACTTGATCCAAACATGTTTCAATCCATCATTTAAGAGTTCAAACATGTAAACATACTTCAGAAACATATCATGGCATGTTAATTCATATTGATTAACAAATAATTCTACAAATTCCTAAGAATTTGACAAAACCAAACTAAGAACATAAGTAAAGTTTATACCTCCTTAAGCTTGGATTGGTTTCCTTATACACTAAGTATGCTTCCAGACTTTCTCAGCAACTTAGAATTCTCAATACCAGACTTAGTAAACAACAAAACTGAAAATTGGGCTACTATTTATAGAAGAACTTTGGACTAGATATTCACATTGCACTAAGGTTGAAGCTCATGGTGCAAAGGAACAACACAATGGTTGCTAAGAAGTGGTTCAACAACTCCCTATAGGCCATTAGCCTAGAAATCATTGCCCAAGTTTTGGCCATTTAAAAGTTACGTAAACTAGCCTCTGACCACTGTTCATGTACTAAAGTGACACTCAATTTGGGATAAGAAAGAAAATCTCAGCAACTAGCTTGATTAAGGCTTTGTTTGGACACTATACTCCCATAATGTAATATAACTGTGTTAACGCTACTATTCAAAGGAAATTTGGGGATTATTTATGTACTCACATTATATAACCCATGTACATTAAATACATGCAATAAACTAATGCAGTTAAGTGTTATGGTCCGGGTAGTTTCATAATTATCTCTTTTACTCTCATAGGCATATTATTATATAATATAATATATCAAGTGTACACACATAACTTCTTTCCCAATTTTTGGAATACACAGATATTCGATTATTTCTGTTTTAACAATCACTTATGATTTTAGTACACTACTTGATACTCCATATCATTAGAATATATTCTTATTATATAATTCTATGCATGTCACACATTACACCAATGATCCAATTCATATTCTATAGTAGAACTAACTTTTTTAAGTTTGGACACTGGCGCAGCTGCGCCATTTTGTACTGTTGGGAGGGCGCAGCTGCGCCGGTCCCTGGCAGTGCCAAAATGGGTTAGCTTCAAGCCAGTTCAAAATTCTGTTACCACATAAGTCTTATATGAGATAATTTAACTTCTAGCAGGATGATATACCCACAATTGACATAAATCAATATGTTCAAATCTTGCCACCGTATTCAAATATATTGAGTATTTAATTAATAATAATCCTATCAATTCTTTGATATCAAACTCTTAGGGTTAGTCCACTAATTTAAATAACTATTAACGACTCCCTTTAATCATTTCATAGATTCACATAACCACATAAGGTTTAAATAGACTCACAAAAATAACTCATAAAAATTAAATCACATATTTAATTAAATAAGGAGTTTTAAAATCGTGGACGTTACAATATGTAACCGATCTATTTGCCAACTGTAAACATATATTTGTTGGCTTTGGTGCTTTAAGTCCGAATTGGGTGTAAACGGATAGCGACATCAAATTTATGTTGGCCCCCAAATCACACAACGCTCTTCCTGAAAATTGGTTACCAATTTCACATGAAATAGTAAAACTACCTGGATCTTTCAACTTCGGTGGTAATTTATTTTGTATAATTACGATGCATTCTTCAGTTAACACCACTGTCTCGAACTCACCCAATAACCTTTTTTTCGACAAAACCTCTTTCATGAACTTGTAACTAGGCATCTGTTCCAGGGCTTCTGCAAAAGGAATGTTGATATGTAGTTTTTTGAAAATATCCAGGAATCGTGAAAACTGCTTATCTAGTTTTGATTTCTGAAATCTCCGTGGATATGGTATGGGGGCATTATAAAACTTTGTTCAGGTGCTTTCTTCTTTACCTCCTCATCCTTTAGTTTTTCTGTTTCTAAGACTTCCTCTTTTTTCACAATTACTTTGTCCATCTTGTCATTATCCTTATTAACAGTCTCTTGCAACACTTTTCCACTTCGTAAAGTCACGGCCTTACAGTGTTCATCTCTGCCTGGATTAATCTTGGTGTCAATGGGTAGTGCTCATTGGGGATGGCTGTTCAAAGCATGTGCAATCTGACCCATCTGATTTTCCAAATTCTTAATCGAGACGACTTGACTTTTTACATTCATATTTACCTGACTTAACAATTTATCTTGTTTATTCATCCTCTTGTCGGTAGCTACAATAAATTTTGCCAATGATTCCTCTAAGTTTGTTTTCCTCTGTCTGTTGTGGAGTCTGATTATGAAATTCGGGTGGATTTTACGGTCTAGGAGCTTGAGCTTGATTATTATTCCATGAAAATCCCGGATGATTCCTCCACCCCGGGTTATATGCATTCTGATTTTGATAAGGCTGTGCTGGTCTATTATAACCCCCCACGAATAGAGCCGATTCAGCACTGATTGCACATTGATATGTAAAATGACCTCCAGCACATAACTCACAAACCATTGCTACTTGAGGTACTGATTGTGGGCCCCATGTTTCAATCTTCTTAGTTAACGCTGATACATGTGCTGTCAAAGCTGTCACTGCATCTAGTTCGAGCTTTCCTGGTGTTTTCGGGGGATTAAACCTTGTCATTGGCCACTGATAATTGGCCATCGTCTCTAACAATTGATAAGCCTCATCCAAGCTCTTTGCCATGATAGCTCCTCCTGTTGGTGCATCAATACTGGCTCGTGTGGACCCATGCAATCCGTCACAAAATATTCCAACCTGCATATATTTTCATCCATAACAAATACATATTATGAATCATTTTCATATATTCTTTTTTGTCATTTGATATTTGTTTTATTTATCACATGTCGACGGAACCTACAAGCTAATTTTCTAATTTATGCTCTCTACCTACCATAAAATGTCGCGATAAAATATAAATTTTGATAAAATTTAATCACTTTTTTTTGAAGTTCAAGACTGACATAATTTAGTTCACAAAACCTAGAAGCCAATTTTGTAATTTAGATTTCTTTTCGCCAAAAAAGGTTATAATTTATCTTTTTTCCTAAAACATAATCACTCTTTTCAAAATCAAATAAATAAATAATGTATTTTACAAAACGTTAGGTATATTTTTCCTACAAAATTAAGAGCCATTAGACATTTATATATATCACTAAAATAATTTTGCTAACCAATCAACCCATTGAATAAATTAATTAGAACATAATAATATAATATAAAATTCGATTAACTTATATTTTAAGCATATTTAAAATATTTTTTTACGTTAATTAAACATTTGATATTCTATTATGTGTGTTTATATATATATATATATATATATATATATATATATATATATATATATATATATATATAATCATGGGCATAAAAGTCTTATTATATTACAAAGCTAATAAATTAATAAACTAAATAAATTAAACAATTTAGCAATAAATCTGATAAAAAGTTTGGAACCTTTTAAATAAAGGAAACTGATATTTTCATATCACTTTTTGATATTTCTATACGTATAATCCACGTATTAGCCAATAAAAATCTGACACATCAATTAATATGTGTGAATCGTGGATTCGATTACTATGAAGTTAACTTCATGATAAGTTGGTTAATTGATCAATACAGTGTTGATACGTAAATAGAGAGATTACCTCCCGACCTACGTGTACTCCTCTAAATAGTATGTTTAAAATTATTTTTTAAAAATATCAAAAAATAATATGAATTTTTTTTCCAAATCAATGCACTACTTACTAGGGGTGTTCAACCGATTTTTACCGGACGGATCGGACCGGTAATGAACCGAACCGGTACCAAAACCGCCCAAATATTGATATCGATATCGATACCGGTTGGACCGGTATTGTAACGCCCCGAAAATAGGTCCAATCCATTCAACCTATTCTGAGTCGCCAAATACATGATACAGAAAACAACTACAACATTATTACTACAATTGTCATGCAAAATACAATAACACATATGTTGTGAGTTTGATACAAATATATACCAACTGTGACTCATGTCCCAATCGTGGATGGCACGTCACAATGACACCTTACATAAAGGTACAGTCAATAACTGTTTTAAAAATTAAAATATTTGGGAAGTGCTCAAGGAAACCTTCGTACATGGGAGGTCATGCGTCTAGGTTATGATAGATATCATATGCTCATAGAATTATCCTTGATTGACCCAATAGACCTCAAAGAAAAACGAGAAGATTACTATCATGTTCTTTCTAATGGTGAGTCTTCTCTTCATATATCACTCACTATCTCCACTGTCTACAATTGAAAATTATATTTCAACCAAACTCCAAGATCATATAGGTAGTGCTCATAGATATACTCATCAAGTAGACGTGCACAACCCTGTCTTATGATAACACGAGGTTGTATGTCATTAGACATCTTGTATGATAGTGGCAAAATACCCTTCCAAAGTTGGGTTCACCTCACCCTATTCGGTTCACCAAAATTAAATATTAAATGACGTATACAATACGACACACATATCTAAAGTTCTCAATAAAATTATTTTTATACTATTTAGGGAGAACCTCAATAGCTATAGACCACCGTTCTATTCTCCTGTTATCCCCGCTTGACCCGGCAACACTCTTATTACCTGAAAGGAATTGTAAAGCAAAAGAGTGAGCACAACTAGCCCAGTAAAGGATATCATGACTAAAGATAATTAAATTATCAATAGCATTCGTCAGTAATAAATCAGAGATTTAGAACATATAGTAGATGATAAAACTTTTCAACCATAATTACAGCGGAACGAGCAATCCATTAGAAGAGTAAAATAGACCATAAAGTCTATTATCTTCTCCATGTTAAAAGTCCACCAATAATATTTTATCCCTGTAACATAAATCAACAGTTCCAGTCCACATTCATATGAATAACTCATAAACATATTTGTAGTTCTAAATTTCTCTTCTCATTCAGGACAAAGATAATTTTTATCACTTGTCTTTACCTGAAACATCAAAGATCATGGTTATACCAAATCACAGTTCCTGTTCATAATCATACTAATAAATTCATCTTTGCACTACGTGTAAGATCCCGAATTTTATGAAATAAAAGTATTCAATTTTTCTTATAATTATGATTCAGTAAATGGTTAAATTGATAAAAAGTTAAAGTTAAAGGTGATATATGAATTTTTTTTAAAATAAGCAAGTGGTTATAAAATAATCATTGTTGTCGGGGAATATTCGTTTGGTCGTGGAATATTTTTTCTGTCAGGGAATATTCGTACGACGGCGCAGCTATTTGTGGTCCCCATAACAGAATAACTGTCGGATGAAGATAACGACAAAAATTGAGTTTTTATAATTAACGGCGTAGTTGTTACCGTTAACACTGTTGGAATACCCGGTGGTTAAAATATAGTAATACGCGTTATTACACAGTAGCACACGATATTGCACAGTATTGTTGAAATTATTAATCCTTACGTAAGAAGGTACTACTCAATAATTGTTACAGTAATTACTGTTCAATATTTTATTTTATTGATTCAATAATTGCTACGTTGAAATTTTATATTATTGTTGTTCAATAATTATCACTGCACAGTATTTCCCATTATCAGATCAATAATTTATATTATTTGAATAATATTATTAGATAACATTATTGGCAATGTCTAAAAAGTTCTGTCTAAGGAGAGGTTTGGTCACCTAATTGCGCGCCAGTAAGGAGAAATTCTTATTGGAAAGCCCCCTCTTTCCTGGGAACGGCCTGGTTGTCATTAATGTGATTCGGTAATATTATTTGTGAATAATTAATTATTGATTTATATGATAAGGAAATATTTATTTTATGTGGATATAAATGAGGGATGTATTTTTGTGATTAAAAATGAAAGAGTTAATGTTGAGGTATTTTATCTATATTTTTGTCGGAACGGAGGTATTGAAAATCAAATTAGGATTTTTGAGATATTTTACGGGAATTATAATTTTTAATCCGACCGTTGGATCGTGGTAATATTTGGATATGTTATACATATATAAGTTGAGTATATGTCCACAAATTTTGAACCGTTAAAAATGAACGTATGATTTGTTATGAATTTTACGAGATGACTGGTTAAGAAATTGTTGACTTTTCGGAGTTAATTATTTTGGTAGAAATTTCTAGAATTGGTGGGCCCCACTCTTGGTTGGTGAAGAAATGTGCTGAGATTTTTATTCAAATGTGATGGGTGGAAATAGTAGCAGGTAAAGCCATCAGGTTGCAGGTTAAGTCTGCTTCGTCGTGCTAACATTTTCCTATAAATAGAGGGTTAAGTTAGAATTGAAAATCACACCAGAAACATAAGCTTTCTCTCTTTCTCTCTCTATATTATGAAGCATATGTTGTGAGTATTTAGATACTTTGAGAGTTGTTATTCAGTGCAAGTTTCCTTCGGCTTTGCATTCCAGTCAGAAATACTGCACTTTTGAGGTAAGGGATAGTAAGAGATTTTAAGGGTTGTTATGATTTTCAGTTTCGTAATTTTTCTGAACTTCAAAAATTCTGGAAAAATTTGAAATGATTAATTGATGAGTTTTTTTGATTGTGTCCAAAAATGACGATTTTTGGATGTATAGATTATGAGTTATGAATTTTATGAGAAAAGACTATTTTAAAAATAACCGCTTATAACTTCTTGTGGTTAACTCCAAAATTGATAAAATTTTTATTGGGAGTACATGTATATGATAGGAGTATACTCTGTGAATTTCAGAATTTTTAAATAAAAGTACAATTTTTGATAAATGTCTAAATATTCGGCTGTTTTGGCCATATGAAAAATAGTAAATGACTGTTAAAAATTCTGAGAAAAATATATGTTCACTATAGGACTATATTATGCTAAATCCTAGAAAAGAAATATTTTTGGAACTGATTTGGTATTTTTTTTATGAAAATGGTCTAGTTATGAGTAAATGAATTAAATATGTTTTGTGAAGTAAGAAAATTAGAAAATAGGATTTTATGGCTTGAGAATCCTATATGAGGTATATGCAGATTTTTGATGAGAGTTTTTAGTTATTGGTGATAAAATCTTATGAGCTTGGCATTTTAGGATGATTAAATGCATTATTTAGTAAAGTATAAACAATTAAAATAAATTGTTTATAAGCTTAAGAAATATTATTCTTTCAATATCATTATACCGAAATATTGGTATGTATTTTATTGTAGAATTTCTACCTTTTTGTGTCGAGTTTACTATTCATGAGTTACTATTCATGAGTTACTATTCACGAGTTACTATTCATGAGTTACTATTCACGAGTTACTATTCTCTTTTTCTGATCAAATTATAGTTGGTTTATGAATATTACTCTTGAGATTAAATCTATATGTTGATTATATTGATTTTATTATCATATATAACATTTTTATAACCCTAATGATGATATTTCTATTTGACTTGAGTGTAAAGATGGGTAAATTTCTGGTATAATCATGACTATGGGTTCTCTTTGGCCAGTAGTGCAAAGTTGAATTGTTGACTGGTATGATCATGACCATTGAATTTATAAGTGAATATCTTTAGCTTAAGTGCAAAGGTGAATTGATCAACATGGTTATAATTATTGTTTATATAAATTCTGAAATGATTATATATTTCTTTGAGATATTAATATATTTGGTCTGTAGTGCAAATATGAACTGTTGATGAATATATTTGGCCGTAGTGCAAATATGAACTGTTGATGAATATCTTTGGCCTGTAGTGCGAAGATGAATTATTGATGAATATCTTTTGCCCGTAGTGCAAAGATGACATGTTATTGAATATCTTTGGCCAGTAGTACAAAGATGAACAGATATTGAGATGAACATGACCAACTGGTGATACAAATGAATATCTTTGGCCGTAGTGCAAAGATGAAATTATTAGTATGATTATGAACAGAAAATGTGATTTGATGTAACCATGATCTTTGATGTTTCAGGTAAAGACAGGTGATAAAAATATCCTTCGTCCTGGGTGCGAAGAAAAATTTAGAATCACAATTATGATTATGAGTTATTCATATGATTGTGAAAAGGAACTGTTGAGTGATGTTACAGGGATAAAACTTTGTTGGTGGATTTTTAACATGGAGAAGATAATAGACTTTATAGTCTATTTGACTCTTCTAATGGATTGCTCGTTCCGCTGCAACTACGGTTGAAAAATTTTATCATCTACCATATGTTCTAAATCTCTAATTTATTACTGATGAAGGCTATTGATAATTTAATTATCTTTAGTTATGATATTCTTTACTGGGCTAGTTGTGCTTACCCTTCTGTTTCACAATTCCTTTCAGGTAATAAGAGTGTAGCTGGGTCGAGCGGGGGTAACAGGAGAATAAAATGGTGGTCATCATTTAGTAGTTATATTTGGTGAATCATCTAGTGTGAAGCGAACCTAACGTTGGAAGGGTGTTTTGTCACTATCATACAAGATGTCTAATGACATACAACCTCGTGTCATCATAAGACAGGGTTGTGCTCATCCACTTGCTGAGTATCTTTACGAGCACTACCTATATAATCTTGGTATTTGTTTGAAGTATAATTTTCAATTAGAGACAGTGGAGATAATGATATGTCAAGAGAAGACTCACCATTGGGAAGAATATGATAGTAAACTTCTCGTTTTTCTTTAGGGTCTATTGGGTCAACCAAGGATAATTTTGCGACCATGTGATATCTATCATAACCTAGATGCATGGCGTCCCATGTACGAAGGTTTTCTTGAGCATTTCCCAAAGATTCTAATTTCTAAAACAGTTTTTGACTATACCTTTATGTAAGGTATCATTGTGAGGTGTTGTCCACGATTGGGACATGAGTCACATTTGGTATATATTTGTATCCAAACTCACAGCATATGTGTTGTTGTATTTTGCACGACAATTGTTGTAATAAAGTTGTAGTTATTTTTTGTACCATGTATTTGGCGACTCAGAATAGGTTGGATGGAATGGACCTGTTTTGGGGTTGTCACAGTTGGTATTAGAGCTTAGGGATATGATCTCTGGCGGAGATCGGGAAATAGAACTAGGAGGGGAGAGATGAGTAAATCCTTCGCTAATGTGTCCTACCTAAGCTTATTTGTTGGTTAGTCATAATATCGGGATATTATGTGATATGTTAATTTGTTCAATTAACCCTTGTTTTGAAGCTATATTCTAGAATGATATCTAAAATACAGGAGATAAGCAATGGAGAAATCATGATGACAGGGAAGATGGAATCTAAAATGAAAGCAAGGTATTCTCAACTCTTTGAAATACCAGGTACATAAATTTCGAGGACGAAATTTCATAAGGAGGGGAGATTTTAAGATCCTGAATTTTATGAAATAAAAGTATTCAATTTTTCTTATAATTACGATTCAGTAAATGGTTAAATTGATAAAAAAGTTAAAGTTAAATGTGATATATGAATTTTTTTCAAAATAAGCAAGTGGTTATAAAATAATCATTGTTGTCGGGGAATATTCGTTTGGTCGTGGAATATTTTTTCTGTCGGGGAATATTCGTACGACGGCGCAGCTATTTGTGGGCCCCATAACAGAATAACTGTCGGATGAAGATAACGACAAAAATTGAGTTTTTATAATTAACGGCGTAGTTGTTACCGTTAACACTGTTGGAATACCCGGTGGTTAAAATATAGTAATACGCGTTATTACACAGTAGCACACGGTATTGCACAGTATTGTTGAAATTATTGATCCTTACGTAAGAAGGTACTACTCAATAATTGTTACAGTAATTACTGTTCAATATTTTATTTTATTGATTCAATAATTGCTACGTTGAAATTTTATATTATTGTTGTTCAATAATTGTCACTGCACAGTATTTCCCATTATCAGATCAATAATTCATATTATTTGAATAATATTATTAGATAACATTATTGACAATGTCTAGAAAGTTCTGTCTAAGGAGAGGTTTGGTCACCTAATTGCGCGCCAGTAAGGAGAAATTCTTATTGGAAAGCCCCCTCTTTCCTGGGAACGGCCTGGTTGTCATTAATGTGATTCGGTAATATTTTTTGTGAATAATTAATTATTGATTTATATGATAAGGAAATATTTATTTTATGTGGATATAAATGAGGGATGTATTTTTGTGGTTAAAAATGAAAGAGTTAATGTTGAGGTATTTTATCTATATTTTTGTCGGAACGGAGGTATTGAAAATCAAATTAGGATTTTTGAGATATTTTACGGGAGTTATAATTTTTAATCTGACCGTTGGATCGTGGTAATATTTGGATATGTTATACATATATAAGTTGAGTATATGTCCACAAATTTTGAACCGTTAAAAATGAACGTATGATTTGTTATGAATTTTACGAGATGACTGGTTAAGAAATTGTTGAATTTTCGGAGTTAATTATTTTGGTAGAAATTTCTAGAATTGGTGGGCCCCACTCTTGGTTGGTGAAGAAAGGTGCTGAGATTTTTATTCAAATGTGATGGGTGGGAATAGTAGCAGGTAAAGCCATCAGGTTGCAGGTTAAGTCTGCTTCGTCGTGCTAACATTTTCCTATAAATAGAGGGTTAAGTTAGAATTGAAAATCACACCAGAAACATAAGCTTTCTCTCTTTCTCTCTCTATATTATGAAGCATATGTTGTGAGTATTTAGATACTTTGAGAGTTGTTATTCAGTGCAAGTTTCCTTCGGCTTTGCATTCCAGTCAGAAATACTGCACTTTTGAGGTAAAGGATAGTAAGAGATTTTAAGGGTTGTTATGATTTTCAGTTTCGTAATTTTTCTGAACTTCAAAAATTCTGGAAAAATTTGAAATGATTAATTGATGAGTTTTTTTTATTGTGTCCAAAAATGACGATTTTTGGATGTATAGATTATGAGTTATGAATTTTATGAGAAAAGACTATTTTAAAAGTAACCGCTTATAACTTCTTGTGGTTAACTCCAAAATTGATGAAATTTTTATTGGGAGTACATGTATATGATAGGAGTATACTCTGTGAATTTCAAAATTTTTAAATAAAAGTACAATTTTTGATAAATGTCTAAATATTCGGCTGTTTTGGCCATATGAAAAATAGTAAATGACTTTTAAAAATTCTGAGAAAAATATATGTTCACTATGGGACTATATTATGCTAAATCCCAGAAAAGAAATATTTTTGGAACTGATTTGGTATTTTTTCATGAAAATGGTCTAGTTATGAGTAAATGAATTAAATATGTTTTGTGAAGTAAGAAAATTAGAAAATAGGATTTTATGGCTTGAGAATCCTATATGAGGTATATGCAGATTTTTGATGAGAGTTTTTGGTTATTGGTGATAAAATCTTATGAGCTTGGCATTTTAGGATGATTAAATGCATTATTTAGTAAAGTATAAACAATTAAAATAAATTGTTTATAAGCTTAAGAAATATTATTCTTTCAATATCATTATACCAAAATATTGGTATGTATTTTATTGTAGAATTTCTACCTTTTTGTGTCGAGTTTACTATTCATGAGTTACTATTCATGAGTTACTATTCACGAGTTACTATTCACGAGTTACTATTCTCTTTTTCTGATCAAATTATAGTTGGTTTATGAATATTACTCTTGAGATTAAATCTATATGTTGATTATATTGATTTTATTATCATATATAACATTTTTATAACCCTAATGATGATATTTCTCTTTAACTGGAGTGTAAAGATGGGTAAATTTCTGGTATGATCATGACTATGGGTTCTCTTTGGCCAGTAGTGCAAAGTTGAATTGTTGACTGGTATGATCATGACCATTGAATTTATAAGTGAATATCTTTAGCTTAAGTGCAAAGGTGAATTGATCAACATGGTTATAATTATTGTTTATATAAATTCTGAAATGATTATATATTTTTTTGAGATATTAATATATTTGGTATGTAGTGCAAATATGAACTGTTGATGAATATATTTGGCCGTAGTTCAATTATGAACTGTTGATGAATATCTTTGGCCTGTAGTGCAAAGATGAATTATTGATGAATATCTTTGGCCCGTAGTGCAAAGATGACATGTTGTTGAATATCTTTGGCCAGTAGTGCAAAGATGAACAGATGTTGAGATGAACATGACCAACTGGTGATACAAATGAATATCTTTGGCCGTAGTGCAAAGATGAAATTATTAGTATGATTATGAACAGAAAATGTGATTTGGTGTAACCATGATCTTTGATGTTTCAGGTAAAGACAGGTGATGAAAATATCCTTCGTCCTGGGTGCGAAGAAAAATTTAGAATCACAATTTTAATTATGAGTTATTCATATGATTGTGGAAAGGAACTGTTGAGTGATGTTACAGGGATAAAATATTGTTGGTGGATTTTTAAATGGAGAAGATAATAGACTTTATAGTCTATTTGACTCTTCTAATGGATTGCTCTTTCCGCTGCAACTATGGTTGAAAATTTTTATCATCTACCATATGTTCTAAATCTCTGATTTATTACTGATGAAGGCTATTGATAATGTAATTATCTTTAGTTATGATATTCTTTACTGGGCTAGTTGTGCTTACCCTTCTGTTTCACAATTCCTTTCAGGTAATAAGAGTATAGCTGGGTCGAGCGGGGGTAACAGGAGAATAGAATGGTGGTCATCATTTAGTAGTTATATTTGGTGAATCATCTAGTGTGAAGCGAACCTAACGTTGGAAGGGTGTTTTGTCACTATCATACAAGATGTCTAATGACATACAACCTCGTGTCATCATAAGACAGGGTTGTGCTCATCCACTTGCTGAGTATCTTTACGAGCACTACCTATATAATCTTGGTATTTGTTTGAAGTATAATTTTTAATTAGAGACAGTGGAGATAATGATATGTCAAGAGAAGACTCACCATTGGGAAGAATATGATAGTAAACTTCTCGTTTTTCTTTAGGGTCTATTGGGTCAACCAAGGATAATTTTGCGACCATGTGATATCTATCATAACCTAGATGCATGGCGTCCCATGTACGAAGGTTTTCTTGAGCATTTCCCAAAGATTCTAATTTCTAAAACAGTTTTTGACTATACCTTTATGTAAGGTATCATTGTGAGGTGTTGTCCACGATTGGGACATGAGTCACATTTGGTATATATTTGTATCCAAACTCACAGCATATGTGTTGTTGTATTTTGCACGACAATTGTTGTAATAAAGTTGTAGTTATTTTTTGTACCATGTATTTGGCGACTCAGAATAGGTTGGATGGAATGGACCTGTTTTGGGGTTGTCACAGTTGGTATTAGAGCTTAGGGATATGATCTCTGGCGGAGATCGGGAAATAGAACTAGGAGGGGAGAGATGAGTAAATCCTTCGCTAGTGTGTCCTACCTAAGCTTATTTGTTGGTTAGTCATAATATCGGGATATTATGTGATATGTTAATTTGTTCAATTAACCCTTGTTTTGAAGCTATATTCTAGAATGATATCTAAAATACAGGAGATAAGCAATGGAGAAATCATGATGACAGGGAAGATGGAATCTAAAATGAAAGCAAGGTATTCTCAACTCTTTGAAATACCAGGTATATAAATTTCGAGGACGAAATTTCATAAGGAGGGGAGATTGTAAGATCCTGAATTTTATGAAATAAAAGTATTCAATTTTTCTTATAATTACGATTCAGTAAATGGTTAAATTGATAAAAAAGTTAAAGTTAAAGGTGATATATGAATTTTTTTCAAAATAAGCAAGTGGTTATAAAATAATCATTGTTGTCGGGGAATATTCGTTTGGTCGTGGAATATTTTTTCTGTCGGGGAATATTCGTACGACGGCGCAGCTATTTGTGGGCCCCATAACAGAATAACTGTCGGATGAAGATAACGACAAAAATTGAGTTTTTATAATTAACGGCGTAGTTGTTACCGTTAACACTGTTGGAATACCCGGTGGTTAAAATATAGTAATACGCGTTATTACACAGTAGCACACGGTATTGCACAGTATTGTTGAAATTATTGATCCTTACGTAAGAAGGTACTACTCAATAATTGTTACAGTAATTACTGTTCAATATTTTATTTTATTGATTCAATAATTGCTACGTTGAAATTTTATATTATTGTTGTTCAATAATTGTCACTGCACAGTATTTCCCATTATCAGATCAATAATTCATATTATTTGAATAATATTATTAGATAACATTATTGGCAATGTCTAGAAAGTTCTGTCTAAGGAGAGGTTTGGTCACCTAATTGCGCGCCAGTAAGGAGAAATTCTTATTGGAAAGCCCCCTCTTTCCTGAGAACGGCCTGGTTGTCATTAATGTGATTCGGTAATATTTTTTGTGAATAATTAATTATTGATTTATATGATAAGGAAATATTTATTTTATGTGGATATAAATGAGGGATGTATTTTTGTGGTTAAAAATGAAAGAGTTAATGTTGAGGTATTTTATCTATATTTTTGTCGGAACGGAGGTATTGAAAATCAAATTAGGATTTTTGAGATATTTTACGGGAGTTATAATTTTTAATCCGACCGTTGGATCGTGGTAATATTTGGATATGTTATACATATATAAGTTGAGTATATGTCCACAAATTTTGAACCGTTAAAAATGAACGTATGATTTGTTATGAATTTTACGAGATGACTGGTTAAGAAATTGTTGAATTTTCGGAGTTAATTATTTTGGTAGAAATTTCTAGAATTGGTGGGCCCCACTCTTGGTTGGTGAAGAAAGGTGCTGAGATTTTTATTCAAATGTGATGGGTGGGAATAGTAGCAGGTAAAGCCATCAGGTTGCAGGTTAAGTCTGCTTCGTCGTGCTAACATTTTCCTATAAATAGAGGGTTAAGTTAGAATTGAAAATCACACCAGAAACATAAGCTTTCTCTCTTTCTCTCTCTATATTATGAAGCATATGTTGTGAGTATTTAGATACTTTGAGAGTTGTTATTCAGTACAAGTTTCCTTCGGCTTTGCATTCCAGTCAGAAATACTGCACTTTTGAGGTAAAGGATAGTAAGAGATTTTAAGGGTTGTTATGATTTTCAGTTTCGTAATTTTTCTGAACTTCAAAAATTCTGGAAAAATTTGAAATGATTAATTGATAAGTTTTTTTTATTGTGTCCAAAAATGACGATTTTTGGATGTATAGATTATGAGTTATGAATTTTATGAGAAAAGACTATTTTAAAAGTAACCGCTTATAACTTCTTGTGGTTAACTCCAAAATTGATGAAATTTTTATTGGGAGTACATGTATATGATAGGAGTATACTCTGTAAATTTCAAAATTTTTAAATAAAAGTACAATTTTTGATAAATGTCTAAATATTCGGCTGTTTTGGCCATATGAAAAATAGTAAATGACTTTTAAAAATTCTGAGAAAAATATATGTTCACTATGGGACTATATTATGCTAAATCCCAGAAAAGAAATATTTTTGGAACTGATTTGGTATTTTTTCATGAAAATGGTCTAGTTATGAGTAAATGAATTAAATATGTTTTGTGAAGTAAGAAAATTAGAAAATAGGATTTTATGGCTTGAGAATCCTATATGAGGTATATGCAGATTTTTGATGAGAGTTTTTGGTTATTGGTGATAAAATCTTATGAGCTTGGCATTTTAGGATGATTAAATGCATTATTTAGTAAAGTATAAACAATTAAAATAAATTGTTTATAAGCTTAAGAAATATTATTCTTTCAATATCATTATACCGAAATATTGGTATGTATTTTATTGTAGAATTTCTACCTTTTTGTGTCGAGTTTACTATTCATGAGTTACTATTCATGAGTTACTATTCACGAGTTACTATTCATGAGTTACTATTCACGAGTTACTATTCTCTTTTTCTGATCAAATTATAGTTGGTTTATGAATATTACTCTTGAGATTAAATCTATATGTTGATTATATTGATTTTATTATCATATATAACATTTTTATAACCCTAATGATGATATTTCTCTTTAACTTGAGTGTAAAGATGGGTAAATTTCTGGTATGATCATGACTATGGGTTCTCTTTGGCCAGTAGTGCAAAGTTGAATTGTTGACTGGTATGATCATGACCATTGAATTTATAAGTGAATATCTTTAGCTTAAGTGCAAAGGTGAATTGATCAACATGGTTATAATTATTGTTTATATAAATTCTGAAATGATTATATATTTCTTTGAGATATTAATATATTTGGTATGTAGTGCAAATATGAACTGTTGATGAATATATTTGGCCGTAGTTCAATTATGAACTGTTGATGAATATCTTTGGCCTGTAGTGCAAAGATGAATTATTGATGAATATCTTTGGCCCGTAGTGCAAAGATGACATGTTGTTGAATATCTTTGGCCAGTAGTGCAAAGATGAACAGATGTTGAGATGAACATGACCAACTGGTGATACAAATGAATATCTTTGGCCGTAGTGCAAAGATAAAATTATTAGTATGATTATGAACAGAAAATGTGATTTGGTGTAACCATGATCTTTGATGTTTCAGGTAAAGACAGGTGATGAAAATATCCTTCGTCCTGGGTGCGAAGAAAAATTTAGAATCACAATTTTAATTATGAGTTATTCATATGATTGTGGAAAGGAACTGTTGAGTGATGTTACAGGGATAAAATATTGTTGGTGGATTTTTAACATGGAGAAGATAATAGACTTTATAGTCTATTTGACTCTTCTAATGGATTGCTCGTTCCGCTGCAACTATGGTTGAAAATTTTTATCATCTACCATATGTTCTAAATCTCTGATTTATTACTGATGAAGGCTATTGATAATGTAATTATCTTTAGTTATGATATTCTTTACTGGGCTAGTTGTGCTTACCCTTCTGTTTCACAATTCCTTTCAGGTAATAAGAGTATAGCTGGGTCGAGCGGGGGTAACAGGAGAATAGAATGGTGGTCATCATTTAGTAGTTATATTTGGTGAATCATCTAGTGTGAAGCGAACCTAACGTTGGAAGGGTGTTTTGTCACTATCATACAAGATGTCTAATGACATACAACCTCGTGTCATCATAAGACAGGGTTGTGCTCATCCACTTGCTGAGTATCTTTACGAGCACTACCTATATAATCTTGGTATTTGTTTGAAGTATAATTTTCAATTAGAGACAGTGGAGATAATGATATGTCAAGAGAAGACTCACCATTGGGAAGAATATGATAGTAAACTTCTCGTTTTTCTTTAGGGTCTATTGGGTCAACCAAGGATAATTTTGCGACCATGTGATATCTATCATAACCTAGATGCATGGCGTCCCATGTACGAAGGTTTTCTTGAGCATTTCCCAAAGATTCTAATTTCTAAAACAGTTTTTGACTATACCTTTATGTAAGGTATCATTGTGAGGTGTTGTCCACGATTGGGACATGAGTCACATTTGGTATATATTTGTATCCAAACTCACAGCATATGTGTTGTTGTATTTTGCACGACAATTGTTGTAATAAAGTTGTAGTTATTTTTTGTACCATGTATTTGGCGACTCAGAATAGGTTGGATGGAATGGACCTGTTTTGGGGTTGTCACACTACGAGCCAAAGATATTTATCAACAAGTCATCTTTGCACTATGGGCCAAAGATATTCAAAAACAGGTCATCTTTGTACTACAGGCCAAAGATATTCAACAACTGATCATCTTTGCACTACAGGCCAAAGATATTAAAAAACAGGTCATCTTTGCATTACGGGCTAAAGATATTAATATATCAAAGAAATACATAATCATTTCAGAATTTATATAAACCATAAATATAACCATGTTGATCAATTCACTTTTGCATTTAAGCTAAAAATATTCAATTATAAATTCAATGGTCTTGATCATACCAATCAACGATTCAACTTTGCACTACTGGCCAAAGAGAACTCATAGTCACGATTATACTAATAATCTACCCATCTTTACACTCAAGTCAAAGAGAAATTTCTTCACCAGGATTATAAAAATGTTATATATGATAATAAAAATAATATGATCAAAACACGGATTTAATTTCAAGAGTAAGATTCATAAATCAACGATAATTTGGTCAGAAAAAAAAAATCAATTTTATCGTGAATAGTACCCTGTGAATAGTAATTCGTGAATAGTAACTCATGAATAGTAATTCATGAATAGTAACCCCGACATGAAAAAAAGTAGAAATTATACAATAAAATTCATACCAATATTTTGGTATAATGATATTGAGATAATAACATTTCTTAAACTTATAAACAATTTATTTTAATTGTTTACACTTTACTATATAATACATTTAATCATCCTAAAATATCAAACTCATAAGATTTCATCACCAATAACCAAAACCCTCATAAAAAATCTGCATATACCTCATATAAGATTTTCAAGCCATAAAATCCTATTTTCTAATTTTCTTACTTCACATAACATATTTAATTCATTTACTCCTAACTAGCCCATTTTCATGAAAAATACCAAATCAGTACAAATAAATTTTCTTTTCTGGAATTTAGCAGAATATAGTTCCATATTGAATATATATTTTTTTCAGAATTTTTAAAATTTATTTACTATTTTTTATATGGCCAAAATAACCGAATATTTAGACATTTATCATAAATTATACTTTTATCCAAAAAATTTGAAATTTACAGAGTATACTTCTGTTATATACAAGTACTCCCAATTAAAATTTCACCAATTTTGAAGTTAACCACAAGGAGTTATAAGGGTCTATTTTTAAAATAGTCTTTTCCCATAATATTCATAACTCCTAATCTATACATCCAAAAATTGTCATTTTTGGAAACAATCTAGAAAACTCATCAAATTATCATTTTAAAATTTTTCAGAATTTTTGAAGGTCTAAAAAATTACGAAACTGAAAAACATAATAACCCTTAAAATCCCGTAGCTCAAAAGAGCAGTATTTCTGACCGGAATGTAAAGTCAAAGGAACCTTGCACTGAATAGCAGCTCTCAAAGTATCCAAAGACTCATAAAAATATGCTCGATAATATAGAGAGAAAGAAAACTTGTTTCTGGTGTGATTTTCAATTCTAACTTAAGCGACTATTTATAGGAAAATGCTAGAACGCCAAAGGAAACTAAAATAATATTATTATTTTATTTTCCTACACTTACCAAAACCAACCAAGACCAGCCAACACCCTTGAACAAAATTTCTAGCACACGTTTTCAACACCAACCAAAAGTGGGTCCCACCTAATTTTAATAAAAATTATTTTATTTTTCAAAACTTCAGTAATTCATAATAAATAGCCCTTTTATCAGAAAAATACAAATTTTATGTCCATTCCACACAAAATCGAATTCTCTACAACTTTGTAGCTTTAAGTTTTTTCAAATTCCAGACAAAAAATATCCGAAACCCACAAACGGATGATTTTCAACACTCCTTAAAATTCATAACAAATCATGAGTTAATTTTTAACGGTTCAAAATTTGTGGACATATACTCGACTAATATATGTATAACATATCCAAAAATCACAACGATCCAACGGTCGGATTAAAATTATAACTCACGCAATAAGGTTTTAAGAACACCGATTTGATCTTTTAATACCTCCAATCCGATAAAATACTGATAAAACACCTCAACATTAATTCTTTCATTTATAACCACATAAATAAATCCATCATTTATATTCGCATTAAATATATATTTTCTTATCATATAAATCAATAATTAATTATTCACAAATAATATTATAGAATCACAATTATGACAACCAAGTGGTTCCCAGGAAAGAAGAGGCTTTTCGATAAGGATTTTTCCTTACTGGCGCGCAATTAGATGACCAAACCTCTCCTTGGCAGAATTTTCTAGACATTGCCAATAATGCTATCTAATTATATTATTCAAATTGTGACGCTCCCAAAATAGGTCCACACGACCCATTCTGAGTCGCCAAATATCCCACTATAAAAATCAAATACAAACTTCATTTATACAACTGTTGAACTGTCGTACAGAATACGACCACAGTTAAACTGTGAGTTTCAATACAAAATCTATGTAACTCTCATGGTGCCTCGACCACCACACCTTACAAAGGTACTTTACATAAAAGTACAGTCAATAATTATTTTAAAAATTAAAATCTTTGGAAAGTGCTCAAGAAAACCTTCGTACATGGGAGGTCATGCGTCTAGGTTATGATAGATATCATATGTCCAAAGAATTATCCTTGGTTGACCCAATAGACCCTAAAGAAAAACGAGAAGATTACTATCATCTTCTTTCCAATGGTGAGTCTTCTCTTGACATATAACTATCTCCACTGTCTCCAAGTGAAAATTATATTTCAAATAAACTCCAAGATCATATAGGTTGTGCTCGTAGATATACTCAGCAAGTGGATGTGCACAATCCTATCTTATGATAACACGAGGTTGTGTGTCATTAGACATCTTGTATGATGGTGGCAAAACACCCTTCCAAAGTTGAGTTCACCTCAACCTATTCGGTTCACCAAAATTAAAAATCAAATGGCGTATACCATACGACACACTTATCTAAAGTTCTCAATAAAATTATTTCCATACTATTTAGGGAGAACCTCAACAGCTATAGACCACCGTTTTATTCTCCTGTTATCCCCGCTCGACCCAGCTACATTCTTATTACCTGAAAAGAATTGTGAAGTAAAAAGGGTGAGCACAACTAGCCCAGTAAAGAATATCATGACTAAAGATAATTTACATCATCAATAGCCTTCATCAGTAATAAATCAGAGATTTAGAACATATGGTAGATGATAAAACTTTCCAACCATAGTTGCAGCGGAACGAGCAATCCATTAGAAGAGTCAAATAGACCATAGTGTCTATTATCTTCTCTATGTTAAAAGTCCACCAACAATGTTTTATCCCTGTAACATCAATCAACAATTTCTGTCCACAATCATATGAATAACTCATAATCATAATTGTGATTCTAAATTCCTTTTCGCACTCAGGACGAAGATAATTTTTATCACCTATCTTCACCTGAAACATCAAAAATCATGGTTATACCAAATCACAATTTTTGCTCATACTCATACTAAAAATTCATCTTTGCACTACGGCCAAAGATATTTATTAATAATTTATCTTTGCACTACAGGCCAAAGACATACAACTGTATTTTAGAAGAGTCAAGTAGAGCATAATATCTACTATCTTTTACGAATTAAAAGTTTATTATCAATATTTTATCGTTGAGACTCAGCTTAATAAATAATCCACATCATCGAATCACCCCTGCACTACGGCCAAGGATATTCGTTAATATCACATCCATGAATTAATATTTTATTGCTGAGACTCAGCTCAGTAATTAATCCACATCATCGAATCATTCCTGCACTTCAGGCCAAGGATATTCGTTAATATCACGACCACGAATTATCTATGCACTACGGGCCAAAGATAATCGTGTTTTCATCAACGGTCCTGTTCATGCCATAAAATAATTCATCTTTGCACCATTGGACGAAGAGAATCCATAGCCATAATCATACCAAAAACTGTCCATCAATGCACTACGGGCCAATGAGGACTTTTACCACATCATTTGTAACATTACGGTCATGATTATACCGAATAATCCTTGGTCATATTCATACCAAATTCATCTATGAATTATAGGCCACAAATGACTTTCATCATAATATAAGCATGAGGATAATGACAATGATATAAAGAATCAATCAAATGAGATAAATGATAAATATTAAACATTTATAATACAATTTATCCAGCGTTCAATAATAACCAAATGTTATTAATCACTTAATAATCTCATAATCTAATATCATTAATATTATAACAATATTTTAATCATTTCTTAAACTTATAAACAACTTATTTCAATTGTTTACACTTTATCAAATAATGTATTTAATCATTCAAAAATGTCATACTCATAAGATTTCATCATCAATGATTAAATCCCTCATGAAAATCTGCATATACCCTATATAGGATTCCCAAGCCATAAAATCATATTTTCTAATTTTATTACTTCACATAACATATTTAATTCATTTACTCATAATTAGTTCATTTTCATGAAAAATACCAAATCAATCCCAAAAATATTTATTTTTTAGAATTTAGCAGAATATAGTCCCATATTGAACATATATTTTTCTTAGAATTTCAAAAATTCATTTACTATTTTTCATATGGCTAAAATTGCCGAATATTTAGACATTTATCATAAATTGTACTTTTGTCCAAAAATTTCAAAATTTACAGGATATACTCCTGTTATATACATGTACTCCTGATAAAAATTTCACCAATTTTGAAGTTAACCACAAGGAGTTATAAGGGTTTACTTTTAAAATAGTATTTTCCTATAAAATTCATAACTCCTAATCTATACATCCAAAAATCGCCATTTTTGGACACAATCTAAAAAACTCATCAAATTATCATTTTAAATTTTTTCAAAATTTTTGAGGGTCAGAAAAATTACAAAACCCCTTTTGAATAAAAATATTGTTCATATGAATACGAAGGATCATTCACCATGCATGCGGTAATCCACATAGACAGGTTATTCCAACATAATAATAAAGAATGAAATAACAGAAGAATTCATCATGCATGCGATAGACCGCACAGACAGGTTATTCCAACAGAATAATAAATAATGGAACCAGTCATGCGTAATACACATAGACAGGATATTCCGGCAGAATAATAAAGAATGGAGCCAGGTCATGCGTAAACGCACAGACAGGATATTCCGACAGAATAATAAAGAATGGAATAATAGGAGAATTTCACCATGTATGCAGTACTTCGCATAGACAGGTTATTCCAATATAATAATAAAGAATGGAATAACAGAAGAATTTCACCATGTATGCGGTACTTCGAATATACAGGTTATTCCAACATAATAATAAAGAATGGAATAACAGAAGTTCTCTTTATGAATACGAAAGAAATAATACCCCTTACGAGTACAACAAATAGTATCCCTTACCTTAGAAGAAACTGGATATAGAAGTAGTTAAGTAGCAAAATACTTTTCTTCTTTCTCTCTATAGAGTTTCAATGAATTCGTAAGAAATAATAAAGGAATGAGCTTCTATTTATAGGAGAATGGACTGAATAGTAACTAATTCATGAACGGTCCAGATTAATTTACTTTTAAACAGACGGTCCATATTGATTTACTATGCAGTATTAATAAAATATTCTAATAAAATAAAATCTTTTACATAAAATATAATATTCTATTTATAATCTAATAAAACGAACAACTTTATAAAAGTATTCTGTTTTATATTAAAAGATTTTACTATGCAAATACTATGCAGAAACTATGCAAACACTATGCATAATAGAATATTATATATTCTATTTATAGTCTAATAAAATAAATAACTTTATAAAAGTATTATGTTTTATATAAAAAGATTTTACTATGCAAATACTATGCAGACACTATGCATAATAGAATATCATATATTCTATTTATAGTCTAATAAAATAAATAACTTTATAAAAGTATTTTGTTTTATATAAAAAGTTTTCTATTTTATTACATTTATAATAATAATAAAACAAACTTAATCATCATTATTATAATTCACACTATTAATCGACCAAGTCGTTTCCAGGAAAGAGGGGGCTTTTCAATAAGAATTTCTCCCTATTAGCGTGCAATTAGGTGACCAAACCTCTCATTGGCAGAACTTCTAGACATCATTAATATTACAAATAATAATATTAATAACTTTGATATCTCAATTATTGATTTAATAATATATAAAATATCGACAACAATTGAATCAAATAACGTGAGATACTATGCAACAATTATTGTAGCAATAATTGAATAAAAATAAGTGACTTCTCACGTAAACATCAATAATTAATACCGTGTGCTACTATGCAACCACACGTATTACTGTACTTTTACTGCCGAGTAGTTCAACAGTTTTAACGGTAAAACTTTCGCCGTTATTTTCATAAAAATATTTTTGTCGTTTTTTCAATCCGATAATAATTTTATTGTGGGGTCCACCAATGATTGTACCGTCGTACGGATATTTCTCGATAAAAAGAATATTCCCCGACTAATCGAATATTCCCCGACACAACGAATATTTTATATCAACTTGCTTACTTTGAAAATTTTTCACATATTACCCTTAACTTTAAACTTTTATCAATTTAACTATTTACCAAAACAGAAAAATTGAATACTTTTATTTCATAAAATTCGGGGTCTCACACAAATAATATGAATTATTGATCTGATAATGGGAAATACTGTGCAGTGACAATTATTGAAACAACAATAATATAAAATATCAACGCAACAATTATTAAATCAATAAAATAAAATATTGAACAGTAATTACTGTAATGATTATTGAGTAGTGTCTTCTTACGTAAGAATCAATAATTCAAAAATATTGTGCAATACCGTGTGCTACTATGCAACCACGCGTATTACTGTATTTTAACCACCAGGTATTTTAACAGTGTTAACGGTAACAATTATCCCGTTTATTTATAAAACTCAAACTTGTCGTTTTCTTCATTTGACAGTTATTCTGTTATGGGACCCACAAATGGCTGCATCGTCGTACGAATATTCACCGACAACAAGAATATTCCATGACTAAACGAATATTCCCCAACAGAAATGAGTATTTTATAACCATTTGCGTATTTTAAAAATTTTATATATATCACCCTTAACTTTAACTTTTTTTTATCAATTTAACCATTTATTAAATAGAAAAATTGAATACTTTTATATCATAAAATTCGGTGTCTTACAGGTATACTGAACCGACGGTATCGGTTCGGTACCGTTTTTTACCGAAAATTAATATAATTAATATAATTAATATAATTATTATTTTTATTATTATAATTATTATTATTATTATTCATTATTTATTATTAATAATAAAAAATTAGAAAACCTGTACGGACCGGTCCGGTCCGATTTATACTTGTTAATGCCAAGATCCTTCCACACGTCTCAATCACGTAAGACATGTCCGATTGACGGTTTCGACCGTCGGGGGATATCTCCGGCGTGAGAGTCAGTACTGGCGATCACAAGGTTAACAATGGAGGAAAATAATATCTAATGTATTGAGAGAGAGAAAAATATCAGTTACCTTTCCTTGTGTGATGCCCCTTGTGAAACCCCAGATTTTATGAATAAAGATTTAATTTTTTCGAAATATTTTTTAAATATTATGGTGTGAATTTGAGATAATATTGTGGGTAGTATTTATAAATTTTGTAAAGTATTCAAGTTGTTGTATTATATTCGATTGGTCGGGAAATATTATTTTTGTCGGGGAATATTTGTACGACGGTACAATTATTGGTGGACCCCACAATGGAATTATTGTCGGATTGAGAAAACGACAAAAATATTTTATAATAATAACGGCGGAAGTTTAACCGTTAATACTGTTGAACTACTCGGTAGTAAAAGTACAATAATACGTGTGGTTACATAGTAGCATACGGTAATGATTATTGAGGCTTACGTGATAAGTCACTTAGTTTTGTTTTATTAGTATTATTAACGTAATAAAACAGAAAAACTTTTTATATAAAACAGAATACTTTTATAAAGTTATTCGTTTTATTAGGCTAATAGTAAAATCTTTTTATATAAAACAGAATACTTTTATAAAATTATCTATTTTATTAGACAATAATTAGAATATATTATATTTTATCATGCATAGTATTTGCATAGTGCCCGCATAGTATTTGCATAGTAAAATCTTTTATAAAGTTATTCGTTTTATTAGATTATAAATATAATATATTATATTTTATTTAAAAGATTTTGCTTTAAATATGGACCGTCAGATTAAAGTAAATCAATCTAGACCGTTCATGAGTTAGTTACTATGCAGTCCATTTTTCTATAAATAGAAGCTCATTCCTTCATTATTTCTTACGAATTCACTGAAACTCTAGAGAGAGAAAATTATAGAGAGAGAAGAAAAATGTTCTGCCACTTCACTACTCCTATATCCAGTACTCTTCCTTTCAAGGTAAGGGATATTATTTGTTGTACTCGTAAAGCGTATTCTTTCTTTCTTATTCATGAAGAGAATTTCTGTTATTCCATTCTTTATTATTCTGCTGGAATAACCAGTATACGCGGACTACCCTATACTTGGTGACATTCTTCTATTATTCCGTCTTTATTATTATTCTGTTGGAATATCCTGTCTGTGCGTTTTACGCTGGACCTGGTTCCGTCTTTACTATTATTCTGTTGGAATATCATGTCTGTGCGTTTTACGCAGGACCTGGTTCGATTATTCATTATTCTGTTAGAATATCCTGTCTGTGCGTTTTACGTCGGACCTGGTTTCGTCTTTATTATTCTATTGGAACATCTTGTTGGTGCGTATTACGCCTGACCTAATTCCGTTATTTAGTATTCTGTTGGAATAACCTGTCTATGCAAAGTACTGCATGCATGGTGATTTCTGTTGTTATTTCATTCTTTATTATTCTGTTGGAACATCCTGTCGGTGCGAATTTCACCTGACCTGGTTCCGTTATTATTATTCTGTTAGAATAACCTGTCTATGCGAAGTACCGCATGCATGGTGATTTCTTTTGTTATTCCATTCTTTATTATACTCAGTTGGTTAAAGTTTTGACTTATATACTCCATGAAATTAGTGGAATATCCTTGATATTTGCGCTTCATCCAGTATCTTTTTATGGAAATATTCTTCTGAGCATTCTTGAATTTTACTCTACAAAGCAGTATCATGTTGACAATTTGGACGTTATCGGTTCCTAGATAAATTAATTCTTGAACTTGTTTTATTGAATTCTTATATCATTGTCATCATCCTCATGTTTATATTTTGTTGAAAGTCATCTATGGCCTGTAGTGCATAGATGGACTTGGTATGATTATGACCAGGGATTATTCGGTGTAATCATGACCGTAATGTTACAAATGATGTGAAGAAAGTCCTCATTGGCCCGTAGTGCATTTATGGATAATTTTTGGTATGATTATGGCTATGAATTCTCTTTGGCCGTAGTGCAGAGATGAATTATTTTATGACATGATCAGGACCGTTGATGAAAACATGATTATCTTTAGCCGTAGTGCATAGATAATTCGTGGTCGTGATACTAAAGAATATCCTTGGCCGTAGTGTAGGGGTGATTCGATGATGTGGATTATTTATTAAGCTGAGTCTCAACGATAAAAGTCATGAAAAACCTTTTAAATCATAAAAGATAGTAGATTTTATTCTCTACTTGACTCTTTTAATGGATAGCTTGATCCGTTGCAGTTAAACTTGATGTCTATTATATTTTATCAGTTTAACATTGTTGAAGACTAATGATAATTTATTTTGCATTATCTTAGACATAATATTTCTTACTGGGCTAGTTGAGCTCACCCTTTCTTTCATTGTTCTCTTCAGGAAATGAGAATATAGCTAGGACGAGTTGGGAAACGGAGTGATGGACCAGATGATAGTATTAGTAGTCCTCACTATTCTGTTAAATAGTGTGATAATAATTGTAACGAGGACTCCTTTTGAGTATGGATACTCTCTAGAAGATAATATTTGTATTCAAACTCACAGTATATGTTTTGTCGTATTGTACACGACAGTTGTATTATTAAGTTGTATTTGAATTCTGTATCATGTATCTGGCGACTCAAGATGGGTGATGTATACCTAATTTTGGGGGAGTCACAGTTGGTATCAGAGCTTAAGGATATGATCTCTGGCTGAGATGTGAGACAAGAACTAGGAGCGGAGAGACGGGGAATTCCTTCACTAGTATGACCTACCTAAGTTTATTTGATATTTAGTTGGTCGGTCAGAGTATAGAGATAATATGTGACATGTTAATTATCCCTTATTTTGTGGCAGTATTTGAAAATGACAGCTAAAAATGTCAACAATGGAGTGAATGAGACTGTAGAGACACCTCTAATCACCAACCAGGATAATGTAATATCAGGCGAAGAAGAAATTAGAGATATCTACGTGGTAAGTGAAGAACTAATAGTTGCACCCGAGCTAGTTGCAAAAGTAGCAGCTGAGAGTAAGGAAGAAGAGGAAGAAGAGGAACCTGAGGAGAATTGGTTTGAAGAAGTTTATGATCAAAACTTAGAATTTCAAAATTGTGTTCATGAGTTAGAAGAACAGGTTGAAGAACGGCAAGCGGTCGTGGAACAAAAGGATGCAACAATTCAAAATTGAGTTACCCGATATGTGATGCTCGAACAAAATCACGCTTTGGCAGAATGTAAAATATTAAGGTTGGAATATGAGAATTCAAATATCAAGGATCAGCTGAAAGAAGAAACAACTGAACGAGTGAGAATGAAGGATGCGTGGGTAAAAGCCGCACGACATGTTGATATTGTAGAAAGAGACGTCCGATCCAAAAAGGCTAAAATAGATGATATACATTTCTCTTTTTGGACAGCAATTAGAAGAACCCAACATCGAGTTTTGAGTTACCCTGTACAGAGTGGTCAATTTTAATTCGATATGAATCGAAGATTGATGATTCAGATCATGAATCAGGAGTACGATGAAGCAGTTGAGAGTGGAATATGTCCTATAAAAAAGTTAATTCCAGCGGTAGTGATGACACCAAATACTGCCCCAGACGAGTCAATGCCGAGTAGTTCAAGGGAGAGCGGTTGTCAGGACTTCCCAACAAGTGAGGAACCCAAATGAAGTTATCGCGGGTAAGATAATCATAAACCCTTGCGAAGTTTATACCGGTTCCACCCACTCTTGTATTTCACCTAGTTGTGTTCAACGTTTAAACTTGACTCTTAAAAAATTAGACTTTGACTTATCTGTTGAAACTCTGTTAGGAGGAACCTTCATTACCTCCACTATTTATAAATCTTGTTTGATTCAAATCAACACTTTCACGTTACCTGTCGATCGTATCTCTTTGAAAATACTTGCCTTTGAGGTGATTTTAGGAATCGATTGGTTAACTACTCATCATGTTTTTTTGTAAGGTTGTTAGCTTTTATACTCCTAACCAACCTGTTATGCGAATTCAAAGTAACTAAACCACTAAAGTCAATCATTGTCATATCAAGCCATAAGTAAAGAGCCCTGAGCCTTTATCTGGTGACTTCCTTGTGTGGAATGCACCGAAGCCAAACTTTTTGTAGGCGACATCGTGAATGAAGATGGCAAGTTGATAGGTATCAATGTGACGTACTATCCAAGTCTTGGATGAGAGTCACAGTTTTGAATAATATTTCTATTGTTAATAAATTTCCTGACGTATCCTTGAAGACTTCTTAGCCTACTCTTAGAGCGTGAAATCGAATTTTGTATTGACCCCAGTACAATACCCATTTCTTCAACCCTTAAATATTTATTCAACTAAAACGAACGTATTATGCGCCACAGACGTTGGCTCGAGCTGTTGAAGATTACGATCGTACCATTCAATATCATTTTAGAAGTGCGAACGTGATAGCTGACGCGTTGAGTAGAAGATCGTATGCGAGTGAGATGTTGTTAACACAAAGACCCATTTCGTATAACTTACAAATGATGAAGATAGAGTTAAAGACTCTAGGGACCCACGTAAAGATAACGAATATACGATTAGAATAGACTTTAATCGATAAATTTAAAGCCGCTCAAGCTACATACTCAGAGCTGATGAATGTGAAGAAGAAAGTTCAAGAGGGCGTTATTCTAGAAGCAAGAATCGATGAAGAGAGGAAATCTCAACCCACGATTTAATTAACCCATTTGAAATCCTCGATCGAGTAGGAACTGTGGCTTATAGACTCATTTTACCGCTAAGTATGTAGCGTGTTCATAACATTTTTAACGTATTGATGTTACGTAAATATGTGGACGACCCGAACCATATTATTGATTTAGAACCGGACGAGATAGCGGATAATTTAACGTATGAAGATGTACCTGTTAAAATCCTGGAATGTATTCAACACTCAAAGGTTATACCTCAAGAGTTAGAATCTGACGAAGTATCCTCATCTGTTCGGCATACTAGGTACGTACGTAAATTTCGAGGGCGAAATTTCATAAGGAGGGGAGATTGTGAAACCCCAGATTTTATGAATAAAGATTTAATTTTTTCAAAATATTTTTTAAATATTATGGTGTGAATTTGAGATAATGTTGTGGGTAGTATTTATCAATTTTGCAAAGTATGCAAGTTGTTGTATTATATTCGATTGGTCGGGAAATATTATTTTTATCGGGGAATATTCGTACGACGGCACAATTATTGGTGGACCCCACAATGGAATTATTGTCGGATTAAGAAAACGACAAAAATATTTTATAATAATAACGGCGGAAGTTTTACCGTTAATACTGTTGAACTACTAGGTAGTAAAAGTACAGTAATACGTGTGGTTGCATAGTAGCATACGGTATTGATTGTTGAGGCTTACATGATAAGTCACTCAGTTTTATTTTATTAGTATTATTAACGTAATAAAACAGAAAAAACTTTTTATATAAAACAGAATACTTTTATAAAGTTATTCGTTTTATTAGGCTAATAGTAAAATCTTTTTATATAAAACAGAATACTTTTATAAAATTATATGTTTTATTAGACAATAATTAGAATATATTATATTTTATTATGCATAGTATTTATATAGTGCCTGCATAGTATTTGCATAGTAAAATCTTTTATAAAGTTATTCATTTTATTATATTATAAATAGAATATATTATATTTTATTTAAAAGATTTTGCTTTAAATATGGACCGTCAGATTAAAGTAAATCAATCTAGACCGTTCATGAGTTAGTTACTATGCAGTCTATTTTTCTATAAATAGAAGCTCATTCCTTCATTATTTCTTACGAATTCACTGAAACTCTAGAGAGAGAAAATTATAGAGAGAGAAGAAAAGTGTTCTGCTACTTCACTACTCCTATATCCAGTACTCTTCCTTTCAAGGTAAGGGATATTATTTGTTGTACTCGTAAATGGTATTCTTTCTTTCTTATTCATGAAGAGAACTTCTGTTATTCCATTCTTTATTATTCTGCTGGAATAACCAGTATACGCGGACTACCCTATACTTGGTGACATTCTTCTATTATTCCGTCTTTATTATTATTCTGTTAGAATATCATGTCTGTGCGTTTTACGCTGGACCTGGTTCCGTCTTTACTATTATTCTGTTGGAATATCCTGTCTGTGCGTTTTACGCCGGACCTGGCTCCATTATTCATTATTCTGTTAGAACATCTTGTCGGTGCGTTTTACGTCGGACCTGGTTTCGTCTTTATTATTCTGTTGGAACATCTTGTCGGTGCGTATTACGCCTGACCTGATTCCGTTATTTAGTATTCTGTTGGAATAACCTGTCTATGCGAAGTACCGCATGCATGATGATTTCTGTTGTTATTCCATTCTTTATTATTCTGTTGGAACATCCTGTCGGTGCGAATTTCGCCTGACCTGGTTCCGTTATTATTATTCTGTTGGAATAACCTGTCTATACGAAGTACCGCATGCATGGTGATTTCTTTTGTTATTCCATTCTTTATTATACTCACTTGGTTAAAGTTTTGATTTATATACTCCATAAAATTAGTGGATTATCCTTGATATTTGCGCTTCATCCAGTATCTTTTCATGAAAATATTCTTCTGAGCATTCTTGAATTTTACTTTACAAAGCAGTATCATGTTGACAATTTGGACGTTATCGGTTCCTAGATAAATTAATTCTTGAACTTGTTTTATTGAATTCTTATATCATTGTCATCATCCTCATGTTTATATTTTGTTGAAAGTCATCTTTGGCCTGTAGTGCATAGATGGACTTGGTATGATTATGACCAGGGATTATTCGGTGTAATCATGACCGTAATGTTACAAATGATGTGAAGAAAGTCCTCATTGGCCCGTAGTGCATTGATGGACAGTTTTTGGTATGATTATGGCTATGGATTCTCTTTGGCTGTAGTGTAGAGATGAATTATTTTATGGCATGATCAGGACCGTTGATGAAAACATGATTATCTTTAGCCGTAGTGCATGGATAATTCGTGGTCGTGATACTAAAGAATACCCTTGGCCGTAGTGCAGGGGTGATTCGATGATGTGGATTATTTATTAAGCTGAGTCTCAGCGATAAAAGTCATGAAAAACCTTTTAAATCATAAAAGATAGTAGATTTTATTCTCTACTTGACTCTTTTAATGGATTGTTTGATCCGCTACAGTTAAACTTGATGTCTATTGTATTTTATCAGTTTAACATTGTTGAAGACTAATGATAATTTATTTTGCATTATCTTAGACATAATATTTCTTACTGGGGTAGTTTGTAAGACCCCGAATTTTATGAAATAAAAGTATTCAATTTTTCTTATAATTACTATTCAGTAAATGGTTAAATTGATAAATGTTAAAGTTAAGGGTGATATATGATTTTTTTTCAAAATACACAAGTGGTTATAAAATAATCATTGTTGTCGGGGAATATTCGTTTGGTCGTGGAATATTCTTTCTGTCGGGGAATATTCGTACGACGACACAGCTATTTGTGGGCCCCATAACGAATAACTGTCGGGTGAAGAAAACGACAAATTTGAGTTTTTACAAATAACGACGTAGTTGTTTGTGACGCCCCCAGAATAGGTATACAACACCCATTCTGAGTCGCCAAATACATGGTACAGAAAGCAAACTACAACTTCAATAATACAATTGTCGTGCAAAATACGACAACACATACTGTGAGTTTAAATACAAATATTGTCTTCTAGACAATATCCACACTCAAATAAATCCTCATTACAATTATTCAAACACTATTTTACAGAAATAGTGAGGACTGCTAATACATCTTTCTAGAACCATCACTCCATACCCCGACTAGATCCTGCTATGTTCTCACCTCCTGAGAAGAAAAATGGAACAAAAAGGAAAAGGGTGAGCTCAACTAGCCCAGTAAAGAATATTATGACTAAGATAATATACAACAAATTATCGTTAGTCTTCAACAGGGAAAAATCTGATAAAATATAATCGACAACAAGTTTTAGATCAACAACTGCAGCGGAAACAGCAAACCATTAGAAGAGTCAAGTAGAGAAAGAATTCTACTATCTTCTAAGATTTAAAAGTCCATCATCAATATTTTATCCCTGTAACATCAATTAATAATCATCTTTAACCAAATATTCATCTTTGCACTACAGGCCAAAGATATTCATTTGTATCATCAGTCGGTCATGTTCATCTCAACACCTGTTCATCTTTGCACTACAGGCCAAAGATATTCATCAAGTAATTATACATCTTTGCACTACAGGCCAAAGATATTCAGTAATATCATCATTTAGGACTGAGGATGATGAAAATATCTTAAAGAGAACGAATCCAATGAGACAGAAGGACAAATAGTAGGGATTCGTATAACAGTTTATCCAAGATCAATAATACTTCATAATAATCAATTGTGAAGCAGAATTCAAAAATAAAGATCAAAACATGGATACAATCAAAGATAGTAACCATAATAGACATCTTGGACAAAAAGGGAAAATTTTATTTTTCGGTGAATAGTGCCGTATTCGTGAATAGTAACCCCCGACACAAAAAGTTCCAAATTTGATAAAAACTCATATCAATATTTCAGCATAATGATATTGAAGAAAATAATATCATTAAGAAGAAAATAATATCCCTTACCTCAAAATATCAGTACTTCTGGTCGGAATACCGGTATAAGGCTGAAAGAAACTTGCTCTGATGAATAGAAACTCTCAAAGTATCTAAATACTCACAAAATACACTCAATAATCTAGAGAGAGAAAGAGAGAAAACTTGTTTCTGGTGTGATTTTCAATTCTAACTTAGCCCTCTATTTATAGGAAAATTTTGGTAGGTTTGACCTGCAACCTGATGGCTTTACCTGCTACTATTCCCACCCACCACATTTGAAATATAATTCAGCACATTTCTTCACCAACCACAAGTGGGGCCCACCAATTCTAGAATTTTCCACCAAAATGATAAACTCCGAAAATTCAACAATTTCTGAACCAGTCATCTTGTAAAATTCATAATAAATCATACGTTCATTTTTAACGGTTCAAAATTTGTGGACATATACTCAACTTATATATGTATAACATATCCAAAAATTACCACGATCCAACGGTCGGATTAAAAATTATAACCCCCGCAAAATATCTCAAAAACCCTGATTTTTAATACCTCCATTCCGACAAAAATACTGATAAAAACCTCAACATTAACTCCTTCATTTTTAACCACAAAAATATATCCCTCATTTATATCCACATAAAATAAATATTTCCTTATCATATGAATCAATAATTAATTATTCACAAATAATATTACAGAATCACATTTATGACAACCAGGCCGTTCCCAGGAAAGAGGGGGCTTTCCAATAAGGATTTCTCCTTACTGGCGCGCAATTAGATGACCAAACCTCTCCTTAGACAGAACTTTCTAGACATTGCCAATAATGTTATCTAATAATATTATTCAAATAATATGAATTATTGATCTGATAAATGAAAATACTGTGCAGCAACAATTATTGAAACAACAATAATATAAAATATCAACGCAGCAATTATTGAATCAATAAAATAAAATATTGAATAATAACTACTGTAACAATTATTGAGTAGTGCCTTCTTACGTAAGAATCAATAATTGGTGCAATACCGTGTGCTACTGTATTTTAACCACCGGGTATTCCAACAGTATTAACGGTAACAACTACGCCGTTATTTATAAACAACTTATACTTGTCGTTTTCTTCATCCAATCGCTTTCCGTTATGGGGCCCACACAAGGCTGCGTCGTCGTACGAATATTCCCCGACAGCAAGAATATTCCACGACCAACCGAATATTCACCGACCAAAAATAAATATTTTATAACCACTTGCTTATTTTGCAAAATTTGCACATTTCACCCATAACCAAAGTATTATATCAAATTAACCCCTTATTATTCACAATAATATTTAGAGAAAATTTGATTTTATTCATTAATAAGTTGGGGTCTTACAACCTCCCCTCCTTATGAAATTTCGTCCTCGAAATTGACGTACGTACCTGATGTTTCAAAAAGGTGAGGATACCTCGCTTTCATTTCTGATTCCAACTCCCAGGTCATTTCTTCAATAGCATGGTTTCTCCACAAAACCTTAACTTGTGGTATAACCTTCGTGCGTAGGACATGCTCTTTCCTATCCAAGATCTTAACAGGTACCTCCTCGTACGTTAAATCTTCAGCTATCTCGTCTGGTTCTAACTCAATAATGTGGTTCGGGTCTTTAACATATTTACGAAGCATAGATATGTGAAAAACATTATGAACACGAGACATGCTTGGAGGTAATGCGAGTCTATATGCCACATTTCCTATTCGCTCAAGAATCTCAAATGGACCAACAAATCTTGGATTGAGCTTTCCTCTCTTCCCAAATCTTGTAACTCCCTTCCATGGTGCAACACGTAACAATACATGATCCCCAATATTAAATTCCACGTCCTTCCGATGAAGATCCGCATAACTCTTTTGTCGATCCTGTGCCGTTTGTATACGTTGTCGAATCGTTTGGATCTTCTCTGTAGTAATGCGTACCAACTCTGGTCCCAACAATGTTGCTTCACCCACCTCGTCCCAGCATACTGGAGAACGACATTTTCTTCCATACAACGCCTCAAATGGAGCCATACCTATGCTCGCCTGATAACTGTTGTTGTAGGAGAATTCCACCAATGGTAGGTACTTATCCCAACTCCCTTTGAGATCTAAGACACAAAGTCTTAATAGATCTTCAAGAGTTTGAATAGTCCTCTCTGATTGTCCGTCCGTTTGAGGATGGTATGCTGAACTGAATCGTAAATCCGTGCCCATAGCTTTCTGCAAGCTAACCCAAAATCGTGAAGTGAATCTTGGGTCACGATCCGAAACTATGGATACTGGCATGCCATGCAATCTCACAATCTCGTTCACGTACATACTAGCAAGACGTTCAAGGGAATAAGTCTCACGTATCGGCAAGAAATGAGCGGACTTGGTTAATCTATCAACAATAACCCAAATCGCATCTATGCCTTGAGAAACCTTGGGAAGACCTGTAACAAAATCCATAGTAATGTGTTCCCACTTCCATTTCGGAATCTCAAGTGGTTGCAATGGACCCTTTGGTACTTGATGCTCCGCTTTTACACGTTGACAAGTTAAACATCTCGAGATAAACTCCGCGATCTCTCTTTTCATATTGCTCCACCAAAATGTATGTCGAAGATCGTGATACATTTTGGTACTCCCAGGATGGATTGCAAACGGTGTGTTGTGTGCCTCCATCATTATTCTATGCTTCAAGTCAAAATCGTTAGGAACACAAAGTCTGGAGTTGACTCGAAGTATTCCTTCTTCATCGATTCTTGCTTCTGGAATAGCACCTTCTTGCACTTTCTTCTTCATACGCATCAGCTCTATGTCCGTAGCTTGAGCAGCTTTAACTTTATCGATTAAAGTCGGTTCTACTCGTATATTTGATATCATCATGTGGGTACTTGGAGCCTTCATCTCTATCTCCATCCTTTGCAAGTCATACAAAATGGGCCTTTGTGTTAAAAACATTGCACTCGTACCCGCATATGATCTTCTACTCAATGCGTCAGCTACTACGTTTGCTTTTCCAGGATGATATTGGATGGTATGATCGTAATCTTTCAACAGCTCGAGCCAACGTCGTTGCCGCATGTTGAGTTCCTTTTGGGTGAAGAAATATTTGAGGCTTTTATGATCTGTATAGATCTCCACTTTCTCCCCATACAGGTAGTGTCTCCAGATCTTCAACGCAAAAACGACTGCTGCCAACTCCAAATCATGAGTAGGATAATTCCTCTCATATTCTTTGAGTTGTCGTGAGGCATAGGCTATGACTTTCCCATGTTGCATGAGAACACATCCTAACCCTTTGCCTGAAGCATCGCTGTAGATAACAAATCCATCCGAACCAGATGGTATTGTCAAAACAGGTGCCGAAATGAGTCTCCTCTTGAGTTCTTGGAAACTCTTCTCGCATTCCTCACTCCATACGAATTTTGTATCTTTCCGAGTCAGCTGAGTTAACGGAGTAGCGATTCGAGAAAATCCTTCCACAAATCTCCGATAATAACCAGCTAAGCCCAGAAAGCTACGTACTTCGGTTACCGACTTCGGTTGCTCCCAACTTTGTATGGCTTCAATCTTCGCCGGGTCGACAGATACTCCATGTTTTGACACCACGTGCCCAAGGAATGCTACTTCCTCAAGCCAGAACTCGCATTTCTTCAGTTTGGCATATAGCTTGTTTTCACGAAGCCTTTGCAGTACCAGCTTCAAATGGCGCTCATGATCTTCACGGCTTTTGGAATAGATGAGGATGTCATCAATAAAGACAACAACGAACTGATCCAAATATTCTTTGAATACACGGTTCATCATATCCATGAAGGCAGCAGGAGCATTAGTCAATCCAAAAGACATTACTAAGAATTCATAATGCCCGTACCGAGTTCTGAAGGCAGTCTTTGGAATATCCTCAGTTTTAATCTTCAGCTGATGATATCCAGAACGAAGATCGATCTTTGAAAAGAATTGTGCTCCTTGCAACTGGTCAAACAGGTCATCAATGCGAGGTAGCGGATACCTATTCTTGATGGTGACATGGTTCAATTCTCGATAGTCAATACAAAGTCGCATACTCCCGTCTTTCTTCTTTACGAATAAAACAGGAGCACCCCAAGGAGACGTACTAGGACGAATAAAACCGATGTCCAACAACTCCTGTAGTTGGACTTTTAACTCCTGAAGTTCAATAGGAGCCATTCGATATGGGGTTTTAGAAATGGGCTTTGTACCGGGTTCAAGGTCAATAAAGAATTCAATTTCTCGTTCCGGGGGTAGACCGGGAAGTTCTTCAGGAAATACATCGGGAAATTCTCTAACAATAGAAATATTATTCAAATCTGACTTGTCTTTGTTCAAATCCATAACATGGGCTAAGAAAGCTTGACATCCGTTTTTCAATAAACGAATAGCTTTGTGGCTTGATATGACAGTGACTGATTTTAGTGGTTTAGTAGTTTGAATTCGTATGACAGGTTGGTTAGGAATATGAAAACTAACAACCTTACGAAAACAATCAATTTTAGCATGATGAGTGGTTAACCAATCAATTCCTAAAATCACATCAAAAGCAAGTATCTTTAAAGAGATAAGATCAACAGGTAATGTGATAGTGCCAACTTGGATCATGCAAGATTTATAAACTGTAGATGTAACGAAGGTTTCACCCAACGGAGTTTCAACAGATAAGTTAAAGTCCAATTTCTCCGGAGTCAAGTTTAAACGTTGAGCACAAGCAGGAGAGATAAAAGAATGGGTAGAACCGGTATCTAGTAAAGTATAAACTTCGCAAGAATTCAAGATTAGCTTACCCGTGATCACCTCGTTCGGGTTTCTCGCGTTTTGGCCAGTAACGACAAACGCCCTTCCAGGAACCGCTGATTTCGACTTATCCGGGACAGCTTTTGGAGTCACCATCCCCGCTGAACTTGGTTTTGCTACAGAACACTCTCGAGCTATATGACCCTCCTTTCCACAGTTATAACATACCTTGGATTGTTGTGGGCAGTTTGGGCTGATATGTCCCTCTTTCCCACATTTGTAACATACGACCGGTGGTCGTTCTCCTCCCCTAGAAACAGTTGATGTTTGTGCTGACGTCTTCACGTTATCATTGTTGTACCTTCTCTTCTTGAAATCTCCTCCCGACTCGCTCCTTCTATTATCACGACCACGATTACCACCAGAGTGGTTACCGCTTTTGTCCGAATGTTTTCCTCCCTGCTGGTTTTCATTGCTTCGATGACTGCCGCCACCGGTATGACCCTGGTTGTGGTCCCTCGGTTGCACATACTCATTATCTCGCTCTAATAATTGAGCCCTGTTTACAACATCTGAATATAAAGAAAATTTATGAGAGATAAGATATTGCCGAATCTCGGGTTTTAGACCTCTCAGAAACATCCTTGTCATTCGTTCCTCATTTTCGACCAAATGAGGTGCAAACCTGGATAACTCTGCAAACTTCGCCTCGTACTGGGACACCGTCATGTTGTTTTGTTCCAGTCTAATAAACTCAACCTCCTTCATATGACGAATACTTTCAGGAAAGTACTTGTCATTGAACAGTTTTTGAAATGTTTCCCAGGACATGTTGAGTGCGTCAGGCTGGGTACGCTTCACAGACTCCCACCAGTAGTCTGCCTCACCGCGGAACATAAATGTGGCGAATGGAACCTTCTGTTCCTCCGTGCATCCCAAGACATCAAATATCTTGGTAATTTGCTTGACCCACGTTTCCGCCATGATCGGATCCGGCTTTCCCTTAAATTCTGGTGGTCCCAATTCTTTGAACTGCTTAGCTGTGACAAACCGCGCGTTGTTATCATTTCCACCCGTATTCTGCACACGAGTCTCCCTCGTCTGATTTTGCATGAACTGCAAAAAGCTCCTAAACATTCCATCATTCATCGTTTGCTCGGTAACGTTGTTTACAGGAGGAATATTGCCTTCCTGTTGCACGTTCCCCTGGGTAGTGATCAAAGGTGTCTCCACGGTCTGATTTACTCCATTATTAACGTTCTCAGCTGCCATTCTTAAATACTGCCATAAAACAAGGGTTAATAGTCATGTCATATATTATCCCTATACTCTGACCGACCAAATAAACACCAAATAAACTTAGTCAGGTCATACTAGCGAAGGAATTCCCCGTCTCTCCCCTCCTAGTTCTTGTCTCACATCTCAGCCAGGGATCATATCCCTAAGCTCTGATACCAACTGTGACGCCCCCAGAATAGGTATACAACACCCATTCTGAGTCGCCAAATACATGGTACAGAAAGCAAACTACAACTTCAATAATACAATTGTCGTGCAAAATACGACAACACATACTGTGAGTTTAAATACAAATATTGTCTTCTAGACAATATCCACACTCAAATAAATCCTCATTACAATTATTCAAACACTATTTTACAGAAATAGTGAGGACTGCTAATACATCTTTCTAGAACCATCACTCCATACCCCGACTAGATCCTGCTATGTTCTCACCTCCTGAGAAGAAAAATGGAACAAAAAGGAAAAGGGTGAGCTCAACTAGCCCAGTAAAGAATATTATGACTAAGATAATATACAACAAATTATCGTTAGTCTTCAACAGGGAAAAATCTGATAAAATATAATCGACAACAAGTTTTAGATCAACAACTGCAGCGGAAACAGCAAACCATTAGAAGAGTCAAGTAGAGAAAGAATTCTACTATCTTCTAAGATTTAAAAGTCCATCATCAATATTTTATCCCTGTAACATCAATTAATAATCATCTTTAACCAAATATTCATCTTTGCACTACAGGCCAAAGATATTCATTTGTATCATCAGTCGGTCATGTTCATCTCAACACCTGTTCATCTTTGCACTACAGGCCAAAGATATTCATCAAGTAATTATACATCTTTGCACTACAGGCCAAAGATATTCAGTAATATCATCATTTAGGACTGAGGATGATGAAAAATATCTTAAAGAGAACGAATCCAATGAGACAGAAGGACAAATAGTAGGGATTCGTATAACAGTTTATCCAAGATCAATAATACTTCATAATAATCAATTGTGAAGCAGAATTCAAAAATAAAGATCAAAACATGGATACAATCAAAGATAGTAACCATAATAGACATCTTGGACAAAAAGGAAAAATTTTATTTTTCGGTGAATAGTGCCGTATTCGTGAATAGTGCCGTATACGTGAATAGTGCCGTATACGTGAATAGTAACCCCGACACAAAAAGTTCCAAATTTGATAAAAACTCATATCAATATTTCAGCAT
The DNA here is from genome assembly GCA_016801055.1 of Panax notoginseng. NCBI lineage: Eukaryota > Viridiplantae > Streptophyta > Magnoliopsida > Apiales > Araliaceae > Panax > Panax notoginseng. The sequence continues at coordinate 41,404,170 of CM029022.1, forward strand.
AATGATATTGAAGAAAATAATATCATTAAGAAGAAAATAATATCCCTTACCTCAAAATATCAGTACTTCTGGTCGGAATACCGGTATAAGGCTGAAAGAAACTTGCTCTGATGAATAGAAACTCTCAAAGTATCTAAATACTCACAAAATACACTCAATAATCTAGAGAGAGAAAGAGAGAAAACTTGTTTCTGGTGTGATTTTCAATTCTAACTTAGCCCTCTATTTATAGGAAAATTTTGGTAGGTTTGACCTGCAACCTGATGGCTTTACCTGCTACTATTCCCACCCACCACATTTGAAATATAATTCAGCACATTTCTTCACCAACCACAAGTGGGGCCCACCAATTCTAGAATTTTCCACCAAAATGATAAACTCCGAAAATTCAACAATTTCTGAACCAGTCATCTTGTAAAATTCGTAATAAATCATACGTTCATTTTTAACGGTTCAAAATTTGTGGACATATACTCAACTTATATATGTATAACATATCCAAAAATTACCACGATCCAACGGTCGGATTAAAAATTATAACCCCCGCAAACTATCTCAAAAACCCTGATTTTTAATACCTCCATTCCGACAAAAATACTGATAAAAACCTCAACATTAACTCCTTCATTTTTAACCACAAAAATATATCCCTCATTTATATCCACATAAAATAAATATTTCCTTATCATATGAATCAATAATTAATTATTCACAAATAATATTACAGAATCACATTTATGACAACCAGGCCGTTCCCAGGAAAGAGGGGGCTTTCCAATAAGGATTTCTCCTTACTGGCGCGCAATTAGATGACCAAACCTCTCCTTAGACAGAACTTTCTAGACATTGCCAATAATGTTATCTAATAATATTATTCAAATAATATGAATTATTGATCTGATAAATGAAAATACTGTGCAGCAACAATTATTGAAACAACAATAATATAAAATATCAACGCAGCAATTATTGAATCAATAAAATAAAATATTGAATAATAACTACTGTAACAATTATTGAGTAGTGTCTTCTTACGTAAGAATCAATAATTGGTGCAATACCGTGTGCTACTGTATTTTAACCACCGGGTATTCCAACAGTATTAACGGTAACAACTACGCCGTTATTTATAAACAACTTATACTTGTCGTTTTCTTCATCCAATCGCTTTCCGTTATGGGGCCCACACAAGGCTGCGTCGTCGTACGAATATTCCCCGACAGCAAGAATATTCCACGACCAACCGAATATTCACCGACCAAAAATAAATATTTTATAACCACTTGCTTATTTTGCAAAATTTGCACATTTCACCCATAACCAAAGTATTATATCAAATTAACCCCTTATTATTCACAATAATATTTAGAGAAAATTTGATTTTATTCATTAATAAGTTGGGGTCTTACAGAGATGAACATGATCAACTGGTGATACAAATGAATATCTTTGGCCGTAGTGCAAAGATGAAGTTATTAGCATGAACTGTGATTTGGTATAACCATGATCTTTGATGTTTCAGGTAAAGACAGGTGATGAAAATATTCTTCGTCCTGGGTGCGAAGAAAAATTTAGAGTCACAATTATGATTATGAGTTATTCATATGATTGTGGACCAGAATTGTTGATTGATGTTACAGGGATAAAATATTGTTGATGGATTTTTAACATGGAGAAGATAATAGACTTTATAGTCTATTTGACACTTCTAATGGATTGCTCGTTCCGCTGCAACTATGGTTGAAATTTTTATCATTTACCATATGTTCTAAATCTCTGATTTATTGTTGATGAAGACTATTGATAATTGAATTATCTTTAGTCATGATATTCTTTACTGAGCTAGTTGTGCTCACCCTTTTGCTTCACAATTCCTTTCAAGTAATAAGAGTGTAGCTGGGTCGAGCGGGGGTAACAAGGGAATAGAACGGTGGTCATCATTTAGTAGTTATATTTGGTGAAGAAAATAGGGTGAGGCGAACCCAACGTTGGAAGGGTGTTTTGTCACTATCATACAAGATGTCTAATGACATACAACCTCGTGTCATCATAAGACAGGGTTGTGCTCATCCACTTGCTGAGTATATCTATGGGCACTACCTATATAATCTTGGTGTTTGTTTGAAGTATAATTCTCAATTAGAGACAGTAGAGATAATGATAAGTCAAGAGAAGACTCACCATTGGGAAGAATATGATAGTAATCTTCTCGTTTTTCTTTGGGGTCTATTGGGTCAACCAAGGATAATTCTGTGGCCATATGATATCTATCATAACCTAGATGCGTGGCCTCCCATGTACGAAGGTTTCCTTGAGCACTTCCCAAAGATTCTAGTTTCTAAAACAGTTTTTGACTGTACCTTTATGTAAGGTACCTTTGTGAGGTGCTGATACATGATGGTGTCCAATGTCACATTTGGTATGTATTTGTATCCAAACTCACAGCATATGTGTTGTTGTATTTTGCACGACAATTGTTGTAATAAAGTTGTAGTTGTTTTCTGTACCATGTATTTGACGACTCAGAATGGGTTGGGTAGAATGGACCTATTTTGGGGTTGTCACATAGTTGAGCTCACCCTTTCTTTCATTGTTCTCTTCAGGAAATGAGAATATAGCTGGGACGAGTCGGGAAACGGAGTGATGGACCAGATGATAGTATTAGTAGTCCTCACTATTCTGTTAAATAGTGTGATAATAATTATAACGAGAACTCCTTTTGAGTATGGATACTCTCTAGAAGATAATATTTGTATTCAAACTCACAGTTTATGTTTTGTCGTATTGTACACAACAGTTGTATTATTAAGTTGTATTTGAATTCGGTACCATGTATCTGGCGACTCAATATGGGTGATGTATACCTAATTTTGGGGGCGTCACACCCCTGCTATCATATACCTTCACGCTCGGTTCCCATGCCACCCACTCTCCACTGACACAAACCCCCACTCCTAGTGATCTCAGCCGACTGCATGCAGCCCATCTGCTACATCCCATCACTGTTCTCCACCGTCGGTCGACTAGATCTCATCCACATTAATGTATGGCAGAGATAACAGTCAACTGTTATCTTCTCTCATCATTACCGGTCAAAACCCAAAAATATAGATATTTAGTTATCTGATAGGTTGGTCCAACAATTCGGCCCAAGACTTTCAAGACCCAATCAAGATAATTCATTGACTTGGCCCGACTGGCCAAGCCCAATAGAAATGACCCGATGGATTCACCAAAGAATTCGGCTCACTACATAAAATATCATGGCTCAACAATACCGAACTAAGAAAACAATGAACCGAAATTGATATCGTTTAACCGGTACGTATCGATTTTTTATATCAATACCGAACCGCTTAATATTTATACCGAACCGATAAATTCGGACGGGTACGTTTCATCTAAAAACCGAAAAAATCGGTTTTTTTACACACCCCCTACTACTTACCGACACAAGTGTTTCGATATATGAAAGCGACCCGCGTGCCCAATTTATTGTGGGGCGGTCACGTGTAGTAAGTCTTAAGGAACCAATTTGAGGATAATAAATTCTCGTGACCCATGTTGCAATAATATACTATTACTAATTGCTTAGTCACATAGGCCCACCATCCATATCCACTGTGCTAATGGTAGGTCCCACTTTTATTTTTGTCAACAGGCCATCAGTGCATGCACTTACCTCTTTAAAAGTAAAAAACAAAGGATAAAAATATAACACTTGTAAAAGAGTTTTATTTGTAAATCTATAAATTTTAGAGATATGTAATTTTTAAAAAAATATAAATTATTTAATATTTATTCTTAAATATAATGATTAGAATTTAATATACTGACAGTGTATAGTTTATACATATACAATGATATAATTACGACACATTAATATATTATTAGAGTAAATATAATAATATCTAGCATAAATATTTTATTAATAAAGTGTAATGATTTTACGACTATTTATATATATATATATATATATATATATATATATATATATAAAAAGAGTGAATAGTAAAATTATGATTTGTTTTGAAATAGTTCAAATAACTTCTTATTTTTTAAGTTTAAATTTTCCAAAAATAAAATAACACATTCACAATCAATGTACTAAATTCAATTATAATTAGGTAAGTGTTTTTTTTCCTGGCTCTTTCTAAATTAAAATTTAAAAATTGGGAGGGATTAGTATGAAGAAATAATTTTTCTCTATTAATATTGTATTCACTTCCCAACTACTAGTACTATTTAACTTTGATCCTTAAAAAATACTACATTCATTACTGTTAAGGATAAGAACCTCGGCGGCAATTCACGCCTTTAAAGGAAAACAAACGGCCCTGAAATATAGGCCTAACCGCTTCTGCCGGAAACTGTTTGGAAAGAAAAATTATTTTCAATGACAATTCCTCCATTTCTTTTTCCTTACTAAATTAAGCCAAACACTCCCAATCGCCGACCACTCTCCGTTTGTTTTTCCGCTCGTAATCGGGAGCTTCACGGCGGAGCTCTCGATCTCGAGCCATAAATTCCCTCACAATTTCAAATGGCCTTAGCTGCGCAATTGAAGCGAGGAATCTCGCGACAATTCTCGACTGGATCATTGAGGAATGGGAGATTCAGCTTCAAGCGACAGAACTCTCTAGATCCTCGTTGCAAGAACTTGCGGTTTAGTTTCGGACGTCAATCGTCGCTCGATCCGATCCGGAGAAACCCTGGGGAGGATGATCTGTGCGTGCCGGAAAATTTGGATTCGACCATGCAATTGCTGTTCTTGGCGTGTAAAGGGGATGTGGAGGGCGTGCAGGATTTGCTTGATGATGGTGTTGATGTTAACAGCATTGATTTGGATGGCCGGACTGCTTTGCATATTGCTGCGTGCGAAGGCCATGTAGATGTTGTGGAGGTGTTGTTGAGTCGCAGGGCTAATATTGATGCTCGAGATCGTTGGGGGAGTACGGTATATTATTATTTTCAGTTTGATTTAATTTTTTGATGCTTTCTTATTATGCTGTTATTAGTCATTAATTTCTGTCACGTATTTGATAAAGATTTAAAGATTTATGCTATTCCATTTTTAATTGGTAGATGGGTGAGTGGTGACTATAGGGAGAATTTTCTGAAGGGCCCGAGGATAAATAAAATTTAATTTCACTTTGACAACATAGTTAGACTATAAGGTGAACAAAGTACTTTTTTTTTTTCCAAGATAAGGTGCAGAACTGCACATACTTTGGTTTTGTTTTTCCTTGTTGACCTTATACTTTGGTATATCTCATAGCCTTTTGAGTGATAGAATGTCATTTCCAAAACTTCTTCTCAGTCTTTGTGGGAGGAAAAGGAGAAGACTACCTAAGGGTCATGATCCAACTCATTATATGGTGGTCAATTCATACATCAAATTATAATCGAAGGTAGATCAGAATCCTAGAAGAAGATTTTCCAGTGGCGGCTTTTTGAAATTTATGATCTCTTGGTTTTGTCACCGAAGAGCTGAAAGTGAAAGTGTTAACTTTTTCTTTATGTACTAGTGATTGTCACTTTTAGTTTTCTTTATTAGAATTTTTTGATAATTTGGTATTTTTGGGGGTATCTTTGAAAAGTGAAACAGAAAGCATCGAGCATCATTAAACTGGTCAGTATGGATGAAGATCACGTTTAGATTCTTTTTCTTTTGGAAGTTTCAGGAAGTTACGTGAGGTATTAAATTTATTTTAAAATTTTGGATAAAATGAGATGCTTTAATTGTAATGTTTAGGGCAGGTCAAGAGTTTTGGCCCTCAGATATGTTGCTATATTTTTGGTGGCTATGGTCCTCTTTTGCTCTTCAGGGATTGGAGTGATGTATATCTAGGCTAGTTAATGAGAAGACTGAGTGTCTAAGTGTGTGTGTGTGTGTGTGTATATATATATATATATATATATATATATATATATATATATATCTGGGAGGACGATCCTCACTCTTTACATGACAATATTACTATCATTGACTGAACTGCAAATTCTTAATGGCTGCTTTTATATTACAGGATTCAATTTCTTTTTCTAGATCTCCTTTCATATTCCTTCCATGAGGAAAACCTCTTACTTATTCATTTTGCTCCTTTTAATATTAAAGTATGCTTTTTAAGAAACCATCAGCTCAAACCAATATTACAAATGGGCAATCTTGACCGGTGAATAGATAGGCTGGCAATTTTTGAAATTAAAATAAAACTTACTTTTACTATGCTCATCAAACAGGCCCAGTTGGTATCTCATATCAGAGAAGAAATGATGTAACATTGTACTTATGAATTTTTTTAACATTTCATTTTTTATTCTCGTGGTTCTTTGACTTGACTACTTTTTCATCCCTCCAAGTAGTTCTGTTGCTTATCATCCACCTACAGTCTTTTTAGAAGGTTTTTATTTATCATGATAGGCAGCTGCTGATGCGAAGTACTATGGCAATGTCGAAATTTACAATATTTTGAAGGCACGTGGAGCTAAAGCTCCGGTATGTGAGAAAAAAAATTCCTTCTACAGTATTAAAGTATTTCTTGATTAAAGATAATCATGGAAGTGTTTGCCATGTTCCTAGAAAACCAGAAAGACTCCAATGTCAGTTGCAAATCCACGAGAAGTACCAGAGTATGAGCTTAATCCACTAGAGCTTCAGGTTCGCAAAAGTGACGGTATCACAAAGGCATGATCTTTATCCTTTCACTGTATATTGAATAGAGCTTTTTTTTTGGAACTCAAGCATCATCTGACACTAAAATACTAGCAAATTTTTCTTGATCACAGTGTGTAAGCATCCCCTGTTTTCTCTCTTTCTGTATGCCATTGTGTATGCTGGTGTGTCGTTTTTAGCTGTTGGGATAAATCATCTCCTTTAATTCTGTGACCTATAATATACGAAAGTGTGAAGGTTTCTAATTTAAGAAGCGACTCGTTTATGTCTTGTTACTGTTCAATATTCTTTTTGTGATGCGAAGTGAACATGTATCTCTCTTTTCTTTTCTTTTTCTTCTTCTTTATAAATACCTGTGCAATCTTGTCTGTTTGCCATTTGACTATGACAGCCGAAATTCCTTCCTTACGGTAAATTTATTTGAATGTATGCATCACAGTGAAGGTTTATGTATCTTTTTCCAAAAACCTGTGATCATATCTCAGTGATTAATATCTTGTAGAATAACTCAAAGGTGCACATTTGAAGTTTCTTCTGTGCTAAGTACTATCCATGATATATGCCACTAAGAAAGTATTTTGCTCTGGCCTATCTAGATGAGTTATGCTCTAATGATCACACACCTTACTTTAATTTCTTGCGAGTTTGATTTTATAACACATTTGATTTTATAACGCATAGTATCATCGCTGGTTAAAATTTTCGTGGATGGCCATATTATTTTTTGCTTATCCGTAGTGAATTGTTATGTATGGCGATAATTTGTATTCGTATGATGCTATCAATAGTCACTTGTATTAAACTGTATGTATCTCTGACTTCTCGAACCTCTAGGTTAAAGGAAATTTAATAATCATATTTGCAAAGAGCTTGTGTCAACAATTTGACATGGCATGAATGGACGTATCCTGTATTTTACATCATGTATGTGTCAGCTCACTGTAGACTTTTTAAGTATTTTTAAAGATGCTAGTGGTGTTAATATTATCTCATTTCACCATGTTGTTCTGACATTATAAAAGGTATTAATGCATTTAGTCTAATTGGGAAATTATACCTCCTGGCTGCAATTTACGTCAACTTAATGAGCTTATAGTAGAAGCCAGCAAACCCAGTCAACACTTCCATACTCTTGAGAAAATCTCAATGTGGCATATTAGCATATTTGTGAACTATGTCTGACTGGACCTGGCATAAACTATGTTTTAATCTATCATTCACATTATCGCCTTGAAAATATAAATATCAAAATGTTGCGCCTGAGTCCTGATCCATTTGAATATTCATTTGAGTAGTGAACAATTAGCACCAAAAAGAAAAAGAATATTAGAACAATAGAATTGTTGTTTCAGAATGATTTTTATGTTTCTCCCTTTTCTTGCCACACCAGAACCCCTAATTCATTTCAAATTGCATTGTTTTGTAAATGGCCTTCTCAAATCAATTTCACTTCATAACAAAATAAATTTCTATCTTTTGGCAGGGATCGTATCAAGTTGCCAAATGGAATGGCACAAAAGTTTCTGTAAAGATACTTGACAAGGATAGCTATTCAGACCCCGAAAGCATGTGTGTATATCTTTTCTTAGTTGTGCTGTTAGTTTGTAAATTTTGTATGACCTTTTAGTTACTATGTTATCTTCCAACCTTGTGTCCCTTTTTGTGCAGAAATTCTTTCAAAAATGAGTTAACTTTGCTAGAAAAGGTTAGGCATCCTAATGTGATTCAGTTTGTTGGAGCTGTCACCCAAAATATACCCATGATGATCGTTGCAGAGTATCCTACAAAAGTAAGTATCTCTCTGTGTGTGCGCGTTGTGTGCGTGCGTGTGCATTGTTTGATTATCCAATTCTGAGATGTACTCTTATGGTCAGATTGTCTTTCTATTGATATGTTGGGGATGAAACTTAATTACTTCCTATAGTTAGTTATAGCATTATAAAGTATACAATTTAATTACAAAACGTTTAGATAAATGACGAAGTTTGAGTAATGTTTGGGACATTGATTCTTTTAGTCCAGCTGGTTTTCTTTCATGCATATCCTTTGTATTGTATTAAATAATCTGAAATAAATGAACCACACTGTTTGAAATAGAGTAAAAATCTTGTTAAAGAAATAATCAAACAAAATACCTTTTGTTAATGGTCACTATTCGGGAATTACTCTTTACTCTTCCTGATGATGAATGAGAAGTCGATATATTTTTCATGAAAGAAAACATACTTAGCATTGTCCTTTGGCTTTGTGGCTGTGGTGTTCATTAGGGTTCTAGGAGAGTGTTTGGTCTTCCCTTTAGGAATATATGAGTTGCTTCTTACCACATTTCGAGGCTTTCGGAGGAAGCAGGATGGAAGGTGCCGTAGATATTTGCATGAAAAGGAATGCTAGTATTTTTAGTGATTGCTTGAAGTAAAAGTAATGAGAATATACCAGTTGTATACAATGTGAATTTATTAATGCCAAGATACTTTTGAAGTAATATAAGAAGTAATATATATTTTCTTGATTAAATATTTGTCTATATAGTTGAAGGAGTTGCAAGAATAGAAAGTTAAATGTTATGTGATAGTTTTTAGTTTTGTAAACATGTCAATGTGAGTCAAAGAAGTGCAAGTATACATGTCTCAAGTGAGTTATCGGATTTTTTAGGTAAATAGTCAGTTGTTCATGTGTAGATAAGTTACATGAACACACAAAAGGTAACACCCACTGGTTAGACTCTATTGCCTATAATGCTAAGATCTAAGAATGGAAATATTAAAATGCTTATCATGTGAATATAACTAAAGGGTATTGGCAGAATATCTCATTATATGAGAAACTGAACAGGTAGCAGTGTTAGATTATGATTCAAGTTTCCCATTATTATCGTGGTTAAGTTATGTTTCTCTTTTCTTTGTAGACTTCTTGACATTTGAATATGCTGAATTCGTTTCTCACCTCATAGAGTTTACGTGTAATATAGTCATACGTGTTCCTCCAAATAGTTTTATAGTTTGCTCTAAATATGGGATTTCATGTAAATAATCTACAAATTTGGGAAAATGATGTATTTAATCTGTGAAATACATATTTAACTTATACCTTAAAATACAGTGCATTTATAACAATGTTATTTCATATTGATGGTGATTTTTCAGGGTGATTTGAAAATGTATCTTCAAAAGAAAGGGCGTCTTTCTCTATCTAAAGCACTCAGATTCGCTCTTGATATTGCTAGGCAAGTGAAAATTTGCTTGCTATATGTCAAAAAAAATTGTGGCACCATTATTTCGATCAATATTTCCTCGTACTCTTATTATTACTATTTGGTAGTTATCTTTTTTATTATTACTATTTGGTAGTTATCTTTTTTACTTCTTTCCTATGCAATAATAATTGTTTTGAAAAACTTGTTGAAAATTTTCATCATGGAGTCTTCATCCATTATATATTTTGATCTTGGCTAATTTTTTTAGCAGGGGAATGAATTATCTTCATGAATGTAAACCCGACCCAGTTATCCATTGTGATTTAAAGCCAAAGTAAGGAAACTAAATGCAGAAGTCAATATTGATGCTTAAACAATTTTAAATTGAATTTGGTTGTTGAGGTGCACTGTTTTTAATATTCGAACTTTTGGTAAGGTGCCAGAAATATTTTGCTGGATTCTGGAGGTCAAGTGAAGGTTGCAGGATTCGGTGTACTTAAGATGTCAACAATTTCTCCAGACAAAGCAAAACTATTGTCGCCTGAAGCCATTGATCGTTCCAGTAAGTTCTTGTACACACCAAAGCAGCTTGAACTAAAGTTTTTTATTGAACAATTTATAACCTATTGCTTCTGATAGAGGAAGTTGTAGCAGACAGTGAGTGACACAAAAGGAAACAGATACCTATGAAATGCAAACAATTATTTTCAGTCAGCTTTCTTTAAAATAATCTTTCTCGATATAAAAAGATTCTAATCTGGATATACATGCATAAGGAATTTATTTATTTTTAAGAATAGTATGGATTAGCTTATGAAATACCCTTAACTTGGACCCTTGAAACTGTAAAAATACTATGGGAAGCACCAGAAGCATTCTTCTTCAGTCATGGTAGGTAAGTAGTTTGGGAACATAAGAAAGATAGTTATTTTAAACCCATGTATTGTTGATCATAGTTATTAACTTATTTTAGAGAGCCAAAAGAATTAGAAGGGAAATCACAGAAGGAAAAAATTAGTTAATGGAACTTTATTTGGGATTTGGATCCCCTGCATTACACATTCCCTCCAATTCCATCCAATACATGGTATTTGAATTATATAATTGAAATCGATACCGATCATAATTTATTATATTGAATAGCATAATTGTTTCAAAAATGAAAGTAATCTCACACTTTTTCATCATTTGATGAACATGCGGATTTTTCATTAAAATTTCAATGGATAAATTTTTTTTTTTAGACTTTTAACGGTGAAAATATTTTTTATGACTAATTTTTTTGTAGGATTGATCCTAATATTATCAACTATCTATTAACATATTTTGATCATTCCTAACAAAATTATTGAGATCAAATAATTGGTGTATAGGATGAAATTGGAGGAAATGTGTAATGGAGGGGAGTCAAATCCCTTTATTTGACATGCACGGAGTTTGAAGCTGCAACATGTTGCAAGATATTTTTATGTCATTGGAAAAACATTTTTCCCAGTTTTTATGTCATTGTAGATTTCCCTTCAAATTTCAATTTTCATACAAGTTTTTACCTTTTGATAATAGTCACAATCCATTATTTTGCTTCAAATATGAAATAAGTGAAGTATTTTCAGATTTATTTTGGGAAAATATTGTAGCACTGAAGAAAATTTTGTGACAGTAAAATTCAGAGTTCCTTGCGTCTTTTTGTAATTCAATTCTAATCAACTACAGCTGGCATACACCAAGGCAGGTCACTACTTAAATAATGCAAGTTTGAGAAATCTCCCTATTTTGATATTCAGAGTAACATATTCTCAAGTTTTAATGAAAAACTTTTTTATTGTTGATTTAGTATGCATTATATGTGAAAATTCAATTATTAGTGCATTTACTGTTTTCCTGAATTGGTAAAAGTAAGGCATTCTGTTGTTTATGAAATTACCAAATATATCCAAGAAATGTGAAATAATCAATAATTGAATAAATATTCAAGATCTGTGGAGTAAAATAAATAAATAAATATCAAGAATTGTGAATATAAAAAAAGTAAATCTTGTTATACATGAAACTAAGAACAAATTCTTTCTGTTCAATGAGCAACTCTCATTACTGTTCTTGTTAATGTAGGTTTATATGTGGCACCTGAAATCTACAAAGATGAAATATTTGAAAAAAGAGTAGATGTTTACTCTTTCGCTCTTCTCGTTTACGAGGTATCCCTTTCCTTTTTTCTCCCCATTCTTTTGATTTTCTACCTTGGTTTTGGTACTTTCAGTGTTAATTTTCGTTCAGGTGATGAGTGTCTTACCCAATTTATATACTTGAACCAGCTTTTGTTGGTGTTTGTTAGTTCAATATATAGCGATCATACTTTAACCTGATTACACAAGGCTTAGTCATAAAATTTTTAGCAACTGAAAGCTTTTAAGTTTTACCCTGTTTGAAATGACTTCATTCTCCTGGCATTTATTTGTTACAGGTTCAGCCAGCTTCTATTTTCTTAGAAAAATTCATGCCACTATTTTCTTTGAGAATGTATGAAAGATAAAAGAAGAAAGTGAATAATAAATTGATATTTATTTCATTTTTCTTTGTAATTGGATTCAGATGATGGAGGGAGTCCAACCATTTCAACCCAAGTCTCCAGAAGATGCTGCTAGACTGATGTGCGTAGAAGGAAAGAGACCGATATTTAAACATAGATCAAAGTCTTATCCTCCAGATCTGAAAGAGTAAGTAATTTTTCTGATATCTAACAGTATATGCTCTTTGATTCATTGTCTTTCACCACTTAATTAAGTTCATTAAAACAATAGTAAGTAGATATTAAAATAAAAATGGCCGTATTAGGAAAAATAAATGCATAGGTTGGTTTTCAGTGGTATTAGTTTAGGAAGTCCAAAATGTCGCAGAAAACTGAGTTTCTTCAAGATGAAATAAATAAAGGATCAGGTGTCCCAGAATAATATATATAATACATACATATATATATATATATATATATATATATATATGTTTAAGAACTTGGTTACACTTTTTAATAATCAGATTGATTTTTAAGCCACTTTGTCAATTGTGAAAATGTACTCTATTAGCCGAGTCATATGTTACCTATGTGAAGATGTGATGCAGTTACAATTTTGGCAAACCCCATCAATTGTCAAAGTGTACTTTTTTTACCAAGTATGTTATGCTGAGCTTGATTTGTTATATCCATGTGTGGGCATATGAGATGATTACTTGTTTTTTAATAGAATATTAACACGTATGAGCTTTTGGTAGATTTCCTTTCTAAAGCTAAAATAAGCAAATGAAATTTGAGGCAAGTCATATATTGCTTCATTTCTCCATTTGTGGTTTGATCTTAATGGATTTATGCCTTCATGGTATTCTAAATTGGAATTAAAATTTATTCTCGTGTTTAATTATGTTATCTTTGCAAAACATACAGGTTGATTGAGGAATGTTGGAATCCGCAATACCATATAAGGCCAACTTTCTCAGAAGTCATTATAAGGTTGGACAAAATAATCCTTAACTGCTGCAAACAAGGGTGGTGGAAGGACACGTTCAAGCTCCCATGGTATGCTTTTCTTACTGAATATAATGCTGTTTCTTTATATTGTTAGAATATTATCAAATCTGCAAGGTTCTGGACAAGCTATGAAGTGTTAAAGTTCAAGGCTCCTGGATGTGCGTTTTGTTGACTGGCAATCGGTCTTGTGCTAAGCTTTTGAAATAATGTTTGGAGATTTAGAGTCACAAATCTTTCTTAATTTAGTTCATTTATGCAACGACCTCATTAAACGGGGATATGGGGGAATGGTGCTTTGTTATTTTATTATCTAAGCTTGGTATGGTCAAAGTTTAATTGACTCTAGTTTAAACAGGATTGGCGGATTGCTAGTGTAGGTATGTATAGCTATTAAATATACCAATATAAATAAATAAATTAGTTATATAATACAGAAGTATGCATAAATTTGGACTTGCATTCTTCATAATTCTATATCTGTAGAAAGTATAATGATGCTTGTGCATGTTTATGAGTGAGCTTCAAGTAATGTTAATTCTAAAGTTGAATAGAGATGGTATAATATTACAATAGGCAGGGCTGGATTTTTACTTTAATATTTCCATTTTTAGTCCTTTTGATGTTCGGGGGTGGAAATAATGGTATAATGTCAAATGATGTTGTAAGGTTTTTTGTAAAGTGAATTCTTGTTGGCAGACTTGCATCTTATAGAAAATACATTATATAGGTAATAATCAATTTGTATAGATGGGATCACACAAATATGTTTCCTTTAACACGAATTTTGGGTTTAGATTGATACAAGTCCATCCCTTCTCCCTTCCAACAACAGGAGTGATTTTATTGATATGTATAACGGGATTGTTGTTACATGATGGCACCTAAGAATGAAATTTTTTCCCAATCACCTAAGAGTGATATAAGTGCACAGTTAGTTGGATATTGAACCTGAGACATGGAGATATTGGAGCCATTCAACTATTTGTTGTGTTACTTGTGCATTGTTATACCTACTTTTGTTTTCAAATTGGTGGGTGGGATAATACCATTTGTACTAATTTATTAATATACAGACTATTTTATCCTATGAATGTTACAGCCCTATGGACTATGTTTAGTCATTTCTAAGGCCATTTGACGAGGGATTATACTACTAAGTAGAAAGGTGGTATTATATAATCCCCTTTGAGGTATTATTTCCATTCCTAAAAGATTGTCATTTAAGGTTTTGACACATGGATTAAGAAAGTATCATTTACCAAGTAAAATTTGTTTGAAATTCCATCACTACCCCTCTATGGGAAATTGAAAACTATTAATACAAAGGAAGAGAATTTCTTGGGACAATAAGAGAAGGTAGGGGTAATATAGGAAAATAAATAATTTTTTCTCCTCGAAAGTTGTAAACGACAAACTTTTTGGAACAAATTTTTTCTTCTAAAACGACAATCTTTTAGGAACGGAGGGAGTGTCAAATGATATTAGAAATTATAACAAATAGTCCATAGATTAAATAACGGACTAATTTTTGGATAAAATTGTTCGTAGTTGCAATAAATTTGTACAAATAGTCATATCTCAAGTTCCTAGCAGTCATTTTTGCAAACAAATGCATAATGTTTGTATGTTATGATTTGCTCCTTTTTTATTTGTCATCCCCGCCCCATATTTTGTTAATATTTGTGGAACTTTAAATAAAGTTAAGAAATAATATAATAATAAATTAATAATCTGTTTACATAAAAAGCATGCTATATATACTTGGATATATAAATAGTAAGGTTGCCGCTCTTGCTCTCTCATGCTCTCGCATGGCGAATTTTGGTGGCTTAGTAGGGTGTATTTAGTAAGACCATGCTCTCGCATCACACTCGCATCGTGAATTGCTCTCATGCTCTCGCATCACACTCACAAGCATGCCATTAGGATTTGACCGGCATTGCGAAGCAGTCATTAGTGACACTTTCTTTTGCTTCAAATGAATAACAGTATATATTTTATTTTTTTGCAGGTTATAAGGGATGCATTCAGTTTCAGTGGAAATGGAGAAAAAGATAACAATCAATCAATGGAGTGATGTGCAGAGACTCTATGCTGGAGCTTCATGTTTTATGCTCTACAATGACCAGATGAATAAAGGATTTTGGGAGCCTGAATAGAGAGAGTCCGAGGGGTGTCAATTAGGCTTGCTGAAGGATCTGAGGACCAAATAATGCTCTCTGGATAACATCCAGTCTTGTCAGGAGCTGTAACAGTTCCCTTTCTATGTATAAATGCGTGTACGAATTCTTTTCTTGAGGAAATAAAAAATGTTCTTATTTATAAAAAATAAATAGATTTCTAAAACTATTAAACCAAAATTTTAAACCTACACGTTTGTCACTAAATTTTTAAAAAATTTTTATATAATTTCTACTTGCTCCGCTCTATAAAAAAATCCTTTTTTTTTTGTAATCATTTTGCGAAAGCCTAAAATTTAAAATTAGTATGAATTTATTTAATTTTGATTAATACTAGTTAATTGTAAATTACTTGAAGATTATTAATAATCATAAAAATATTATAAAAATAAATTCAGGCCATAGTTTGATATTTTTTTTTTAAGTTTATAAATTAATTAGAGTCGAAGTTAAATATGGCCTTAGTTGGAAGACATACGAAGCAATAGGATGAGAAGTACAACTACGAGTATCTTTACGCAATGCAATGGGAAGATCAACACTGCGATCCATCGACGAATAATGATTATGATGGATATAAAATAAAGTGGGGCACTTTACCATTAAGAATTGAAGAAGGCATGCGATTAATAAGATGACGAGAAGTGGAAACGACATCAACCCAAAATAGTTTTGGTAATTTCATCTGAAGCAAAAAGGCTCGTGCAACCTCCATCAAATGATGATTCTTTTTTTCAACTACTCCATTTTTCTGAGGAGTGAGGAGTGTCAGAGCAAGATGACTGATGAATTATTCCCATTTGAGTCATAAAAGAAGATAAAGGAGTAGAAAAATATTCTTTAGCATTGTCACTACGTAAGACACGAATTAAACAATTAAATTGAGTGTGAACTTTAGCACAAAATGCAGAAAAAATAAAAAACAATTCAAACCCACTTTTCATAAAATAAAGCCATGTCACACGAGAATAATCATTCACTCCCTCTACTAAAGTTTTCAAAATTTCTTTATGGTTTCACAAAGATGTAGCTCTCGAAAAGATATATGAAATAGACTCAAGAATCACTCTATTCGGAATTAATATAACCGAGTTATGAACTTCTAAATTTAGGCTGAAATTAGTGACGAAAATTAGGACAGGTTACGGTTTTCAGCATTTTAAGATATGAAGATGACATTAGATGACTTTGTTTCCTTCTTCAAAGTTGTAGAGGACAAAAATCTAATGAGAACAAGCTTTGAAATCACTCAATTTCGACAAAGGATAAATTTACTATGATTTTTCTAAAGAGTTGTTGTACATAAGAAAATTCCACCCGAAAATTCAAAGAAGAATGCAACAAAGACTTAGTTTGGAATGACTTGGAATACAAATTTAGTACTCTAGCTAATAGTTACTAATACTTGAGGTAGCCTAACATACTTAGAGAGAAACTTACACTAAAAACTTTTTAGAGAGAGGAATGAAGTATAAGTAAGAAAGTTATGAATTTTCTAATGCTAATTCTTCCTATTTATAGTCAAAATATCACACATTTTATAAATATATTATTCATTTATTATCATTATCTTTAAACATAATAATTACCCATTTTCATCCATTATCTTTACTTTAAAAATAATGATTACTCATTTTCATCCATTATCATCACTTTAAACATAATGATTACCCATTTTCATCAGTTATCTTTATTTATTCAAATATAATAATCCATCATCAATATTTATTCAAAAAGATAAATTCATTATCAAAAAGAATATTCCATTATCATTATTTATTCAAAAAGATTAATCCATTATCAAAAAGATTATTCCATTATCATTATTTTTAATTATATTATCCGTCTTCTACATTATTAACTTAATGTATTAATATCACGGATATTACTGTTCTTCAAATAATGAGTCGACCTAACTACTTAAAAGTCGTGACTTTCATTTATACAACTTTCCATTACTACTATTGCTACGATCACTACAAGAAAAAGGTTTTTATGCGACTGCCCATCAGCGACCGTGTACGATCGCTAATATAGGTCGCATATAATTTGGTCGCTATGTGACGCCCCCAAATCCGGGTTACATGACTCCTGAGTTTGGTGCTCACGATCCACAATATAAATAACATCTAACTACCCATTCATTTATAAATAGCAATACATATATCATTAACAGATGTTGTTAATACATTCGTCTCAGGTTATCTAACCTTTCTATCACAAACATATCCTTTAGATATACAAAAAGGGTTTACAAAATACAACATATTAATAATGTTTCATTACACTATTCCAGCAATACGCCTTTGCCTTTGTTCTTCTCAGCACCTCCAACAACTTTGTTCCTTGCTAAAATGTTTTATTTAGCAAGGGTGAGCAACAAATTTGTCCCGCAAGTTAAAATATACAATGAATGTATAAGAATCAGAACAACAGACTATCTATTTTGATAGAATGACACCAAAGTTTGGGGAACTTTGAAATAGCAGAATAATTTATTCTTCTCTAACCAATCTTCTCGCATCCTATGCAACACAATAATAAAAGAATACAATGCTTTCAAAGTTTCTACGACATTCTATTGAATAACAATTTAGAAATACTCTCCAGAGTTTATGACGAATGATCTTACAAGATCTTGAAATTCTCTTCTCGAGTAACTATCAAAGATTTACTTTGATATACCCAGGTGTATAAGATAAACATAAAGATTAAATCATACCCTTCTGTAAGTATATAAAGTGATCAGGTTCACTATACCATATATTATGCATAATATTCAAATGCGCGCAAAGGCCGAATATACGACCAAATATGTTCCCTTTATATAAAAGGTTGTTCTTCTCAGTCTTTGAATCAGAATTTGATTTAACAACGAAATACAATGATTTCAATATCTAATCGCTTCTCTTCTCTTCTCAAACCTATCAAGTTTTCTTTTTCGATCTAGCCGAAACAATTGGCATCGAATTATCAATAATAATTGAATTCTCTTCTCTTCTCTTCTCGAACCTATCAAGTTCTAATAAATGTTCGTCTAGTCATGACAATTAGTTAAGACATTTCTCAACACAATTCGATAATAGACATGAATTATCTGTACTATCAATTATAGCTCCTACGAATGTAAGTATCCAACAACAGATATTCTCCAAGTATATTCTCATAATCACTAATTCAATTTGAATTAATAAACATGTTGTAAGGTCCCGAATTTTATGAAATGAAAGTATTCAATTTTCTTATAATTATTATTCTAATTAGTAAATTGTTAAATTGATAAAAGGTTAAAGTTAAGGGTGATATTTGAAAATTTTACAAAGTAAGCAAGTTGATATAAAATATTCGTTGTGTCGGGGGATATTCAATTGGTCAGGGAATATTCGTTTTAACAAGGAATATTCATATGACGACACCATCATTGGTGGACCCCACAACGAAATAATTGTCGGAGTTAAAAACCGACAGAAATATCTTTTTATAAAAATAACGGCGAAAGTTTTACCGTTAAATTGTTGAACTACCCGGTGGTAAAATTACAGTAATACGCGTGGTTGCATAGTAGCACACGGTATTGATTATTAATGCTTACGTAAGAAGCCACTCAGTTTACTCAATTATTACTATAGTAATTAATTATTACATAGTATCTCACGTTATTTGATTCAATTATTGTCACAGTATCATCTGCATAATATTTTATATTATTAAATCAATAATTGAGACAATAAAGTTATTCATATTATTATTTGCAATATTGACGATGTCTAGAAAGTTCTGTCGAGGAGAGGTTTGGTCACCTAATTGCGCGCCAATAAGGAGAAATCCTTAGTAGAAAGCCCCCTCTTTCCTGGGAATGATCTGATTGTTAAATATTCACTACTGGAAAAATAAGAATACGTGACGGAACTTTGTGACAGTTTTTAAAAACAATCATAAAAGATAGTAATTTGTGATGAACTTTTTAAGCAATAACAAAATAATAGTATATATGATGGCTCTTAGTGATGATTAATTTTGCCATCAAAACATTATAATTGTGATGGTCGTGTCAATCACCAAACTTTCTTTTTGTGATGGACTAAGTCATCACTTATAGATATATCCTTTTCGTGATTGTATTTAAGCTATCACTAATATTCTAATGTAAGATATAATCAAAATAATATTTTATGACGGTCATGACAATCATTAAAAAAAATAAATTTTTGTGACGACTTTTATTTGCAATTACAAAAAAAGGTATTTTGTGATGAAATTTTTAAGTCATTACAAAACAATAAAATATATGATGACTCTCAGTGATGGCTAATTTTACCATCATTATAGAATATTTATGTCTGCCATTGTAATCACAAAATCTTATGTGGAAGTAATTTTGTTTAGTAAGTCAACTCACATATATTTCCTTTTATATTTTATTTTAAAATTATAATCATGATCTGGGTTTTGGTATAGTGGTAATACTCGTTATTTAGTTTGCAAATGCGGGGAGGGTTCAAATCCTACAAGTGTCATTTGATACAATTAATATAATGAAATAAATTATCCGTAAATAGATATTCGCGTTCTTACTTTTGATCCCTAAAATCTTGTTTTTTTGTGACGACTTTAACAATCACAATATATTACGTGTTAATGTGATTGTATTAATTATCACAAAAGCACTAAGAGTTTGCGTGATTGCCAAAACCATCACGTAAAACTTTTCATGATGGGCGTATACAAGATGACCATTGTGATGCTTAAAGCCATCACGTAAACCTTTCGTGATGGTTTTTCTGGTTTTTGTGATGAATTTTGGCCATCACAAATGACCATTTTTTTAGTAGTGATTGTGAGTTATAATATTAATGATGAATAACTGTTGAAGTATTAAGAATGTGTTTATTGAAGATAAATGAATTACAAAAGTTAAAGGGGAATAATGCAAACTTGAAAAACTTTAGGGGTACTAAAGTGTAATAAGTAAATTAATTTGGACCATTGGTGGTGGTTTTAATAGTAAATCAATCTGGACCGTCGGTGGTGGTTTTAATAGTAAATCAATCTGGACCGTCGGTGGTGGTTTTAAAAGTAAATCAATCTAGATCATCGGTTGTGATTTTAATAGTAATCAATCTGGATCGTCCGTTCTAATAGTAAATCAATCTGGACCGTTTATGAATTAGTTATTATTTAGTCATTTCTCCTATAAATAGAAGCTTAATTCTTCTTTCATTCTCACCAATTCACTGAGACTCACAAGAGAAGCTATAGAGAGAAAAACTATAGAGAGCAAGAAGAAGAGTATTCTGCTACTTTACAATTACAGTATCTAGTCTTCTACTAAGGTAGGAGATATTATTTGTTATATTCATAAGGGATGTTATTTTCGTATGGTAAGGGATATTATTTGTTGTATTCGTAAGGGATGTTATTTTTGTATGGTAAGGGATATTATTTGTTGTACTCGTAAGGGATATTATTTATTATATTCGTAAGGGATATTATTTATTGTATTCGTAAGAGATATTATTTGTTGTATTTGTAATGGGTATTATTTCTTTCGTATTCATATGGAATACTATTTTTTTCGTATTCATCCTTTAATATGTCAGAATAACATGTCTACGCGGATTACGTACCGTATGACAGGTGAAAATCCATTTGCAGTTTCGTATGTTATTTCCTTTCATATTCTTAAATATAAACTTACTATGGTAAGTATTGCTTCTATAATCCTTAAAATTAGTGGAATATCCTTGAGTTTTGTGCTTCATCCAGTATCGTTTTATTGGAATATTGATCTGAATTTTCTTATTAAATATCAATATTTTCACCCGGGGTACTATTCACAGGTTACTATTCACCTGATTACTATTCACTCAAATATTATTCACTCGGGTATTTGAGGCACTTTTCATGTTGGGGGTACTATTCACGAGTTACTATTCACTCAAATATTATTCACTCGGGTATTCAGGACACTTTTCATGTCGGGGTACTATTCTCGAAGTACTATTCATAGAATACTATTCACGGGGTATTATTCACCCGAAAATTTTATTTCTTTTCTGTCTAAATTATTTTTGATACATGGATATTACTCTTGAATTTTACTCCATAAAGCAGTATCATGTTAACAATTTGGATATTATTAAACTCTGGCTAAATTTAAAGTTTTTAATAATTATCCTTGATTTCGTTTGATATGCTTATATCATTGTCATCATCCTCATGCTTATATTGTAATGAAAGTCATCTTCAGCCAAGGGTGCAAAGATGAACTGTTGATTGGTATGATTATGACCATGGATCATTCAATATAATCATGACCCGTAATGTTATAAATGATATGGTAAAAGTCCTCATTGGCCCGTAGTTCATTGATGGACAGTTGTTGGTATGATTATGACCTGAGATTATTCGGTATAATCATGACCATTGGTGAAAACACGAATATCCTTGGCCCGTAGTGTATGGATAATTCGTGGTCGTGATACTAATGAATATCCTTAGCCGTAGTGCAAGGATGATTCGATGATGTGGATTATTTATTAAGCTGAGTCTCAGCAATAAAATATTGATAATAAACTTTTAATTCGTAGAAGATAGTAGATATCATGCTCTACTTGACTCTTCTAAATTACAGTTGTATGTCTTTGGCCTGTAGTACAAAGATGAACTGTTAATGAATATCTTTGGCCCGTAGTACAAAGATGAATTTATTAGTATAATTATGAACATGAATTATGATTTGGTATAACCATGATATTTGATGTTTCAGATAAAGACAGGTGATGAAAATTATCTTTGTCCTAGGTGCGAAGAGAAATTTAGAATCACAATTATGATTATGAGTTGTTCACATGATTGTGGACAGGAACTGTTGATTGATGTTATAGGGATAAAACATTGTTGGTGGACTTTTAACATGGAGAAGATAATAAATTTTATGGTCTATTTGACTCTTCTAATGGATTTCTCGTTCCGCTGCCACTATGGTTGAAAAGTTTTATCATCTACCATATGTTCTAAATTTCTGATTTATTACTGACGAAGGCTATTGATAATTTAATTATCTTTAGTCATGATATTCTTTACTGGGCTAGTTGTGCTCACCCTTTTGCTTCACAATTCCTTTCGGGTAATAAGACTATAGCTAGGTCGAGCAGGGGTAACAGGAGAATAGAACGATGATCTATAGCTGTTGAGGTTTCCCCTAAAACAGTATGGAAATAATTTTATTAAAAATTTTAGATAAGTGTGTCGTATTTTATACATCATTTTAACCGTTGATTTTGGTGAACCGAATAGGGTGAGGTGAACCCAACTTTGGAAGGGTGTTTTGCCACTATCATACAAGATGTCTAATGACAGACGACTTCGTGTTATCATAAGACAGAGTTGTGCACATGCACTTGCTGATTATATCTATGAGCACTACCTATATAATCTCGGAGTTTGGTTGAAATATAATTCTCAATTGGAGATAATGGAGATAAATATATGTCAAGAGATGACTCACCATTGGAAAGAACATGATAGCAATCTTCTCGTTTTTCTTTGGGGACTATTGGGTCAACCAAGGATAATTCTGTGGACATATGATATCTATCATAACTTAGATGCATGGCCTCTCATGTACGAAGGTTTTCTTAAGTATTTTCTAAATATTTTAATTTTTAAAACAGTTATTGACTGTACTTTTATGTAAAGTACCATTGTAAGGTGTTGTGGTCGAGACACCATGAGAGTTACATATATTTGTATTCACAGTTTATGTGTTGTCGTACTCTGCACGACAGTTCAACAGTTGTATAAATGAAGTTTATATTTGATTTCTTTAGTGTGATATCTGGCGACTCAGAATGGATCGTGTGGACCTATTTTGGGGGCGTCACACATGCACTAACTGCGAATAATCAACAATAAATTCTCAGACGTGGTCTAATCAATAATAAGTAACCACCATAATATTTGAAAGTATTAACTCAAGGTTGAGTTAGGAAACTTGCCTGATTCGTTGACAACTGCTACGTAATTTTAGTTAACTTCATTTGTAAGACCTATCATTAATAAGATTGGTCTTTCAATCAGCATATCATACTTTGTATCATAATACAACTACTTTATCAATCAATTATCTAACACTTAAACACATAATTAAATATTAAATAACACCTTACAACATTAGCATTATTATCATCCTTTGATAATTCTTTAATCACTATATCATATACATTATGATTTAACACTTAACTTTTCATTTCATAAGTCATTTTTAACATCTAATAAGTCAAATACTAATCCAGCAACCTGGATTCTAAATTCAACAACCAAATTGCCAATCCAGCAGACTGGATTCCAAATCCAGTAACTGAATTCCAAATCCAGCATCTAGATGGCCAATCCAGCAAACCAAACTGTAATCCAACAAGCTAGATTCCAAATGCAGGAACTAGATTTCAATCCAACAAGCTGGATTCAACATATTTTTAAATTCAGTAAACTACTTTTCAATCCAGCAAGCTGGATTCATCAGAATTTTCAATCCAGCAAACTGGATTCATTATCCTTCAATCCAGCAAACTGGATTCATAAATTATTCAATCCAGCAAGCTGGATTCCATATCCTTTTCACGAAAGCACCAAATCAACTTATTATTTTTTTATCCTTTGTCCAAACACATATACATATATTTCATATATAAAAGTATTTTTTTCATAATTTTTCAACTTCCTTTAGTATTTTTAAAAAAATATTTTTAGTGTGTAGCTTAAGAATTTAGCCCCATCATGCTCAACTCCAGAATTTCCCATCTCTTGATACAATCTTCTACGTGTTAACGTGAGCCTCCAGTTTAAATTTCGTGGCCATCGGAGTTATAGAACTCCGGTTATAGCCGTTTTCGTCGAATAATCACAAAAATTGAAATAGTCATAACTTGGTCATTTTAAGTCGGAATGAGCACATTTTTGGACAGGAGGTACTTTATACCATATATTTTCATGTCAAAAAAGGCTGAAATTTTTCTCACAACTTAAGTGGCCGAAACAACCCTTACAAAATTTTGGACAGTAGTTTTTTGAAAAAATTTCACTTTTCCTACTTTGTTAAAAATAATCCATACGGAAATCTACAACTCCTTTTTCAGTGATTCCAATTGAAGATGTTAGAAAACTTATCATATTATCCTCCCAAATATTTTTAGAATTTTTGAATGTCAGAAAAATGAATAAACTGCCCCTACTCTTGACTGTCCAAAAATAGTCTGTTTTTCATTTTTAACAACGAAACTATTTTTGCTAAAACAGTCACTACGACTTGTGTACTCAACATTTTTGAGTGCTACCACTTGGGTTTAGTAGTTAACTTATATATCTAGCACCTCTCTTTGACGGATCATAAAAAGAAGATGTAGATCAAAAATATTGGAAATCCAAAGTACATACAAATTTTATGGTTTATAAACTAGAAAATCACTTTTCTTTACTTTTGATTTCCAACTAAAACAACTCCCAATATGGGTATATCTAAACATGAAACACTCGTTAACACATAGATCTAAGGTTTTAAACCTCAAGATCATAACTTCATATTGTCAAAAATCAAATCAAACCAAAAAAAAAATTAGACTACATAAGTAAAAATTTTGTTATACCTTAGCTTTTCCTTCTTCTCCTTCTAAATTATGAGATGGATCTTGGGTGTATGAAGATCAAAATCTCCTCTTCTCTTCTCTCTAGGGCTGCCTAAATGGTCCCTCTATTCTCTCTCTCTCTCTCTTTGGTTTTCTTAGCAAAATAGAAGAAATAAGATGAAAGAGAAATATGATTAAAGTGTTGGAAAAATCTATAGATATATTTGGTATATTTAATCATATTCTACAAACATATCTCTTCGCTTTTCTCACTCAATTACTAAGTGATTGCTTGCAAGAATGCACAAAAATGTTGGTGAAATAAAAAAATGACACATAGGATAAGTTATTCACCTAATAAAGTAAGCATTCATCACATTCTTCCCCCTCCTTTTTCCTTCTCTAATGTCCGGCTAAGTGGCCAATTACTCTCCCAATTTTACTTCCTTTTTTTCTCTTATTTAGTATACAAAAGGTCCAACATACCCCCTCTCAATTGGGCTAAAAGTTGAGCCACTCATTTAATTCTTTTGGGCTTCTAAATTTAGTTTCTTTAGGCCATAACAAATAACATATTCCAACACTTCTAATATTACCATTATCTAATTATTTAATTAGGGTTTTTATTTCCTCAATTATAACATAAACCCTTACTTATGCACATTTATTTCCTTAACCCAATTAGACTTGCTATAATTAGGTTATAAAATTAATTAACTGTGATGTATAAAATAAATCTCTTAGAATAAGTATATATTTTATATACTAATATTCTCCTGCATCATAACCCTTAAGTTATTCAATTTTTCATTCCTAATTTATAATTAGGTTATCTTAACTTCTCTTATTTGTTTATAATAAATAAATAAAAACAAACACATATTATTCATATGCATTTACCCACATATAACAATACACAAAACCATAAAAGTCTTTCACAAATTTTTTTAAATCCATACCTTATTTCCAGTCTAGGTCTTATTATTCAACCTTTATTTAATCAATTAAGATTTTGTTAATCGTATAAATTCTCGGGTTATCACACTCTATGTGGACATCAACAATCACTTTTAGCGATCGCAATATTAGCAACCGCCTAATAGCGACCGCATTCGTCGCTGAGCTGAATTGTCGTGAGTCAGGTGTCAGAGGTGATGTGGCCAATGTGTCAGCAAGCAACAATAGCGAGCGACGTGTAAATTTTTTTTTAATTTGTTTTGTGGATTTTCCCATTTTTTTACCTGCTTTGTACTTGTTTTATATCCCAACACACAACAGTGTATATAAACATCCATCCATGCTTTATATATAGCCCAACATGCACAACAATATATATAAACATCCATCCATATGCAAACACTTAAACCAACACAATATAAACTATATAAATATTAATAAATCAATATGAAGTCGATAAATATATACAAGTGTTCTTTAAGTAACATATAGTCGTCCAAGAATGAATATAAAAGTACAATACTTAACAGCATTGGGGGTTGAAAACAAGCCTAGCTCATCATGCATCATCGCCCAAATTAGTACGACCCTGTAATTAACAAAAGAGTAAAACAAGTTACGTAAACAAGTGTGCATATATATATATATATATATATATATATATATATATATATATATATATAAGTGACTAATTTGATTGTAATAAGTACTAAGATTACCTCGTCGCCATCCTCATGTTGTGCTGCTGTCGCCACTGCATCTGCTAACTCATCAGGACTCAAAGTTGCCAGATGCCTACTCAGTATACGAAGCAGATCACGATCTCGACAGACCGCTCTCACACAGTCAGCAGGAGTATGATAGGTTGGCTGATTTGATGACTGTGTAGACTGGGTAACAGAGCTACATGTGCCACTGACGGTTGGGCGTAAGCGTTATCCTTGGCCTTTGCCGTAGTTTTTCTTCACAACTGACGCCCTCTCCCACAATTCTTGATCAATCGGCGGATGTGAGGTACCTTCAGGATAGCGCTTGTTTAGTAAGTTCTTATAAGTATTCTGTTAGCAGGTTAACAATTAAATAGTTAAAAATAAATACAAAATTCTAAAGAATGACGTACAAATTTATAAAAAACATCAAATTTATAAAAACTTATTACCGCTATCTGGATAGCCTCAGGCAGACCATCACTGGTGGCCACGTACACATCTAGCCAATGGATAGACTGACCTTGAGACTGAGACTCCTATACAAAACATCCTCTCATATTACTATGTAAACATGTTATATTCTACAAACCATGACTGTAAACATATAAAAAAATAAAATCAATTCACAAGTTTACTATTCATACGTACCCTTATAGTAATATGCTGCAACTGTGATATGCTGTCGTCCTTATAGGTGCCTTTCGCTTTCAGGTACACCCGGGACTCTGTTAGTGGCGGCAATTTTGCGTCTCTTGACTCAGCTCTCAACTCTCGACTAGGCACACATCTCAGCCCATATGGGTTGCACGCACCACCAGGGACTATGCTCGTGCATGTTGTAAGACCCTGAATTTTATGAAATAAAAGTATTCAATTTTTCTATTTAGTAAATAGTTAAATTGATAAAAATTTAAAGTTAAGGGTGATATATATAAAATTTTCAAAATACGCAAGTGGTTATAAAATGCTCATTTCTATTGGGGAATATTCGTTTGGTCGTGGAATATTCTTGTTGTCGGGGAATATTCATACGACGGCGCAGCCATTTGTGTAAGACCCCGAATTTTATGAAATAAAAGTATTCAATTTTTCTTATAATTACAATTCAGTAAATGGTTAAATTGACAAAAAGTTAAAGTTATGAGTGAAATGTGAATTTTTTTTAAAATAAACAAGTGGTTATAAAATAATTATTGTTGTCGGGGAATATTTGTTTGGTCGTAGAATATTCTTTCTGTTGGGAATATTCGTACGACGGCGCAGCTATTTGTGGGCCCCATAACGAAAAACAGTCGGGGGAAGATAACGACAAAAATTGAGTTTTTATAATTAACGGTGTAGTTGTTACCGTTAATACTATTGGAATACTCAGTAGTTAAAAATACAGTAATACGCGTGGTTGCACAGTAGCACACGGTTTTGCACAGTATTTTTGAATTATTGATTCTTACGAAGGAAGACACTACTTAATAATTGTTACAGTAATTACTGTTCAATATTTTATTTTATTGATTCAATAATTGCTGCTGTAAGACCCCAACTTTTATAAATAAAGATGAATTTTCTATAAATATCATTTTTGAATATTATGGAGTTAATTTGATATAATGTTATAGTTGTGGGTAATATTTATAAATTTTGCAAAGTACGCAAGTTGTTATATAATATTCGATTGGTCGGGGAATATTCGTTTTAACAGGGAATATTTGTACAACGGCACAATCATTGGTGGACCCTACAATAGAATTATTGTCGGATTGAGAAAACGACAAAAATATTTTATTAAAAATAACGGCAGAAGTTTTACTATTGATACTGTTGAACTACTCGGTAGTAAAAGTACAGTAATACGTGTGGTTGCATAGTAGCACACGGTATTGATTATTAATGCTTATGTGAGAAGTCACTCAGTTTGATTCAATTATTGTCAGTTAATAATATGAATTATTTAGCGATAATGACGTTTTGTTTTATTCGTATTATTAACGTAATAAAACAGAAACATCTTTTTATATAAAACAAAATATTTTATTAAAGTTATTCTATAAATAGAATATATTATATTTTATTTAAAAGATTTTTCTTTAAATATGGACCGTCAGATTAAAGTAATCAATCTGGACCGTTCATGAATTAGTTACTATGCAATGTCTAGAAAGTTCCATCTAAGGAGAGGTTTGGTCATCTAATTGCTCGCCAGTAAGGAGAAATCCTTATTAGAAAGCCACATCTTTCCTGGGAACGGCCTGATTGTCATAAATGTGAATCTGTAATATTATTTGTGAATAATTAATTATTGATTCATATGATAAGAAAATATTTATTTTATGTGGATATAAATGAGGGATATATTTTTGTGGTTAAAAATAAAGAAGTTAATGTTGAGGTATTTTATCTGTATTTTTGTCGGAACGGACGTATTGAAAATCAAATTAGGGTTTTTGAGATATTTTGCGGGGGTTATAATTTTTAATTCGACCGTTGGATCGTGGTAATTTTTGGATATGTTATACATATATAAGTTGAGTATATGTCCACAAATTTTGAATCGTTAAAAATGAACGTATGATTTGTTATGAATTTTACGAGATGACTAGTTCAGAAATTGTTGAATTTTCGGAGTTAATCATTTTGGTGAAAAATTCTAGAATTGGTGGGCCCCACTCTTGGTTGGTGAAGAAAGGTGCTGAGATTTTTATTCAAATATGGTAGGTGGGAATAGTAGCATGTAAAGCCATCAAGTTGTAGGTTAAGTCTGCTTCGGCGTGCTAATATTTTCTTATAAATAGAGGACAAAGTTAGAATTGAAAATCACACAAGAATTCATAAGTTTTTTCTCTTTCTCTCTCTAGATTATTGAGTATATTTTGTGAGTATTTAGATACTTGGTGAGTTGCTATGCATCAGTGCAAGTTTTCTTCAGCGTTATATTCGATATCTGGTCAGAAGTGCTGCTATTTTGAGGTAAGGGATAGTAAGGGATTTTAAGGGTTCTTATGTTTTTCAGTTTCGTAATTTTTCTGACCTTAAAAAATTTTGGAAAAATTTGAAATGATAGTTTGATGAGTTTTCTTGATTTTGTCCAAAAATGGTGATTTTTGGATGTATCGATTAAGAGTTATGAATTTTATGAGAAAAGACTATTTTAAAAGTAACCGCTTATAACTTCTTGTGGTTAACTCCAAAATTGATAAAATTTTTATTGGGAGTACATATATATGATAGGAGTATACTCTGTGAATTTCAGAATTTTTAGATAAAAGTATAATTTTTGGTAAATGTCTAAATATTCGGCTGTTTTGGCCATATGAAAAATAGTAAATGACTTTTAAAAATTCTGAGAAAAATATATGTTCACTATGGAACTATATTATGCTAAATCCAGAAAAGAAATATTTTTTGAACTGATTTGGTATTTTTTATGAAAATAGTCTAGTTATGAGTAAATGAATTAAATATGTTATGTGAAGTAAGAAAATTGGAAAATTGGATTTTATGACTTGAGAATCTTATATGAGGTATATGCAGATTTTTTATGAGGGTTTTGATTATTGGTGATGAAATCTTATGAGTTTGGCATTTTAGAATGATTAAATGTATTATTTTAGTAAAGTGTAAACAATTAAAATAAATTATTTATAAATTTAAGAAATGTTATTCTTTCAATATCATTATACCGAAATATTGGTATAAATTTTATTGTAAAATTTCTACCTTTTGTGTCGGGGTTACTATTCATGAGTTACTATTCACGATGTACTATTCATGAGTTACGAATATTACTCTTGAGATTAAAACTATATGTTGATCATATTATTTTTATTATCATATATAACATTTTTATAACCCTAATGATGATATTGATTTCTCTTTGACTTGAGTGTAAAGATGGGTAGATTTTTTGTATGATCATGACAATAGGTTCTCTTTGGCCAGTAGTGCAAAGATGAATTGTTGACTGGTATGATCATGACCATTGAATTTATAAGTGAATATCTTTAGCTTAAGTGCAAAGGTGAATTGATCAACATGGTTATAATTATTGTTTATATAAATTCTGAAATGATTATATATTTCTTTGAGATATGAATATATTTGGCCTGTAGTGCAAATATGAATTGTTGATGAATATCTTTGGCCTGTAGTGCAAAGATGAATTATTGATGAATATCTTTGGCCTGTAGTGCAAAGATGAATTGTTGATGAATATCTTTGGCCCGTAGTGCAAAGATGACATGTTGTTGAATATCTTTGGCCAGTAGTGCAAAGATGAAGAAGTGTTGAGATGAACATGACCAACTGGTGATACAAATGAATATCTTTGGCCGTGGTGCAAAGATGAAGTTATTAGTATGATTATGAACAGGAAATGTGATTTGGTCTAACCATGATCTTTGATGTTTCAGGTAAAGATAGGTGATGAAAATTATCTTCGTCCTGGGTGCGAAGAAAAATTTATAGTCACAATTATGATTATGAGTTATTCATATGATTGTGGAAAGGAATTGTTGATTGATGTTACATGGATAAAACATTGTTGGTGGATTTTTAACATGGAGAAGATAATAGACTTTATAGTCTATTTGACTCTTCTAATGGATTGCTCGTTCCGCTGCAACTATGGTTGAAATTTTTATCATCTACCATATGTTCTAAATCTCTGATTTATTATTGATGAAGGCTATTGATAATTTAATTATCTTTAGTCATGATATTCTTTACTGAGCTAGTTGTGTTCACCCTTTTGCTTCACAATTCCTTTCAGGTAATAAGAGTGTAGCTGGGTCGAGCGAGGGTAATGGGAAAATAGAACGGTGGTCTCTAGCTGTGGAGATTCTCCCGAAGCAGTATAGAAAAGTTCATTTAGTAGTTCTATTTGGTGAATCCAATAGGGTAAGGTGTACCCAACGTTGGAGGGTATTTTTCCACTATCATACAAGATGTCTAACGACATATAACCTCGTGTCATCATAAGACAGGGTTGTGCACATCCACTTGCTGAGTATATATACGAGCACTACCTATATAATCTTGATGTTTGTTTGAAGTATAATTCTCAATTAGAGACAGTGGAGATAATGATAAGTCAAGAGAAGACTCACCATTGGGAAGAATATGATAGTAATCTTCTCGTTTTTCTTTGGGGTCTATTGGGTCAACCAAGGATAATTCTGTGGTCATATGATATCTATCATAACCTAGAAGCATGGTCTCTCATGTACGAAGGTTTCCTTGAGCACTTCCTAAATATTCTAATTTCTAAAATAGTTTTTGACTATACCTTTATGTAAGGTGTCATTGTGAGGTGCTGTCCATGGTTGGGACATGAGTCACATTTGGTATATATTTGTATCCAAACTCGCAGCATATGTCTTGTTGTATTTTGCACGATAATTATTGTAATAAAGTTGTAGTTATTTTTTGTACCATGTATTTGGCGACTCAGAATAGGTTGGATGAAATGGACCTGTTTTGGGGTCGTTACAATTTGTGGGCCTCATAATAGAATAACTGTCGGATGAAGAAAACGACAAGTTTAAATTTTTATAAATAACGACATAGTTGTTACCGTTAACACTGTTGAAATACCTGGTTGTTAAAATACAGTAATACGCGTGGTTACACAGTAGCACACGATATTGCACAATATTTTTTATTCTTACGTAAAAAGGCACTACTCAATAATCGTTACAGTAATTACTGTTCAATATTTTTTTTTGTTGATTCAATAATTGCTACGTTGATGTTTTATATTATTGTTGTTTCAATAATTGTCACAGCATAGTATTTCCATTATCAAACCAATAATTCATATTATTTGAATAATATTATTAGATAGCATTATTTGGCAATATCTAGAAAGTTCTGTCAAGGAGAGGTTAGGTCATCTAATTGCGGGTCAATAGAGAGAAATCCTTATCGGAAAGCCCCATCTTTCTTGAGAATCACCTGGTTGTCATTATTGTGATTCTGTAATATTATTTATTAATAATTAATTATTAATTTATATGATAAGAAAATATTTATTTAATGTGGATATAAATGATGAAATTATTTATTTTATGTGGTTATAAATGAAGAAATTAATGTTGGGGTGTTTTATCAGTATTTTGTCGGATTAGAGGTATTAAAAAATTAAATCGGTGTTTTTAAAACTCTATTGCGTGAGTTATAATTTTAATCCGACAGTTAGATCGTTGTGATTTTTGGATATGTTATACATATGTAAGTTGAGTATATGTCCATAAATTTTGAACTGTTAAAAATTAATGTATGATTTGTTATGAATTTTAAGATGTGTTGAAAATTGTCCGTGTGTGGAATTCGGATATTTTTTGCTTGGAATTTGGGAAAACTTAAAGCTACAAAGTTGTAGAAAATTCGATTTCGTATGAAATGGACATAAAATTTGTATTTTTCTGATAAAATGGCTATTTATTATGAATTATTGAAGTTTCAAAAATTAAAATATTTTTATTAAAATTACGGGTGGGACCCACTTTTGTTTTGAAACATGTGGGCTACAAAAATGTTCCAAGATGGCATGCTTGGCTTTTTCAACAAAGGAGGTTATGTAAAAAGAAAAGAAAAATATATTATTTTATTAATTTAGTCTCCTTTGGCGTTCTAGTATTTTCCTATAAATAGGGTGCTTAGTTAGAATTGAAAATCACACCAGAAACAAGTTTTCTTTCTCTCTATACTATCGAGCGTATTTTGTGAGTATTTAGATACTTTGGGAGTTATTATTCAGCGCAAATTTTTTTTCAATATTTCATCCGATATTCTAGTCAGAAATACTGCTGTTTTGAGGTAAGGGATGATATTTTCGTTGTAAATGATGTTATTTCTTCAATATCATTATACCGAAATATTGGTATGAATTTTATCATAAAATTTTTACCTTTTCATGTTGAGGTTACTATTCACGTATACGGCACTATTCACGTATACGGTACTATTTACATATATGACATTATTTACATATATGGTACTATGTACGAATACGGGTTACTATTCATGAGTTACTATTCACGAGTTACTATTCACGGGTACTATTCACGAGTTACTATTCACGGGTACTATTCACGACAAAATTAGTTTCTTTTTCTGACCAAATTATCATTGATTTATGAATCTTACTCTTGAAATTAAATGCAGTTGTTGATCATATTATTTTTATTATCATATATAATATTTTTATAATCCTGGTGAAGAAAATTTCTCTTTCAGTTGAGTGTAAAGGTGGGTCGATTATTGGTATAATCGTGACTATGGGTTCTCTTTGGCCAGTAGTGCAAAGTGAAATTGTTGACTGGTATGATCATGACCATTGAATTTATAATTGAATATCTTTAGCTTAAATGTAAAGGTGAATTGATCAACATGGTTATAATTATGGTTTATATAAATTCTGAAATGATTATATATTTTTTTGAGATATTAATATCTTTGACATGTAGTGCAAAGATGAATTATTGATGAATATCTTTGGTCCGTAGTGCAAAGATGACCAGTTGTTGAATATCTTTGGCCAGTAGTGCAAAAATGAACTGTTGATGAATATCTTTGTCCCGTAGTGCAAAGATAAAATTATTAGTATGATTATGAACAGGAACTGTGATTTGATATAACCATGATCTTTGATGTTTCAGGTAAAGACATGTGATAAAAATTATCTTTGTCCTGGATGAAAAAAGGAATTTAGAACCACAAATATGATTATGAGTTATTCACATGATTGTGGACATGAACTGTTGATTGATGTTTTAGGGATAAAATATTGTTGGTAGACTTTTAACATAGAGAAGATAATAGACATTATGGTCTATTTGACTCTTCTAATAGATTGCTCGTTCTGCTGCAACTATGGTTGAAAAGTTTTATCATCTACCATATGTTCTAAATCTCTGATTTATTACTGACGAAGGCTATTGATAATTTAATTATCTTTAGTCATGATATTCTTTACTGGGATATTTGTGCTCACCCTTTTGCTTCACAATTTCTTTCAGGTAATAAAAGTGTAGCTGGGTCGAGCGGAGATAACAGGGGAATAGAACGGTGGTCTATAGTTGTTGAGGTTCTCCCTAAACAGTATGGAAATAATTTTATTAAGAACTTTAGATAAGTGTGTTGTATTTTATACATCATTTAATAGTTATATTTGGTGAATCAAATAGGGTGAGGCGAACCCAACGTTGGAAGGGTGTTTTGCCACTATCATACAAGATGTCTAATGACATACAACCTCGTGTTATCATAAGACAGGATTGTGCACATCCACTTGCTGAGTATATTTACTAGCACTACCTATATAATCTTGGAGTTTGGTTGAAATATAATTTTCAATTACAGACAGTGGAGATAGTTATATGTCAAGAGAAGACTCACCATTGGAAAGAACATGATAGTAATCTTCTCATTTTTCTTTGGGGTCTATTGGGTTAACCAAGGATAATTCTCCAAACATATGATGTCTATCATAACCTAGACGCATGGCATCCCATGTACGAAGGTTTCCTTGAGCACTTCCCAAATATTTTAATTTTTAAAATAGTTTTTGACTGTACCTTTATGTAAGGTGCCATGGTGAGGTGCTGACACAAGTTGGTGTCCAGAGTCACAATTGGTATATAATTGTATCAAAACTCACAACATATGTGTTGTTGTATTTTGCACGATAATTGTAGTAATAAAATTGTAGTTGTTTTCTGTACCTTGTATTTGGCGACTCAGAATAGGTTGGATGGATTGGACCAATTTTGGGGTTGTTACACATGTACTCCTCTCTCTCTGCCCTGGATGGTCGATCGATACATTATGTAGGGTTTTTTGTCGTTTTGTTCAAATTATCTTTGGTGCGGACGACGCACTTCTGCCAGAACAATGTTTATATTACTGATGCTTGAGCATCGTCTCATCTATACATTTTCTGCAAATAAAACAACAATAATAATATTAAAACGGTGATATCAATGTATAATATTCCAACACTACTAAACAATATTAGTTTATTTATTATATTATCTGTCAGAATTTAAAAAAATATACATTAAATTTAGCCCAAACTGCATCATTGTGCATGATAGGTGTGCTCGTATCGCCCACGTAATCACTGGCATAGGCCAGTTCTGTAAGCATAACTGTGAAATGCACTTCATAATTTTGCTATCTTGAAAATCACTACAATATATTACAATTTACATTATTATATATCTACGACAATGAAAATATAAAATGTTTATATATAAACTAAATGTTGTTTAATGTATATATTGCCCGAAGGAGGACATATATGTATGAGAATTCCAAGCTCAATGTCGTATGCGTCAAGTTCCATCTGGCATCCACAGTGTATCATGAAACTCCCTACGACCTTATGATCACCAGCCCACAATGAGACCTTCTTTCGTGGCCTTAGCCATGGAATTGCTTGGAAGTTTACTTTGTTCGGACTACCCACAAAAAGTTTTAATAAGCTCAATGCTACTTCATCCATACGGTCTTGACCAGTTGACCAAGGTTGGCAATGCTTTCACGAATGATACGCGCGTAGACTACTGAGCCAGTTTCTTTTGTGTCCATTCAAAATTGAAATGGATACTTGCTTGAATTTTTTTTTTACAAGTAACATTTTTTATTCCATATCATAAAATGTCACAGCATATGTTTAATGTAGAGTGAATTCTAAAGAATCAGCTTAGGACATATGTTCAGGGAGGACTTATTCTAAAATGGTTAATAAGTTAAAACTGAAAATAACTTATAAGACATGTTGGAGTGTGATTATTTGGGTCTAGTCAAGGTGTAACCTAATTTATTTAATGGGCTAGATTTGGTGTTGACCCATAATATATATTTATTTTGACAGTGAGAGAGCCCTTATTAAAGTGAGATTGTGTTTCTTTATTTGGTGGGATAAGGAGGTTTAATTTGGGAAGGAATCTATCAGCCATTAATTGCAGTTATAAGGTGATTCAGAAAAGGACTCCTACTCCTAATTGGATTCAGCAGTTATAAGGTGATTCTGAAAGGGACTTCTACTCCTAATTGGATTCAAGTGGATATAACATCTATAAATACAGCAATAAGCAAAGGATTGTGGAAGGAGGAAAGACACAAGAGCTATGACACAAATAAACACTTTGTACTCTCCATATTATTATAGTGGATTTCTCTCTCTGTTTGTGATTTTTTCCCAATTGGGTTTTCACGTAAATCCTTGTGTTCATATTTTATAATTCTTTGTTTATGTTTATGTGAGTGTATTTCGTGAGTTTGATTTCACAACAATATAATCAACCGTTAGCGCGATTTTGGCATGCTGTTTTGGTGATTTCATCAAGCGTACAAAATTTGGCGTTAACATTGGCGCCGTATGTGGGAAAGCAAAAATCTATTAGAAAAATCACCAAAGATAAGTATCAAATTATATTTATTTATCAAATTTATACGCATGATTACATTATATTTATTTACGCAATTTGGACGGATGATCGCATGCAATAAATAAATATGATTAGGATGATACAAAACAAGTAATATATATGTTATTATATGATACATTGATGACGTTTGCAATGGTTTGTAATAACTAATATATGTGATATTGAAAACAATTAATTGACATATCAATATATCTCGAGTCCCGTGACAGGAAAGTGATATTATTGATGGAGTCTGGCAGCGAAAAAATGATGATGAAAGCTGTAAGACCCCAACTTTCATAAATAAAGATTAAATTTTTTCTTGAAATATAATTTTGAATATTATGGTATGGATTTGATATAATGTTATAGTTGTAGGCAATATTTATAAATTTTGCAAAGTATGCAAGTTGTCATAAATTATTCGACTGGTCGGGGAATATTCATTTGAACAGGAAATATTCGTACGACAGCACAATTATTGGTGGACCCCACAACGAAATTATTATCGGAGTTAGAAAACGACAAAAATACCTTTTTATAAAAGTAACGACGAAAATTTTACCGTTAACTATTGGAATACCCGGTAGTAAAAGTACATTAATACGCGTGATTGCATAGAGCACACGGTATTGATTATTGATGCTTACATGGGAAGTCACTCAGTTATACTCAATTATTACTACAGTAATTGCTGCATAGTATCTCACGTAATTTGATTCAATTATTGTCAATATTTTATAATCAATAATTGAGATGACAAGTTATACATATTATTATCTGCATAATTAACAATGTTTAGAAAGTTCTGTCGAGAAAAGGGGTTTGGTCACCTAATTGCGCGTCAATAGGGAGAAATCTTTATCGGAAAGCCCCCTCTTTTCTGGGAACAATCTGGTTGTTAATATTGCGAATTATAATAATGATGAATAAATATTGTTAAAATATTGAGGGGTTTTTTATGAAGTATTTGTTATAAATTTTGGCGTATTATTTGGACCCCCACTTACTCATTTTTTAAAATAATCGGTAAAAAGTTATTCAGTATATATATATATATATATATATATATATATATATATATATATGTGTGTGTATGTGATTCACGGAATGAATCAGGTGGGTTGTGTGAGATTATATTATATATATATATATATATATATATATATATATATATATATATATATATATTATATTATACAAATTGCCTACCGTATAAGGTAGGTAATGTAAGACCCCAAATTTTACGAAATAAAAGTATTCAATTTTTCTATTTAGTAAATGGTTAAATTGATAAAAAGTTAAAGTTAAGGGTGATATATGAATATTTTTCAAAATAAGCAAGTGGTTATAAAATATTCATTTTGCCGGGGAATATTCGTTTGGTCGTGGAATATTCTTTCTGTTGGGGAATATTCGTACGACGGCGCAGCTATTTGTGGGCCCCATAACGGAAAGCGATTGGATGAAAAAAACGATAAAATTGAGTTTTTATAAATAACGGCGTAGTTATTACCGTTAACACTGTTGGAATACCTGGTGGTTAAAAATACAGTAATACGCGTAGTTGCACAGTAGCACACGGTATTGCACAGTATTTTTTTCAATTATTAATTCTTACGTAAGAAGGCACTACTCAATAATTGTTACAGTAGTTAATGTTCAATATTTTATTTTATTGATTCAATAATTACTGCGTTGATATTTTATTTTATTGTTGTTTCAATAATTGTTGTTGCACAGTATTTTCTATTATCAGATCAATAATTCATATTATTTAAATAATATTATTAGATAGCATTATTGGCAATGTCTAGAAAGTTCTGTCTAAGGAGAGGTTTGGTCATCTAATTGCGCGCTAGTAAGGAGAAATCTTTATTGGAAAGCCCCCTCTTTCCTGGGAACGGCCTGGTTGTCATAATTGTGACTCTGTAATATTATTTGTGAATAATTAATTATTGATTCATATGATAAGGAAATATTTATTTTATGTGGATATAAATGAGGGATATATTTTTGTGGTTAAAAATGAAGGAGTTAATGTTGAGGTTTTTATCAGTATTTTTGTCGGAATGGAGGTATTAAAAATTAGGGTTTTTGAGATATTTTGCGGGGGTTATAATTTTTAATCCGACCGTTGGATCATGGTAATTTTTGGATATGTTATACATATATAAGTTGAGTATATGTCCACAAATTTTGAACCGTTAAAAATGAACGTATGATTTATTATGAATTTTACGAGATGACTGATTTAGAAATTATTGAAGCTTCAGAATTTATCATTTTGGTGGAAAATTCTAGAATTGGTGGGCCCCACTCTTGGTTAGTGAAGAAATGTGCTGAGATTTTTATTAAAATGTGGTGGGTGGGAATAGTAGCAGGTAAAGCCATCAGGTTACAGGTTTAGTCTGTTTCGGCGTGCTAATATTTTCCTATAAATAGAGGGCTAAGTTAGAATTGAAAATCACACCAGAAACATAAGCTTTCTCTCTTTCTCTCTCTATATTATGAAGCATATTTTGTGAGTATTTAGATACTTTGAGAGTTGTTATTCAGTGCAAGTTTCCTTCGGCTTTGCATTCCAGTCAGAAATACTGCACTTTTGAGGTAAGGGATAGTAAGTGATTTTAAGGGTTATTATGTTTTTCAGTTTCGTAATTTTTCTGACCTTCAGAAAATTCTGAAAAAATTTAAAATGATATTTTGATGAGTTTTATTGATTGTGTCCAAAAATAGTGATTTTTGGATGTATAGATTAAGAGTTATGAATTTTACGGGAAAAGACTATTTTAAAAGTAACCGCTTATAACTCATTGTGGTTAACTCCAAAATTGATAAAATTTTTATTAGAAGTATATCTATATAATATCAGTGTACTCTGTGAATTTTAGAATTTTTGAATAAAAGTACAATTTATGATAAATGTCTAAATATTCGGCGGTTTTGGCCATATGAAAAATAGTAAATGAGTTTTAAAAATTCTGAGAAAAATATATGTTTAATATGGGACTATATTCTGCTAAATCCCAGAAAAGAAATATTTTTAGAACTGATTTGGTATTTTTCATGAAAATAGACTAGTTATGAGAAAATGAATTAAATATGTTATGTGAAGTAAGAAAATTGAAAAATAAGATTTTATGGCTTGAGAATCCTATATGAGGTATATGCAGATTTCTGATGAGGATTTTGGTTATTGATGATGAAATCTTAAGAGTTGGCATTTTATGATGATTAAATGCATTAATTAGTAAAGTGTAAACAATTTAAATAAATTATTTATAAGCTTAAGAAATATTATTCTTTCAATATCATTATACCAAAATATTGGTATGTATATTATTGTGGAATTTTTACCTTTTTCATGTCAGAGTTACTATTCATGAGTTACTATTCACGAGTTACTATTCGCGACAAAATTGGTTTCTTTTTCTAACCAAATTATTGTTGATTTATGAATATTGCTCTTGAAATTAAATCCATGTTTTGATCACATTATTTTTATTATCATATATAATATTTTTATAACCTTGATGTTGAAATTCTCTTTCGCTTGAGTGTAAAGATGGGTAAATTATTGGTATGATCATGACTATGGGTTCTCTTTGGCCAGTAGTGCAAAGTTGAATTGTTGACTGGTATGATCATGACCATTGAATTTATAATTGAATATCTTTAGCTTAAGTGCAAAGGTGAAATGATCAACATGATTATAATTATTGTTTATATAAATTCTGAAATGATTATATATTTCTTTGATATATTAATATATTTGGCCTGTAGTGCAAGTATGAACTGTTGATGAATATATTTTGCCTGTAGTGCAAATATGAACTGTTGAGGAATATATTTGGCATGTATTGCAAAGATGAATTGTTGATGAATATCTTTGGCCGTAGTGCAAAGATGAATTATTGATGAATATCTTTGGCCTGTAGTGCAAAGATGAACTGTTGTTGAATATCTTTGGCCTGTAGTGCAAAGATGGTCTGTTGATGAATATCTTTGGCCTGTAGTGCAAAGATGAACTGTTGTTAAATATCTTTGGCCGTAGTGCAAAAATGGATTTATTAGTATGATTATGAACAGGAACTGTGATTTGGTATAACCATGATCTTTGATGTTTCAAGTAAAGACAGGTGATGAAAATATTCTTCGTCCTGGGTGCGAAGAAAAATTTAGAATCACAATTATGATTATGATTTATTCATATGATTGTGGAAAGGAACTGTTGAGTGATGTTACAGGGATAAAACATTGTTGGTTGATTTTTAACATGGAGAAGATAATAGACTTTATGGTCTATTTGACTCTTCTAATGGATTGCACGTTCCGCTGCAACTATGGTTGAAAATTTTTATCATCTACCATATGTTCTAAATCTCTGATTTATTACTGATGAAGACTATTGATAATTTATTTATCTTTAGTCATGATATTCTTTATTGGGCTAGTTGTGCTCACCCTTCTGTTCACAATTCCTTTCAGGTAATAAGAGTGTAGCTGGGTCGAGCGGGGGTAACAGGGGAATAGAACGGTGGTCATCATTTAGGAGTTATATTTGGTGAATCATCTAGGGTGAAGCGAACCCAACGTTGGAAGGGTGTTTTGCCACTATCATACAAGATGTCTAATGACATACAACCTCGTGTCATCATAAGACAGGATTGTGCTCATCCACTTACTGAGTATATTTACGAGCACTACCTATATAATCTTGGTGTTTGTTTGAAGTATAATTCTCAATTAGAGACAGTGGAGATAATGATAAGTTAAGAGAAGACTCACCATTGGGAAGAATATTATAGTAATCTTCTCGTTTTTCTTTGGGGTATATTGGGTCAACCAAGGATAATTCTATGGCCATATGATATCTATCACAACCTAGAAGCATGGCCTCCCATGTACAAAGGTTTCCTTGAGCACTTCCCAAAGATTTTTATTTCTAAAATAATTTTTGACTATACCTTTATGTAAGGTGTCATTGTGAGGTGTTGTCCACGGTTGGGACACGAGTCACAGTTGGTATATATTTGTATCCAAACTCACAGCATATGTGTTGTTGTATTTTGTACGACAACTATTGTAATAAAGTTGTAGTTATTTTCTGTACCATGTATTTGGCGACTCAGAATATGTTGGATGGAATGGACCTGTTTTGGGGTCGTTACAGGTAATGTTTATATATATATATATATATATATATATATATATATATATATATATATATATATAAAATAAGTTTTGTTTTATTTGAATATTATATTATTATTTTTAAAAAATCAGACGACTGAAGGATTCAATGAAATCGTCCGTGAATTTTTTTTAAAATTGATGCGTCCGTGATTTCCTTAATAGTACCCCTTCCATTCTCTTATAAATAGGATGCTTAGTTAGAATTAAAAATCAAACCAGAATCAGAGAATTCTTCTTCTATAATTTTAAGCGTATTTCTTTAGAGTTTTAAAAAGCTTTGAGCGTAAAAAATAGTGAAAGTTTTCTTCAAGAATATCTCCGCTATACCAGTTGGAATACTCTTCTTTTTAAGGTAAGAAATATTATTTTTGTTCAATATTCGTAAGAAATAATATTTTCTTCCATACTCTGTAGTATGTAAGTAATATTATTTCGTTTCAGATTCCGAATTCTATACTCATTTTGTTAAAATTTTGACTTTTATACTCCATGAAATTAGTAGAATATCCTTAAAGTTTGTGCTTTATCCAGTATCTTTTTATGGAAATATTATTGTGAGCATTCTTAATAAATTTTAAGCTTTTCATGTCGTGGTACTATTCACGAGTTACTATACCTGAATTACTATTCACGGGGTACTATTCACTCAAATATTATTCACCCGG
The DNA here is from genome assembly GCA_016801055.1 of Panax notoginseng. Taxonomy (NCBI): domain Eukaryota; kingdom Viridiplantae; phylum Streptophyta; class Magnoliopsida; order Apiales; family Araliaceae; genus Panax; species Panax notoginseng. The sequence continues at coordinate 41,447,323 of CM029022.1, forward strand.
GGTACTATTCATGACAAAAATTAATTTCTTTTCGGTCCAAATCATTTTTGATATAATATTATTCTTGAATTTTACTCCACAAAGCAGTATCATGTTAATAATTTGAACGTTTTTGAATTCTGGATAAATTAAATTATAAATCTTTTAAAATTTATCCTTTACTTTTATTTAATTGAATTCTTATATCATTGTCATCATCCTTATGCTTATATTGTGATGAAAGTCATATGTGGCTTACGTGCATAGGTGAACTGTTGATTAGTATGGTTATGACAAGAGATTATTTGGTATAAACATGACCGTAATGTTACAAATAATGTGGTAAAAGTCCTCATTGGTCCGTAGTGCATTGATGGACAGTTGTTGGCATGATCATGACCATTGATGAAAACACGAATATCCTTGACTCATAGTGCATGGATAATTCGTGATTGTGATACTAATGAATATCCTTGGCCTGTAGTGCAGAGATGATTCGATGATGTGGATTATTTATTAAGCTGAGTCTCAGCGATAAAAGTGATTATACACTTTTTAAATCATAGAAGATAGTAAATATCATGCTCTACTTGACTCTTCTAATTTCGCTGCAGTTAAACTTTATGTTTATTGTATTTTATCAGTTTAACACTGTTGAAGGCTAACGATAATTTATTCTGCATTATTTTAGTCATAATATTTTTTATTGGGCTAGTTGAGCTCACCTTTTTGCTTTCATTGTTCTCTTCAGGAAATGAGAATGTAGCTGGGACTAGTCGGAGAATGAAGTGACAGTCCGAGATGGTGGCTGTAGTAGTCTTCACTATTTTATAAAATAGTGTGATAATAATTGTAATGAAGACTTTATTTGAGTTTGGATACTCTCTACGAGATAATATCCGTGTTGAAACTCTCAGCTACGTTTTGTCATATTGTATAAAAGAAGTTTGTATTTAAATTCTGTACCATGTATTTGGTGACTCAGAATAGGTGATGTATACCTATTTTGGGGGCGTCACAAAAGCATCATGAATAAAAAGGGAAATTGAAACGAAAAGGATCTAGCCAAGACATGTTTTAAACCCTCGTGGCTCGTGTCATGTGACTCAAAGCATTTAGCTCGTGGCTAAAAGCACGTGGCTCGTGGCTCAAAGCATGTAGCTCGTGGCTCAAAGCACTTGGCTTGCTGCTCGTGGCTCAAAGCACGTGGCTCGTGGCTCAAAGTACGTGGCTCGCGGCACGTGGGTCGTGGCTTGTGGATCTTTATGTATATCTTAGAAATGAATTGAGGAGTGGGGAAGAAATATTGAGAGCCAGAAGTTTCTGTTTGGCGTATGGTGTTTGGGTGTGACAAAATTTGTATACTCTCTTATTTTAAGTTCCTTATAAATAAGAGACTGGGGGGCAATGTTGGAGTGTGATTATTTGGGTCTAGCCAATGTGTAACCCAATTTATTTAATGGACTAGATTTGGTGTTGACCCATAATATATATTTATTTTGACAGTGAGAGAGTCCTTATTAAAGTGAGATTGTGTTTCCTTATTTCGTGGGATATGGAGGTTTAATTTGGGAATGAATCTATCAACCATTGATTACATTTATAAGGTGTGACGCCCCCAAAATTTGGTATACATCACCCATCTTGGGTCGCCAGATACATGGTACAGAATTCAAATACAACTTACTAATACAACTGTCGTGTATAATACGACAAAACATAACTGTGAGTTTGAATACAATTATTGTCTACTAGAGATTATACAAACTCAATGGAGTTCTCATTACAATTATATCACACTATTTCACAGAATAGTGAGGACTACTAATGCACCATCTAGGACCATCACTCCGTTCCCCGACTAGTCCCAGCTACGTTCTCATTTCCTGAAGAGAACGGTGAAAGAAAGGGTGAGCTCAACTAGCCCAGTAAAAAATATTATGACTAAGATAATGCAGAAGAAATTATCATTAGTCTCCAACAATGTTAAACTGATAAAATATAATAGACACCAAGTTTAACTGTAGCGGATCAAGCAATCCATTAAAAGAGTCAAGTAGAGAACAGAATCTATTATCTTTTATGATTTAAAAAGTTTTCACCACTTTTATCGCTGAGACTCAGCTTAATAAATAATCCACATCATCCTTGCACTACGGCCAAGGATATTCATTAGGGTCACGACCACAAATTCCATGCACTACGGATCAAGGATATTTGTGTATTCATCAATGGTCATGATCATGCCAACAACTATCCATCAATGCACTACGGGCCAATGAGGACCTTTACCACATCATTTGTAACATTACGGTCATGATTACACCGAACAATTTCTGGTCATAATCATACCAAGTCCATCTATACACTACAGGCCACAGATGACTTTTAATATTTTATAAACATGAGGATGATGACAATGATATAAGAATTTAATAAAACAAGTTCAAGAATTAATTTGTCCAGGAACTAATAACGTCCAAATTATCAACGTGACACTGCTTTGTAGAGTAAAATTCAAGAATGATCAGAAGAATATTTTCATGAAAAATACTGGATGAAGCACAAATATCAAGGATATTCCACTAATTTCATGGAGTATAAAAGTCAAAATTTTAACCAACTGAGAATAATAAGGAATGGAATAACAACAGAAATCACCATGCATGCGGTACTTCGCATAGACAGGTTATTCCAACAGAATAATAATAATGGAATCAGGTCAGGTGAAAATCATACCGACAGGATGTTCCAACAGAATAATAAATACAGAATAATGAAGACGGAACCAGGTCTGGTGTAAAACACACAGACATGATATTCTAACAGAATAATAAAGACGGAATAATAAAGACGGAACCAGGTCCGGCGTAAAGCACAGACAGGATGTTCCAACTGAAAATAAAGACAGAATAATAAAGACGGAACTAGGTCCGGCGTATAGCACAGACAGGATGTTCCAACAGAATAACAAAGACAGAATAATAGAAGAATATCACCAAGTATAGGGTATTCCGCATATACAGGTTATTCCAACAGAATAATAAAAAAATGGAATAACAGAAGTTCTCTTCTTGAATACAAAAGAATAATATCCCTTACCGTAAAAGAAACTGAATATAAGAGTAGGAAAGTAGCAGAATACTTTTCTATAGCTTCCCTATAATTTTCTCTCTCTCTAGAGTTTCAGTGAATTTGTAAGAAATAATGAAGGAATGAGCTTCTATTTATAGGAGAATTGAAGGGGTACTGTTAAGAAACGGACGCAACATTTATTTTTTTAAAATCACAGACGGAGCATCACAGCTTCACGGTTCCAACATATCAGTATTCATTTTCAAAGAGTTGCCCAATTAGAAAAATAAACAGATGCCAATATAACAGCTCGACCAATTAGGAAGCACCCTACTTTACAAACTAATACTGCATGTTTGAAAAAGTTGGCAATAATGTCTAAGCTTTGAAAAATCCTCCCATAACCTGCCAAATTCATCCATCAATCTTACCACCACCCACCCACATGATAATACAAATATATATATATATATATATATATATATATATATATATATATATATTTTCCACACATGCATATACTATATATATATATATACCCCATTTCTTTCAAGACATTTCTTCCCAAATCCCACCCGTGATGACCAAACTTTCTTCCACTCATAAGTCATTTTTAGCATGTGGGCCCCATCATAATATATATATATATATATATATATATATATATATATATGAATCATCTTTTACCGAATATTTTGAAAAATGGGTAAATGGAGGTCCAACTAATAAGTAAAATTGAGTGACTTCTCACGTAAGCCTCAATAATCAATACCGTGTGCTACTCTGCAACCACGCGTATTACTGTACTTTTACTACCGAGTAGTTCAACAGTATTAACGGTAAAACTTTCGCCGTTATTCTCATAAAAATATTTTTGTCGTTTTCTCAATCCGACAATAATTCCGTTGTGGGGTCCACCAATGATTGTGTCGTCGTACGGATATTTCTTGACAAAAAGAATATTCCCAAACCAATCGAATATTATATAACAACTTGCGTATTTTTTAAAATTTATAAATACTACCCACAATTATAACATTATCTCAAATCCACACCATAATATTCAAAAAATTTATTTTGAGAAAATTAAATATTTATTCATAAAATCTGGGGTCTCACATAAGGTGATTCTGAAAAGGACTCCTACTCCTAATTGGATTCAGCAGTTATAAGGTGATTCTGAAAGGGTCTTCTACTCTTAATTGGATTCAGGTGGATATGACATCTATAAATACAGCAATAAGCAACGGATTGTCGAAGGAGGCAAGACACAAAAGCATATGATACAAATAAACACTTTGTACTCTCCATATTATTATAGTAGATTTCTCCCTCTGTCCGTGGTTTTTTCTTTTTTCCAATTGGGTTTTCACGTAAATTCTTGTGTTCATATTTTATAATTCTTTGTTTATGTTTATGTGAGTGTATTTCGTGAGTTTGATTTCATAACAATACAATAAACCGTTAACGCGATTTTGGCCTGTTGTTTTGGTAATTTCGTCAAGCATACAAAATTTGACGTTAACAGGACATTTTAAGTGTTGACTTAAAAATTAAAGTGTTTGACACCATTTTGACTTATAAGTTAGAAATTAAAAGTAAAGTTGTTTGACTAAAATGACTAATAAATTAAAATAAGATGAGACTACTAAAATAAGGACAAAAGAGTCTTTAAATATTGGTCAAAGCTACTTATTTAAAATGACTTGCAAGTCATTTTTTGAGAAGTACGAAATTATTACTTCTCAAAAATTACTTATAAGTTAGAAAATAAGTCACAGTCAAACACTTGAATAGTGGAAAATAACTTATAAGTATAAGTTCGTTTGATCAAATTATAAGTTTGGCCGAACAGACCTTAGTGGTTAATGACAAGTATATGAAAAAATCAAAGTACAATTTTTTTTTTCCAAGTCCAACAAACATAATTTTATACACTTGTCAGAGTGTAATTTGTGGAATTTTGTATATGTTGATTAGCGTATTGTGGGTAGCTTCCACCATACCAAAAAAATATACTAGTATTGTTAAGAGTGAATAAGTTATGTGTGGGGCGGTTTGTTTATGGCTGAATACATTTGAATGGTTAAATGACTGAATCGGTTAACTATTAAGTGCGTTTATTTTGGAAAAAAAATCGTCTGAATGGTTGAATCGGTCAGATATTTGAGCTGAATAACTAAGTCAGATTTTTTTGGCTGAATGACTGAATGAGCAGCTGAATAAAGTAAAAAAAATTAAAAAACTAAAAAAAAATACTAACTATTATATTAAGTAATATTAAATAAATTTACAACAATTTTGAATTTTTTCAGAGAGGTAAAATAATAAAATTCTGTCATTCAGATGTTTCAGACATGTTAATTATCAAACATCTTTTTTTATTCAGATTCAGATTCAACTCATTCAGATTCAGATTCATTCAATTTTTATCGGACACCCCTATATTTTGTATAGATACAATTTTATAATTTTACATATTATTATGTATGCACTAATATAAAGAAAACAAATTATTATTTTTTATATGTACGAATATAAAGGCAGCAAATTATTATTTTTTTTGTCAAAGACTGCTGAGTTCGTACGAAATTATAGGGGTCACCGGGTCAGTTTCTTCGAAAGAAGTCACGAGTGTCGGGTCAATTGATCCTATTGAGAAAAATATATTTTATAATATATGATAAATTTAGAAGAAATTTAAGAGTAATGAATAGATTGATCCCATTGAAATTTTATAATTTTTTTAATATACACATTCAAATTGAATTTTTTATAACTTTCTCAATTTCATATTATTTCCACTCTCTTGATATATGCATCTTCCTCTAATATTTTTTAAAATAAATAATAATCTAATTTATATTATTTTTATAACATAAAAAATTTAAATATGTATTATCAAATTTGTGATTGAAAAAGTGTATTAGGTGTCAATAAGGGTGTGTGTGTGTGTGTGTGTGTGTGTGTGTGTGTATATATATATAATGTTATTACTTGTTATATTAACAATATTATAATTAAATACATATTTTTACATATACAACAAGCCAAAAAGTACAAAATTATTTAAAAAAATTAGTTCCGGACCACTGCCCCCAAACCCCCGCCAAATTATTTATACCATTACAATATTTTGACCCTGAGTGAATAAAATTTTTGGCTTTGCTACTGACCTCACTCCAAGCTCATCAAATGTGTGTTGAACAAAATCCAATCTGTTTTATCAAGATTTTCAAATTGACTAGCATGAAGATCCAACGCCGCCGGATACAATCCGTTGTGAATTGAAGAAGGCAAATCATTAATCTCCAGCACTGTCATTGCGGGCAATGTAACACTACTAGTATGTACCTGCTTTTTCCAATGGAACCTTCAAATTCCCCTTGTGGACAAGATAGTAAATTACATAATGTTGGGATTGACTTATATTTTATTATGTTCGACTAATGGCCACTACGATATCGTAGTGGGTGAGCTGGTGGAGGTTACAAGAGGGCAATGCCCCTGGAAGTCAATCACAAAATACAATTGGGTTTGGGTTGTGTTTAGTAATGTATTGGACGTCGTGAGTTTGAACTAATATTATAACCACTAGGATTTTTTAGTTATTATAAAATATTGTTTGGTGTGTAGATTATTGGAAAGCGTGTGAGAAATCTTATAAATATATCAGACAAGTAAGACTAGTTAAATTGGTGAACCTGAGTATATTGTGTATTCTTATTTTTTCCATTCTTCATATAATATCTGTGTGAGTGTGCTATTATTCATTCTTAAATTAACCAGCAGTATGAGTAAAAATAGAGCCACTTTTACATAGGGGTGAGCATGGTGCGGTTTGAAACCCAAACCACACCCAAAACTGCTTAGGTGTGGGTTGACAAATCGAAAACCGCAAATAAAACCACTTGTAATTGGTGCGATTTTGATTCCAAAACCAATTGAAGCAACATTTTATGCAATTTTAGCAGCGGAGTTAGAATTATAAATCCTACTTTGAACATTCCACTGTCTTATATTTCCAAGGGGACTACAAATTTGTTTGGGTTTGGTTCATTTTTTTTAAATGGCAAGTCCAAAAAAAGAAGAAATGATTCATATAATTAGTCCAGGGCCAGGGGTAAAGTTTCATGTACATACATCATGTTTATTAATAGTATACTCTCCTATATATATAGTTGCATATTAACATATTTTGAGTTCAAAATAAAAGCTTAATGAACTGAAAGTGTTTTTTTGGTTTTGGTGGATTTACAAAGAAGGGTTGATTGATTTGGTAGGTTGATGTGTATCAACATGTCAAAGGTTTAGGGGACAAGAGTAAAAGGAATCCTTTACTCATGTCAATTCCCATGCTTTGATTTCTTCTCTTTTGATTTTTCTGGCAGCATCATCATAATTAATTACATGTGGCTGTCTTTTTGTTCCTTTGCAACATTCAAGTTTTCTATAAATGTGATTTATACAAAATTTTATAATTTTATAGTTCAAAATAAGATTTACACATGGTGTAGTTTCGGTTTTATACGTGCGATTTTGGCTAGTAACCAAATCGAAACCGTAAATTTAGTTTTTTAACTTATCTAATACTGTCACATACACCGAAACTGTTGGTGTAATTTTAATTAGTGCGGTTTGTACGATTTTTGGTGCGATTTCAGTTCCAATTTGATTGTTTGCTCAACCCTACTTTTACACAAAGCTAATGTCCGATGTCTCCAGCCCATGGCAAATGAGAATCATAAATAAGGGCTAATTGGGCTGGAAAACATTGTTTGTACTTGTGGATTAGGCCCGGTAGGTTTTGTCTGACGTGCAACGTTTGATATGAGCCGTAGCTCATAGAAGATATAATCAAGGTTTATGGGGTTAGTGGGTAATTGGGCCAAGTTTTTGATGATGGTGGCGGCAAAGGCCTTTAGCGATAAATAATTGGTGAATTTCATCATTGGGTTCATGTGGCCTTGGGTGGTTGGGATGGAATAACCAAATTTTTGAGAGAGTTGAAACTAGCTAGTTGTGGCTAAAATTGAAGTTTAAAGTATTGAAAATTATATAGTAGCTAAAAGTTTGAAAACTAACCCTAACAATTAGTGCAGTGGTTTAAGGTCGTCCTAGGATAAACCGTAAATCCGGACATCTTAAGTTCGACTCCCACTTGCAACAATTGTCAAGGCAAAAAATTTTATGGGGCCACGGACCGCCAATGCAAGCTGGTTCAAAGAAAAGGCTGGTCCGGGCTGGGAGATTAGTCCGACTGCGGTTGAGAAACCCCACATTATCAAAAAAAAAGTCATGGTGAAAATTGTTTGACATAGTTTAGAATTTGTTTGTCTATTGGTGTTTTGTGTGTTTGATGCGTTTAGAGTTACAAATGCATCAAGCTCTTACTAACTTATTCAGAGCCGGCCTTGGGCAAGGGCTAACAGGGCTACCACCCAGGGCCCACAGTTGAGGGGGGCCAATTTTTTTTTATAAACTTATGTATTTATGTGTATAAAAAAAATTAAATAATAAAAAGATTAGCGAATATTATGCATTAAAAATGATATGTTAGAAAACATTAAATATAATAGTATAATTGATGATTTTGCATCTAAAAGTGCAACAAGAAGATATTTTAAATGATTTTTTGTGATTTAGATTTCATTGGGCAAAACTAAAGAAATACTCACTGGAGTTGGTAGGTTTTACTGATTACACCATTGAACTTTTAAATTTTTAAATTGCATCGCTAAACTAATTATTATTTTGAAATTGGGTCATTCCGTTAAAAAATAAAATAAACGGACGTTAATTTTTTATCTACAAAACTAATGAATTACCCACTGTAGTTGACACATTTTACTGATTACACCATTGAACTTTTAATTTTTTAAATTACCCCATCAAACTAATTTAAAATATTTTTAAAAATAATTATTATTTTAAGTAAAAAATATTTGAAACTTTTTTTCTTCATAAAATGAGTAGAGTTTCATAAAATATAGATTCAAAAAAATTAAAGTGATTTTAAATTAAATTAATGTCTATTTAATTTTTTAACAGAATGACCCATTCTTAATATTAGAATTTTTTTTTAAAAAAAATAAAAATAGAAATTAAAAAAAAACAGTAAAAGATAAATAAAAAAACTGATTCAATTTTTTCAAAAAAGAAATTAATAATTTTTTATAAATAAATATTATTTTCAAGGAAAAAATCGGAAAATTCTTCATATTTTTAAAAAATGAGTAAAATTTTATAAAATATAGATTTAAAAAAATAAACTTTATTTTCAAAAGAAAAAAAAAGATTTTTTAAAATCAGTAAGGTTTCATAAAACTTTAATTTTTTTTAAATTTATAGTTTATGAAACTTTACTCATTTGATGGAAAACAATTAAGGTTTTTAATATTTTTTACTGAACATAATAATTATTTTTAAAAATATTTAAAATAATTATTTTTTAATTAGTTTAATGGGGTAATCTAAAAAATTAAAAGTTCAATGGTGTAATCAGTAAAACGTGTCAACTACACTCGGTAATTCATTAGTTTTGTAGATAAAAAAATTAACGTCCGTTTATTTTTTTTAACGAAATAACCCAATTTCAAAATAATAATTAGTTTAGTGGGATAATTTTTGAAAAATTAAAAGTTCAATTGTATAATCAGTAAAACTTGCTAACCACAGTGGGTATTTCATTAGTTTTACTGATTTCATTGATATTTTTATTTTGTAGGTACATGTAATGATTCTTTGCTTCGATGACATTTTAAAGTGTTCTTCCTTATCTTTTGTAAATTATTATAATTTTAATAAAATTAATTAGTTGCTAATTTTTTTATTTAATTTGTATAAAGGGGCACACTTGAAAAAATTTGCCATGAGCCTTAGAAAATCCAGGACCGGCTCTGAACTTATTTCAACCACAATAAATTAAAACTGATGTTGTAAGTAAGGGTGTAAACGAGTCGAACCGGAGCAAACAAATAACTATTCAAATTCGACTCGAAATGATAAATTCGTACTCGAATTCGGTTCGAATTCGAATTATATTTGAAAAATCCTACTCAAATTCGACTCGACTCGAATATTTATTACTCGAATTCGATCCGACTCGACTCGAATATTTATTCAAAATACTCGCGAGCTTCAAATTCAAGTTCGAACTCGAGTCTCCACATAATAACTAGTTTTATAATAAATATAATTATAAATTAAATTTGTTATTTTACTTAAAAATGAGAAAATATATTTATTATTACACTTAACAAATATAAAATCACAATTAAAATTAAAAACAAAACAAAATAATAACTAATTATCCTAATTTGATTTAAATTTGTATATATTATAAGAGAATATATCGAATATCTAATCGAATATGTATTAACTGAGTATGTATCGAATCACAATAAAAAATTCTAGTAGTTTGAATCTTAAACGAGTCAAGTATAACCTTGCTCAGATTCTACTCATATTTTTATTCGAACTATTTTTAATGCTCAGATTTGGATCATATTATTAACGAATTCGAGTCTCACTCGTATTTTTTCGGATCGAATCCGAATCGAATCCGAACTGTGTTTCGTTTATACCCTTAGCTATAAGTTTGGACCTCTAAACGAACTAAATGTTGTCGCTAAATGCATCAAACGTTAGTAACTGATCAAATTCTGAGCAAAGAGTTAAAAGTTAACCTTACCCCAATTTCACAGCATATTTCATTCAGTGTTGTCATGAAATTCATTTGTATAAGCATTGGTGTCACATGGTCATTAAAAAAATGAATTTAAAAGTTGGTCTAATAAGATGCCCTATAAAATACAATTAATTTAACTATTTCTAAAAGTAACAAATATTTTTACTTATTGTGCGGTAATTAATAGTTATAGTTGTTTAATAAAATTGAAATAGATTCTATTGATTTGGAACCTTTAAATTTTTTAAAATTAACTTAAAAAGTGTAAATATATATATAATTAATCTAAAATATGGTATTATTTTTATTTTTAATTAAATAACTATTATGTTGCCACTATTATTATATTTTTAATCAAAATTGTAAAACATTTTTAAAAAAATATCCTCTTTACAACATGTATCTTTAATAATCTTTTAAACAATTCGAATAGGAAATTGATATTTCCACAATTACAAAAATAATATTTTTATAAGTTCTCTCTCACATGAATAGATGAATAGTAAATAAATCTCACACTTATATGAGAATGACTTTATAAAAATACCAATTTTAAAGTTTAATATATCATCGTTTGACTTCAAAAGTCAAAAGATATATCTATAATTTTAGAACCGATGGATTAAAAAAATTCAAGTAGTGTAATCATTTTCTATTCATTTGAAAATAAAACAAGGTGTTCCACCTTACAGAAGAATCCTTCTCTTATATCGTGCAAAGATTAGAAGCTGGAAAAAAGAAGAGAGAAATGGAAATGGAGAGAAAAGAAATGGCTAGCAAAACCCAATGATGCAATTTTCCGAGCGTTTAGCCTCCAAAGGAATCCGGATCATCACCCTGGTTGCTCCATCGGACCTTCGGGGCTCCATCATCACCACCACCTCAATGGTCCACATTGGGTACATGTCCTATGAATTTGATGAAACCATACAACATGCAATCCTACATGGCATTTGTCAAGCTCAAAGTTAGAAATAACTTGACCCGACTCATTCACAATCAGAGTATTCGGGTCACCCTTATGCTGCTGCGTTTGAATTGAAGAAATGGAATAGAGGACGGAATAAAATGATTTAAAGGTATTTTAAGTACATGTTTGGTTGGTGGTGATGAGTGTTGTCGTGACAAAATTATCACATATATTCATTCTATTAGAACGAATTTTATTCCACCTGCTTCTTCTCCGCATGGAATAGAAAAACAAAGGGATGTAATGAATTTTATTAATGAATCCGGATTTTTCGAGCCATTTTTCGAATCAGTTTCGGATATTTATTGAGAAGGTGGATTGGATCTTTTTCAACACTTTACTTACTTACTCATGCATGGCATGAAGCAAGTGTTGATATTAACATGCTTGCTTTGTTCCTTTTTATCTGTTAATTACTTAATTGTAGATTGATTACTTAATTTCCCATCTCACCCAAAACGTTAAATTAATTTGTTTCTCTTCTATTTTTTTCATTGAATTTTTTATGGGTAATATTGAGATTTTATACTATAATTAATTAATTAGACAAAGTAGTAATTACATTTCTTAATCTGTGTTTTCTTCTTAAACATCAAATAAAAAGGAAAGGAGAGTAGCAAATATTATAGGAAAAGATAATTGCTTTTTCATAGACAATGAATTTGTTCAATTACTAGCTAGCGTTGAGTGTGTTTAGACTAGTAGGGTTTAGTACCTCCAAACAAAGAACAACAGTTTAAGCTCGTTGCGTTCGAGTGTTTGTGAGTTAAATTATAAGTTGCATTTGAAATAAGCTGTTGTTAGATAAACAATATTCTGACGTGCATTTAATGCATTTGAAACTTACAAAGGCACCAAATAATGTGTAGACAACAAGCAAAATATGGTGCGGGCCAACACCACAATCACCTTAGTCAAAGCTAATTGTCTATGGCAGATTTGTTCATATAAAAGGAATTGCCTCTCTGTCATTTTGTTTCACTGTTTTACTTGTTGAATGTTTGATGTCTTGTATATTGTTCAATAAATCAAATTACGCTGCTAGTTTTGAACTTCTAATAGGTAGCAAAATGGTTGTCAACCCAATGCAAAATTTCGACCATCCACAAATGATTAGCCGACGACAAAGACTATAGCATCAACGTCTTCAAACCAGATGCCAAAGCCTGCATTAAGTGGCTAGACTCGTAAAAATCCTGGCTCAGTAGTCTCTGTCTCATTTGGTAGCGTCTCTTTTCTTAACCAAGAACATATGAACGTAGTGGCATTGGGCTTATTGCACAGCAACAGCTACTTCTTATGGGTGGCAAGAGATTCCGAACAGAGCAAACTCCCAATTGATTTTATTGCTAAGGCCGCAGATAAAGGCCTGATTGTGAGTTGGTGCCCTCAACTCCAAGTCTTGTCTCATAAATCTGTGGGTAGTTTCATGACTCATTGTGGGTGGAACTTGACACTTGAGGCGTTGAGTTTGGGAGTGCCAATGATGGTATTGCCAGTGGTTTGATCAAACGACCGCCACAAAGTTTGTTGTGGATGTATGGGTGGTTGGCATTAGAATCAAGGTTGATGAAAAGGGGATTGTTGCGAGTGAAGAAATTGCAATGTGTGTAAAGGAGGTCATGGAGGGGAAAAAAGGGGATGAGCTTAGGGCGAACGCGATTATATGGAAGGAATTGGCTGTTGAGGAAATGGAGGAAGGTGGGAACTCTGATAAAAACATTGAGGAATTCATTTCAAAGCTTGTTTCCAGCTGAATTTGTCGCGATTAATGTTACTTCTGTAGATTATTAGGCAATGCGAAAATAGAGCATACCGGATGCTATTGTGTTCCTTTGATGTTCCAAATGCCTAACTGAGTTCTTGCTGCTAAACTTTGATCTGAATATGAATTACTCATTTGCATATTTTCCTTTTGAATTTTAAAAGCTCATGTTGCTGTTAAGTTAAGTGTTTGTTCGGTTAATAGCGTTGGTGCGCTGCGTTTAACCCCCAAATTCTGTGAGTTAAATAAGTTGTGTACGAAATAAACTGAAATAAGTTGTTTCTAGACGAATAAGAAACTTTATATATTTTGAGTTTCTAAGCTTAACCTGTTCAATGTGTGCATAATTTTCTGTTAAGATATTTTGTGTCTTGTTTTTTAACAATTGAAATTAATGACCAATTGAGACCACATCTCATTCAAAGTTATAAACATATTAAAAAGCTGAAGATCAGTTGAAATTTTAAGCAAAACTAGCAATAACCAATTAATTGCCCAGTGTTACCCAATAAGCCTTTCTGTTTTATTTATATGTTCATTTGAATGAACAATTCATTCACAATTCTAAAAACATATAGATACAAATAATATTCTGCGGCTATACTAAATGCAGGAGAAAACGGCTGAGAGATTCAAGTGGATTCAAGTGGTGGTGGATATAACCTTTGAAATGAATTCGTCGATATTCTTATCAGAGCTTCCACCTTCACTCATTGCCTCGACAGCCAGTTCCTTCCCTTTGATGGCATTTGCTCTGAGCTCTTCCCCTTTTGCTCCATCCATGACATCCTTTATACGATTAGCAATGTCCTCCCTCGTAAAAATCTCCTTGTCACGGTCCTTAACCCGGACCCCAGTTTGCCATACGTCCACAACATATTTAGCGTTTGTACTTTGATCCGCCCACTGAGGCATAACCAGCATTGGCACTCCCAAGCTCAATGCTTCAAGCGTTGAGTTCCATCCACAATGCGTCATGAAACTCCCCACGGCATTATGGGCCAAAACTTCGAGCTGAGGGCACCAGCTCACAACAAGGCCTTTTCCCTTGGCCTTAGCCATGAAATCACTCGGAAGCTTACTCTGTTCAGTTTCTCGGACTACCCACAAAAAGTTGCTGTTGCTGTTTAATAAGCCCCACGCTACTTCATCCATATGGTCTTGACCGAGGTTGGCAATGCTCCCAAATGATACATAGACTACAGAGCCAGTATCTTTTGCGTTTAGCCACTTGATGCAAGCTTCAGCATCTGGTTTGAAGAGGCTGAGGCCGTAGTCTTTGTCATCAGGTAATCGCTTGTCTAAGAACATCGATGGAATTGATGGTCCGATGGTCTTAATTGGCCATTGGCTTGACAACCATTTCGCTATCTGACAGAAAATAAAAGCATGATTAACAACAGTACACCCAGAAAATTTATTAAGATAATGAACCAAAGCAGACTACACTACAAAACATGAGAAATGCGATGAAGCTGGAGACATAGCATAAAGAATAAAACTTGATTATTCCAAGATCATCTCATATCAGAATATGGTATATTTTTCCCCTATAAAGAAGTCGATTGTTATTGATTCCAAACATCAAAATAATCTTAAATTAGGAACCAAAAAAAGGGATAAAGATACTTGAGTAATGCTATACATGCTGATTCTGCAAAAAGACCTCGTAATTTATATCAGTCATGCCTCAACTCGATACATTTTTTTGGCCAACAACAAACTAGGTATACGCATCATTTTCAAATGATAATTAGCAGGAAGTAGAGGTTAACTGCAGAATTCATGCTCATGCTTCACATATATATCATTCCGACAAAAAAAAAATCCTAAATTAGGAAACAAAAAACAAACAAAATAACTGTGGAGAAAATGATATTGGAGTAATGCTATATGTGCCAACTCTGCAAAAAGACCTAATGCTTTTTCTCACTTGAAGGAAGATTCATGCCTCTACAGCTCTACTCAATGCTATTTTTGGACAACAAACTCCGCATTTGTATCATTTCAAATGATGTTTAGCAGGAAGTAGAGGTTAACTGCAGAGTTCATAGATACACCATAGAGAAAGCTAACTATATACCAAGAAATGAAATCTATGAAATAAAATAAAATAAAATAAAAAATAAATAACTTTTCATTTTTCTCCCAACCAAACACAGTGATTCAAACAGAACATAATCAAGGCATTGGATATGTAACATAAAGATTCAGACCCCTCAATCTGGATCAAAATCAATTGAAATTAGACATAACCCACCTCATCTTCAAGCTTATCAAAAGTGTTAAAAAACAAACAATCAGCCTCCTGGAAATTAGAAAACCGATCAAGAACAAGCCTCAGCACAGCCGGGTAAGAATCCACATCCGACACAAAAGAGGGCAAATCACCAATCCCCAAATCTGGAATTGCAGGCAAACAAATCAAAGACCCTTTTTCCACTGGAATCTTAACAGACCCTTTACGGGTATGGTAATAAATTGCAGAAACCGCACAAGAATGAGTAAAAAAACAAACCCCATATAACCCAATTTCCTTAGCTATATCTAAAATCCATGGCGTAAATGAATCATAAACAACAGCATTTACAGGGTACCCAGAATTCTTCAATTTCTCAATGATTTTTGGTAAACTTTTCGACCATTCGGCCTTCAATCCTTGAACAAAAAGCTCGATGCTATCGGGTTTTTGGCCTTCATTGAACCCATCAGAGATGTGCTCAAAATTGATTGGGCTGGTGGGTTGGTTTTGTATGAGGGTTTTGTGAGCTATGGTGGTGACTAGTGTGACTCTTAGGCCTCTTGAAGCTAAGCGCTTGGAGAATTGTAGCATTGGGTTTATGTGACCTTGTTGTGGATAGGGGATTACTAGAATGTGAGATTTTTTGGCCATTTTTGATTTTGTGCTCTAATGGTTCTTGGATCAGTATTTATCAGAAGACAAAGAAATTAAAGGGGATTATTACACATAGAATAGTAATTAGACAATGGAAAACTAATCGTCAAACCGCACTTCATGTGCGCACCAAACCGCATCACGTTCTTACCTACATTGAACCTTATTTTGTAGCTATTCAATTTTTTAAGGTGGACAGAGTATTATTCTATTAAGATATAGTCCTAGTTTGTTTTGAATTATTTTAACAGTTTTTTGGGTAAAACAAAAATGATTTTTGAACTTATTGAATTATTCTAAAAGTTTTGTTTTTTAAAAAATGTAATCTGTTAACGCCAAGTTCGTCCGCGCGTCCAATCACAAAATCCACGCGCTGAATCCTGCACGATAACAGATCACACAGAAGCTTGACGGCCGTACCGCCGGGGGATAGCTCCGGTGTGAGAATAAGCACAGGCCGTTCACAAGGTTTAACAATGGAGGTTTATATGTTTAGTGCTCAAAAAAGTAGATATTACCCGTTAATTGTAACCTCGGCCTTGTATTTATAGAGCTCCCACTACATTGGTATCCTCTTCTTTGGATTAGAGTAGGACTCCTAAATATGTTAGCTACCATATTTGGGTCCAACACGATCTCCTTAAAAAGTGTAAGTGGAATCCCTTTCCATCACTACATCCAGAGTTACCTTGTTGACGTAGGATTAGGGCTGATGCCCTTAATCACGTAAACTCCTTGTCGCACCAACTCTGCATGTGGACTGCTCATACGCTCAGGCCCAAACCAATAGCCCAACCCAACAGGCCCGAACTCAACCCTTACGATGACTACGGGCCCCAGCCTATTGGGATCGGGTAACCGACCCCGATCTTACATCTCTGAACATACGAGCCCGACCTCCTTTGACCCGACCCAAGCCTTCAGAACAAAAGAGCGTCGGGAAAACACTCCCGAACATTGCCCCCCAGTCTCTTGTTATAAGATATTTATGACACGAGACTTGAAAGACATGAATTCGGATAGTCACGCCATAATGGTGAGTTGTCTCGGGAACCCAAACGGTTTCTCCTCGGTCCGCGAGCTAGTACACGTTTTCTCACAACTGGGCCCACCTGCCATAAATAGCCGCCTTTGGAAGCCGTGCCAGACGGGCTATATAAGCCCCCCAACATACAGCAGCGTCACTTTTTCGAGCCTTTAATATTTTGAATCTCTGTCGAACTTTTCCGGCAAGAGCGATTTCCGGCGAGACACTCATTTTTCCAGATTTCTTCAGTTCGTGCCATTTCTCCACTAAGCTCTTGTCTTCTCTTTCCTTCTTCCCACCATAAATGGCTGATTCCAGCGATCCTCGTCCTCTACCAACCATAGCAGCCGGCACTCCCACTCTTAACTCCGGTGACCTTCTCCAAATCGAGCTGGAGGCTACTCCGGTTGAACTCTCCGTGGAGAACGCCGAAACCAAAATTCGCCAATTCTACGCTTCGGAAACCGACTACGCAGTCATCAACACCAAATCTTCCATCACCTACTCACAACTGTCGGACATCCAAACTTTATTCAACATCCCCAAAGAATACAAGCTTCGGGTTCCTGAGGCCAGCGAGAGGATGTACCACCGACCCGAGGGCGAATGGGTAGCCGTCCATCTGTATGCACTAAGGTACGGGGTTCGGTTCCCCCTCCACGAATTCATCTCCTCTTTCCTCTGCCTGGTAGGGATCGGGTTCTCCCAGTTGGCTCCCAACTCCTATATCCAGCTGATCAGCTTCATCGCCCTCTGCCAGGAGGCTGGCATCACCCCCGGGCTGGATTTCTTCTTCGTCCTGTTCTCGGTGGGTCGGTCAAAGGAGCCCGGCCTTCGCCATCTGAACCGTGTTCCTGGACGGGACACCTTCGTGAAGACCCCATCCAGCAACAAGGGGTGGCATTCACAATGGTTCTTCATGAGGGGAACCGATCTTAACCTTCTCCCCAACTGGGCCGGTCCCGAAGATGTCCCCATGAAGGTCAACAAATTTCCGAAGAGTCGTTCGGCAGCCTTCAAGAAGTTTTACGCCCTTCTGAGGCAGACTAATTGGGGTCTAGGAATCGTGTCCAACGAATCCTGGCTCTACGAACACGGCTGTAAGTTAATCTATCCGACCTTGTTTTCTTATTCACCCGATCTTTTGCTTCGATTTTCATAATCATGCTTTTATTTTATGCTGTAGTGACCATCTTCAAGCCAAACAATACTGAAGAGGCCCTGTCCCCATTGCCGATCCTTATCGAGCCAATCCATCTCCCAGCCGCTGACGACTCTCCTTCAGACGAGGCTGTTCTAATTGCCGAAATGTCTGTCGGTTCGTCAACCGGCCCTCTTCCCGAACCCTCCAAGGCTGATGCTTCCACGAAAAGCGTGTTGCAGATGAAGGGGGCCGACAAGATGGCTTTGCTAAAGAAGTCGAAGAAAAGACCTTCTGTTCGAGCTCCCCCCAAGGCCATTGTCGCGCCCCCGCCGAAGCCTGCTCTGAAATCAACTCCTCCAACTCCGATCATAGTGACGGTGGCCGAAGATTCGGAGGGTACTCCAGATCAGCTTCTGGAGCCCGCTTCGAAGAAGCCGCGGTTGGTCGAGGGGCCCTCCCATGCCGAGGAGGTCGTTGCCCCGATCAATGCTTCTTCCCCGAAGTCCAAGGCTAGCTCTTCCGGAGGATCCCCAACCACCTGCTGGCCGAAGAGCCCAGCTGACAAATTCCCATTCCACTTGCTTGATCAATTCAAGCTTTCCGGTGATGATGAACGGTTCAAGAACTTTTCGTCAGAGGATTTTCTGGTTACCTATCTCCGAGCCCAGACTCAGGTATTTATCCTCATTTGTATATATGTCTTCATTCATTTTTTTGCTGTCTGACCAATTCGCCTATGTATTTAGGCCAACGCCATCCTTGCTCGAGCTATCGCTCCTCTTGCCCGCTCCACCAAAAGAGAGGTCCAGCTGAGAACCGACGTGGAGCTTCTCCAAGCCGAATTATCGGGTCGGGATTCGGAGCTGAGGAGGGAGCGGGATCTTCATGCCGATACCAGGAATAAAGTATCCCAGGCTAATCGTCGGATTGCTGAACTCGAAGAACAAAATTTCCTACTTCAACAAGAGTTCGTCGGTCTCAACGATCATGCCAAGAAGCTGGTGCATGACAAGGAGTTGATGGCCGAAGAGAATAGAGCCCTGGTGGGGAATCTGGAGGCCCTCGAGGGGAAGTTCACTGGGGTTCATGCTCAGCTGAGGACTTTGATCCAGGCGAACAACACCTTGATGGCCGAACAGGTGTCCCTCAAACAAGCTGCCATCAAGGAATACGAAGAATCGCCTGCTTTGACCGATAAGATCATGACCCAGTTTGGTGAAGGGGTGGAGGCCTATCGGGAAAAAGCGAGAGCGAAACTTGTCGATGCCGGCCTGGATGCCTCGATCCTTGACTCTTCCGATGAGGAGGCCGAGGCCGATGATGACTTACCATAGTTCTTTTTAGTATCTGCTTTTCATAGTTGTAATTTTTCTTTT
This sequence comes from Panax notoginseng, assembly GCA_016801055.1. NCBI lineage: Eukaryota > Viridiplantae > Streptophyta > Magnoliopsida > Apiales > Araliaceae > Panax > Panax notoginseng. Next base: position 41,467,245 of record CM029022.1, read on the forward strand.
CTAAGTCTTGTAACTCACCTGACCAGTGAAGCCGACGGTATATGTACCCGAAGCTCATCTGATCGAGAATTGTAAAACTTTGCGAATATAAATGAAGACAAAAACTTTCTAAGTAGTTATCTCGATCAGTTCGACTTTACTTTTATCGCCCAGTTAGGTCATTTCTGACTGTCTGGTCAATTTATGTCTAAAGCGTACTGTCTCGGATTTATAACTTTTGTCGATCAGTTATACTTGTGGCGCTTATCAACCAGTTAAGTTCTCTCGAACCGTCTGATCGTTTTACGCTCAAAGCTTATATGATCGGATGTGTAGCTTTGTCAATCAGTTATACTTGTGGCGTTTATCAACCAGTTAAGCTCTCTCGAACCGTCTGATCGTTTTACGCTCGAAGCTTATATGATTGGTAAAGCAGTGCAAGATTAAAATGAAGTACAAACGTTTCTCTTGAGAGAAGTTTTCCTTTCATTGATAAATTGCATAAATTACACCATTATCGGGAAAGAACAGGCATGTATTTACTGGTAATATCTCCTAAGTCTTCCAGCATGCCATGTATTCTTTACTTCCGACCCATCCATTGCTCGAAGCCGGTAAGTCCCTGGCTTCGGCACTTCTACTATCTCATAAGGCCCCTCCCAGTTAGGCATTAATTTTCCTGTGTTCTGGGGGGTTGATGCCTCTGCCTCCCGAAGCACCAAATCTCCTACCTCGAACCTCCTCAAATTGACCTTCTGGTTATAGTGTCGGGCTGTCTTCTGTTGGTAAAGGGCCAACCTCAACACCGCAGCATCACGGGCCTCGTCTAGCAGGTCCAGATTTACTTTCAGACCTTCATCGTTGTAGAGCTCTTTGTACTGGCTGACCCGAAGGGTGGGTGACCCGATCTCTACTGGTATGAGTGCATCAGTCCCATAGGCCAGTCGGAAAGGGGAGTCTCCAGTGGTTGTCCTCGGGGTCGTCCGGTATGCCCACAAAACGCTAAGCAGTTCCTCGGGCCACCGACCCTTCAGTTCATCCAATCTTCTTTTTATCCCGTTGAGTAGGGTTCGATTTGTCACTTCCACTTGACCGTTTGACTGAGGGTGGGCAACCGAAGTCTTCCGGTGTTGAATTCCCAACTCTTTCAGGAAGCTTTCAAACTTTGACCCCACGAACTGTCTACCGTTATCCGATACTACAGCCATCGGGATGCCGAACCGATAAACTATTCTTCTTTCACAAATTTAAGACATTCCTGTTCGGTAATCTTCTGCAGTGGTTTGGCTTCGACCCACTTTGTCATGTAATCGATAGCCACTATTATAAAGCTGACTTGCCCTTTGGCCTTCGGCAGAGGTCCTAGGATGTCGATTCCCCATACTGCGAAGGGGATCGGGGATAAGACCGAGTAGAGTTCTTCGGGGGGTTGATGCGGGATGTTGCTGTTCAGTTGACACTTGGGACATTTTTTGACGAGTTCCTTGGCCTCTGTGTAAATGGTTGGCCAGTAATACCCCTGTCTTAGAATTTTATTCGCCAGTGACTTGGCGCCCATGTGATCTCCACAGATCCCTTCATGTACCTCTCGAAGTGCGTAGATTGCCTCTGACGGTGTTAAACATTTAAGTAAGGGAGAGCTGAAGGCCCTTCGATACAAATCTCCATCAATCAGTACGAAATTCGAACTTCGATGCTTGATCTTTCTTGCTAGGATGCGGTCTGATGGTAAGGTTCCGTCAGCCAGATAACAGATGTAGGGCGTAAGCCAACAGTCTAGCCGATCAATACATAATGCCTCCTCTTTTGAGACACTAGGCTGCTCCAATGTCTCTAGATATACCGAACCGTTGAAGGAGTTGGCATCGGTTGTCGCCAGTCTGGCCAGGGCATCTGCTATTGTATTGTCGGATCGGTCAATTCCCTGACAGCTGACCGTGTGGAAGTATGTCAGTTTATTCTTTGTCTCGGCTAAGTACTTCGTCATTCTCGCCCCCCGAGCCGCATACTCTCCCGATATCTGTTTGACGACCAGCTGCGAGTCACTGTAGATGACCAAGTTTTGTACTTCCAGGCTTCGGGCCAATTTTAACCCGGCTAGAACGGCCTCATATTCTGCTTCGTTGTTGGTCGCTCTGAACTTGAATCGAATAGCTTGTTGGACCTTGAATCCTTCGGGGCTCGTCAGTATGACCCCTGCACCACTGATGTCTGACGTTGACGAGCCATCGACATATAGTGTCCATGAAGTCTTTATGGGTTGTGTTTCGGCCACCGATCCCACATCTGGCTCCGAAAACGAACATTCCACGACGAAGTCTGCTAGCGCCTGGCCTTTGATTGCCGTTCGGGGATGATACTCTATCGCGAACTGTGTTAGCTCCATTGCCCATGCCGCCAGTCTTCCAGAAACCTCAGGTCGGTGTAGAATTTTCTTCAACGGCTGATCGGTGTATACCACCACCACCCGACCCTGGAAATAATGCCGAAGTTTTCTGCTTGCAATGATTAAGGCATAGGCGAATTTTTCCAGGTTCGGGTATCGGAGTTCTGCGTCCCGAAGTACGTGGCTGACGTAGTACACGGGGAACTGATTTCCTCCTTGGACCCGAACCAATGCCGCCCCCACTGCCATCGAACTCGCCGCCAGATAAAGATATAGGGGTTCTGAAGGGATTGGTTTCATCAGCAGAGGTGCCGAAGAAAGATATCGTTTGATCCCTTGGAACGCGTCCTCGCATTCTGAGGTCCACTGGAAGCTTTTCTTGTTCGTGGGTCCTTTCAGGGTGTCAAAAAATGGAAGACACCTCTCAGCTGATTTAGAGACGAACCTTCGTAGGGCCGCAATCCGACCCGTTAGTCTCTGCAAATCCTTGTATGACTTTGGTGATTTCATATCCAGGACTGCCTGGATTTTCTCTGGGTTTGCTTCGATTCCCCTTTTGCTGACCAGGTATCCTAGAAATTTACCCGATCCCAGCCCAAAAGTGCATTTGGTCGGGTTTAGCCTTAGCTTGCGTTTTCGGACCGTCTCGAAACAGTCCTCCAGATCTTCAAGATGTTTGCGGACTGACATGCTTTTAACGATCATGTCGTCTACGTATACCTCCATGCTCCTCCCCAATTGCTTCGTGAACACCAGGTTCATCATTCGTTGATAAGTTGCCCCGGCATTTAATAGCCCGAAGGTCATTTTCCTGTATGCGTAAATCGCCCGATGTGTGATAAAACTCGTCTTCGGGATGTCTTCCTTATTCATCGAAATCTGGTGGTACCCAGAGAATGCATCCATAAAACTCAACATACCGTATCCCGACGTGGCGTCGATCAGTTGATCTATGTTGGGCAAAGGGTAGAAATCCTTCGGACACGCCCTGTTTAGATCCGTGTAATCAATACACAACCTCCATTTCCCATTTTGCTTCTGGACCAAAACCACGTTGGCCAACCACTCCGGGTAATCAATCTCGAAGATGAATTCGGCCTCCAGGAGCTTGGCGATCTCTTCGTCGATGATTTTTTGCCTTTCTGGGGCGAAAATTCTCCGCTTCTGTATGACCGGTTTCTTGTCAGGGTCCACGTGCAGCCGGTGTAGAGCCACTGATTCACTTACCCCCGGCATGTCGCTGGGTTCCCATGCAAAGATATCGGCATAGACTCGGAGTAATTCTATCAGCCCGGTCCGGAAGGGTTCTGATAACCCCGACCCAATCTTAATTATTTTGTCTTCCTGCCCAGGTACCAATTCTACATCATTAGTTTCTTCGGCCGGAAGAGCAAGTGGCTCTGTGCTTCCCTCCGTGAATGGTTCGATCTCAATGGCCATTGTCTGTTTTTGTTTGCAGACCCCGACCCCTGAAGAAATCAAGCTGTTTCGGTAACACCTTCGGGCTATATCTAGGTCACCTTTCACCTCCCCGATCCCGTTCGGTGTTGGAAACTTGATTTTAAAATGGGGTATCGATGTTACTGCTTGCAGGGCTGCCAAGGTAGGCCTTCCGAGGATCGCGTTATATGCCGAGTCTATTTGGACGACAAAAAATTTCACCACTATTTCGACTTGATTAGGTGCCGTACCAAATTTGACTGGCATCTCGATAGTGCCCAACACAAGCACCGGATCTCCACTAAATCCGTACAAGGGGCCTTCCCCTCCCAAATCCATCTTCTTTCCTTGCAGGTCTAACCTCTGATAGGCGTGGGAATACAGGATGTCGACCGAAGACCCGTTATCTATCATCATTCTTTTCATATCCACTATCCCGACCTGAGCCGTTATTACCAAAGCACCATCGTGGGGCTCAATGAGATCTATCGGGTAGTCTTCGTCCGTAAATGAGATAGACGTTCCCGGATATGCCCGATCCTTTCTAGGGGTTGACCCCGAAACAGATAGCACTGCTTCCAGAGTCCCACTTCTTTTTCTTCCCGATACCCGTTTAACGGAACCCCCCGAAATGACATCAACTACACCTCTGGCTGGGGGGTTCTGCGGCGCCTGGGTATCCGGGTTCTGATCTGCGGTCTCGTCTCTGGGCACCTCGGCATTTCCCCGGCCTGCCACGTATTGTAACAGTTGTCCGTTTTGGACATTTTTCTCGATCATATCCATCAGATTAACGCATGCTTCGGTCGAGTGTCCGGTACTCTGATGGTATTCACAATACTTATCCCGACCATGCTTTCCGGGCTTAGTTCGCCTGGGGCATGGCTCGTAGAATGGTTGGTTTTTCATTTCCTGCAGGATTTTCGACCGATCCGCGGTGAGGGGAGTATAGACCTTGCTGACGTTACGGTTGGGTAGCGGAGGCCGGTTGCTACCTGAACCTCCCCCATTGAAGTTTTTCTTTTCCGTACGGTCTGATTTCCACTGGTTATTGTCCGAACGTTGGTAGGTCGGTTTTTCCCGATCTTTAGCTTTCTCGTAAGGTTGTTGGTGTGGTTTGAAATTTCCCAAAGCTTCCTCTATAGCGATGAACCCTTCTGCCCGATGAAAGGCCTCGGTCAAGTCTGCCGGAGGGTTAATCACCAAATCCTTTACCAGCTTCTTAGATCTCCCGATGTCTAAGCCGGTCGTAAAAAATCCCAGTGCTTGTGGGGAATTCAGCTCCGCTACAGATCCCACTGCCTCTCTAAATCGTTTGACGAACTGACTTAGGGTCTCGTCTGATTTCTGTCGTACCTGCATGAGGGACGCCGTGATCTTCCCTCGTCTTCGGTTGCTGCCGAACCGAGCATGGAATTTTTCACGAAGATCGTTCCATGACCCGATTGATCCTGGTGCCAGGGTCCCCAACCACTCCCTGGCACTCTTCTTGAGTGTTGTAGCGAACATGTGGTATTTGGCTGCATCCGAATGCCCATAGTACGACATCAGGCGATCATATCCATCCGAATGGTCGTAGGGGTCTCCCAATCCGTCGTATGTCTCCATCGGGGGCATCTTCTTCTTTGGATCGGCTATCACCCGGTTGATTTCGGGCGAAAAGGGAGATCCTAAACCTGCCGAAGATGTCCCCGTCGAGTTTTTTGTCCCTAGCAACCTTTCTAATTCAGACACTCTCCGGGTAAGGGGGGCGGATCCTTCCTTATGAGGGGACGATCGAGGTTTGTCCCTCCCATAATCAGGAGACGCTTCCCTTTCTATCTGCCCGGTCCTGCCTCGGTGTTCTGATCGGCGCCCGGCCGAAGGACTCCTCCCTCTGCTCTTTCCATCTCTAGAGCGACTCCGGTGCCTGCTCTGTTCTCTTCTTGCCTCCCCCCGCCGAGGCGATCGGGACCGGCTTCGATTCCTACGCCTTCTGGAACTCACTTCTTGATCCCCGACCATGTTGGCCATCTGTCTCTCCAACTCCAATCGTTGCAGCTGGAGCGCCAACATGGCGTCTTTATTCTGGTCCAGTCTCTTCTGCAAGAGAAACTCTCGTTGGTCTCGGCTTCCTGCTCCCCGGTCTTGCCTCACGAGGGCTTGAGAGTGCCTCTCGTCGGCCTGACTCGCCTGATGAGGCGTGTGTTGACTCTCGGGGAAGAGCTTCCGCCGAAGATCATGGACTGGTAACTCTTCTACCTCCTGTATTTTAGACCCCAGTCGGTCCTTCACTGACCCCCTCGCCTGAGTTGTTTGGTGGGACTGCTGGGTCTTGGCTCTTTCCGAGACAGCGATATTATCTCTACTCGTCATGATTGCTGCCGAAGAAAAGTATTTGTGGTTGCAAAGAAAGCCCTCCTTCTAGCGCCAATGTTAACGCCAAGTTCGTCCGCGCGTCCAATCACAAAATCCACGCGCTGAATCCTGCACGATAACAGATCACACAGAAGCTTGACGGCCGTACCGCCGGGGGATAGCTCCGGTGTGAGAATAAGCACAGGCCGTTCACAAGGTTTAACAATGGAGGTTTATATGTTTAGTGCTCAAAAAAGTAGATATTACCCGTTAATTGTAACCTCGGCCTTGTATTTATAGAGCTCCCACTACATTGGTATCCTCTTCTTTGGATTAGAGTAGGACTCCGAAATATGTTAGCTACCATATTTGGGTCCAACACGATCTCCTTAAAAAGTGTAAGTGGAATCCCTTTCCATCACTACATCCAGAGTTACCTTGTTGACGTAGGATTAGGGCTGATGCCCTTAATCACGTAAACTCCTTGTCGCACCAACTCTGTATGTGGACTGCTCATACGCTCAGGCCCAAACCAATAGCCCAACCCAACAGGCCCGAACTCAACCCTTACGATGACTACGGGCCCCAGCCTATTGGGATCGGGTAACCGACCCCGATCTTACATCTCTGAACATACGAGCCCGACCTCCTTTGACCCGACCCAAGCCTTCAGAACAAAAGAGGGTCGGGAAAACACTCCCGAACATAATCTAAAAGTTTAGTATACATATAAAAAGGCTAGGTAAAGATTACTTTTCCTTACCATAAAAAAAATTATTTAAAAAAACTGCTTCAAATTATAAATTCAGCTTGTTGAAAAACTGTTAAAAAATTAAAAAAGCTGTATTTAAATTTTTCCCAATTAAGTTAAATTTTTGATCATGGTAGACTTTACATATTATACACAAGATACTCTTCCGTCCTCTTAAAAATAACTAAAGATACAATTTATTTTATTCTCAAAAGAATAAACTAAAGTATAAAAGGTGAAAAGTAATTATGTCATTTAGTTGGGTCCATTTTTACTCTCTTTTCTTCCATTTTACTTTTCTTAATATGTATAAAAAATATACTTTGTTCATCTTTTTGAGGACCGACAATAATTTTTTTTCTTTTTAAAATTAGTAGAGTATCTAAATATTTTTAAAGACACATTAATCTTAATAATTAAGCATTCTTAAGTATAAATATATGTCTTCTGTTTCTTGAAGTATATACTAAGTACATTTTTTACACAATTTTAAAAAGACAAAAATAGAGTAAAGACTAAAGAGTATGAATAAGTTTTCATTTTATCTAAAATAGATCTCACGTAAATATACTAAATATTCTATTCTTTTAAGAATAGTGTCCTTTTTTACTTAAATACTTTGGATGATAAAATAGATTTGAGGAGAGTGTTGATAGCTAAACATCGGTCCGTTTCAGGTGCGGGTGGTACGCATGCAGACTACCTATAATGACGGTTCAGTCCGTTGTTATAGAACAACAAACCGTATGTTTGTGTTATGGCGACGGTTCGGTCCGTCGCTATAACTATGACGACGGACCACCCGAACCTGAAGCTCTCTGAGCTACACATTCATCATGCATTAAAAATTTCTATATTATTTCTAAATAAGTGTCGTTTAAGATTTTTGCACATAAATTAAAAAAACTAATAATATGAGTAAAAAATTATTGTACAAGACTAAAATACCCTTATTTAATATGTATTGGGAAGGAAAGGAATATGAAAGGCTTGTAGCTTACACTTAATCTAATGCAGTGAAAAGTTATTAAAAAAAAAAAACTAATTATTGTGTGAGTTAATTAAACACTTATTGGAAAACAGGGATAAGGGTAAATTTGGAAGAAAAAATATTAATTATGCTTTGGTTTTATTAAGCGTCAAATATTTTGGAATAAATTAAATTGTGGCGGATCCACCTTAGGGCAGAGGAGTCAATTGACCCTACTTAATTTTTAGGGTCAATTTGTCCTCCTCTCCCTACCCTCTATATAAGGTGTTTATTTAAAAAATTAATGAATGTCTCAAATTTGTACACATTTTAGTTATTTTTTCTTTTTCGGTCATCTAGCCAAAATGTTAACCCATTAAAGAAAATTTTTTTAACGCATATTGTAATTTTTCTTTTTTATAATTTCACAAATTTAGTAATTGTTTGTGAATTTTTGCAATTGTTTAAAATGAGACTGTCATGATATTTTTTCAACAATGTCGACCCAGAAAAAAATAAAAAATAAAAAATGAATGGATGAATGATTGTTTAGTAACTTATATTATTGAACATGATATTTTTGTAACTATTGAAAATGAGACTATCATGCAACAATTTCAAGTTATATAGTCTCAAAAAATATTATTGTAAACAATATACGAACATTATTTAATTTTGTGATTTATTGTATTATATTTTTATTTTTTGTTGAAATTTTTTCTTCAAATTTGAACCACGGGCTAGATCCGGCTGACTCTATGCCACGAATGATTGATCATCAATAGTAGTATCAGGTGAAGGAGTGGCAGTAGACCAGTCAAAATGATAGATTGGCTTTATTTAACTTTTCTAATAACAACAAAAGTCATATTGGTTTTATTCATAAAAAGAGAACTTACAATAAATAACCGAAAAACCTAACCTCATCTTCAAGTTTGTCAAAAACATTGAAAAAAATCCAGTCAGCCTTTTCCAAGATCAACGAACTGCTTCTTCAGATCTTCACTTGAATGAACAATTCATTGTCAATTCTAATACTCCCTCCGTCCCATAGTTATAGGCTGATTTTCTATTTTGGGATGTCCTAATATATAGGCTACTTACTATTTATAAAATTTAGTTGGTTCATTGTTTTACTTTTATGCCCTTATAATAAATATTCAACCACTACTCTTTTTTTGAAAAAATAATATTCAATGTCATTATTTTTATCACCATATTTAATGTTGTTGTATTCTCAATAAAACTTGAGAGTTCCAATGTAATAAGACTTCATCTTTGGTTTAAGTTCTATGGTCAATCAATGAAGTTGAGAGTTCCAATTAGATAAGTAAGGAGTAATTAATTTATTCATTAATTCCATATTGAGGGGTATATGTGGAAAATTTTTATTAAAAATTGCCATCAACTAATTTTCTTAAACTATGTGTCAAAAGAAATCAGCCTATAACTATGGGACGGAGGGAGTAACATGTAGATACTAATAATATTCTGAGGCCTACACTAAATGCAGGAGATATTAGCTTGAAAGCTTCATGTGGTGGTGGATATAACCTTTGAAATAAATTCGTCGATATTCTTATCAGAGCTTCCACCTTCACTCATTGCCTCAACCGCCAGTTCCTTCCATTTGATGGCGTTCGCTCTAAGCTCTTCCCCTTTCGCTCCATCCATGACATCCTTTATACAATTAGCAATGTCCTCCCTTGTAAAAATCTCCTTGTCACGAGCCTTAACCCAGACCCCAGTTCGCCATACGTCCACAACATATTTAGCGTTCGTAGTTTGATCCGTCCACTGAGGCATAACCAGCATTGGCACTCCCAAGCTCAATGCTTCAAGCGTTGAGTTCCATCCACAATGCGTCATGAAACTCCCCACGGCCTTATGAGCCAAAACTTCGAGCTGAGGGCACCAACTCACAACCAGGCCTTTCTCTGACGCCTCGGCTTTGAAATTACCCGGAAGCTTATTCTGTTCAGTTTCTCTGACTACCCACAAAAAGTTGCTGCTGCTGTTCAACAAGCCCCAGGCTACTTCATCCATATGGTCTTGCCCGAGGTTGGCAATGCTCCCAAAGGATACGTAGACTACTGAGCCAGTAGCTTTTGCATTGAGCCACTTGATGCAAGCTTCAGCATCTGGTTTGAAGAGGCTGAGGCCGTAGTCTCTGTCATCTGGTAATCGCTTGTCTAAGAACATTGACGGAATTGATGGTCCAATGGTCTTAATTGGCCATTGGCTTGACAACCATTTTGCTATCTAACAAAACATAACAACATGATTAATAACAGTTGCTCCCACAAAATTTATAAGGAACCAAAGCAGACTACATCATAAAACATGAGAAATTTAATGAAGCTGGAGACATTGCATAAAGAATAAAACTTGATTAATCTAAGATCATCTAATACCAGAATATGGTAAATTAGGAACCAAAAATAACCGTCACTTTGAGGAAAATTCATGCTTTTACTCGATACTTTTTTTGGCCTACAGACTGCCTGTGTATCATTTTCAAATATATTTAGCAGGAAATAGAGATTAACTGCAGAGTTTATAGATAAACAATAGAGAAGGCTAACTATATAGCAATACTATACTCAGAAGATTCAGAACAGATATATCATTCCTGTCGCATTATCAATCATCATCTCCATCAAAGTGTTTGATATAGAAACAAAACATAACTAAGGCAATGAATGTGTAAAGTCAAGATTCAGGCCCCTCAATCTGGATCAATATGAATTGAAATTAAACATAACCCACCTCATCTTCAAGCTTATCGAAAGTGTTAAAAAACAAACAATCAGCCTCCTGGAAGTTAGAAAATCGATCAAGAACAAGCCTGAGAATACCCGGGTAAGAATCCACATCCGAAACAAAAGAGGGCAAATCACAAATCCCCAATTCGGGAATTGCAGGCAAGCAAATCATAGACCCTTTTTCCACTGGAATCTTAACAGTCCCTTTATGGGAATGATAATAAATTGCAGAAACCGCACACGATTGAGTAAAAAAAGAACCCCCATATAACCCAATTTCCTTAGCTATATCTAAAATCCATGGCATACATGCATCATAAACAATGGCATTCAAAGGGTAACCAGATTTCTTCAATTTCTCAATTATCTTTGGCAAACTTTTCGACGATTCGGCCTTCAATCCTTGTACAAAAAGGTTGAAGCTACCGGGTTTTTGGCCTTCACTGAATCCATTGGAGATGTGCTCAAAATTGATGGAGCTGGTGGATTGGTTTTGTATGAGGTTTTTGTGAGCTGCGGTGGTGACTAGTGTGACTCTAAGGCCTTTTGCAGCTAAGCGCTTGGAGAATTGTAGCATTGGGTTTATGTGACCTTGTTGTGGATAGGGGATTACCAGAATGTGAGATTTTTTGGCCATTTTTGATTTTGTGCTCTAATGGTTCTTGGATCAGTATTTATCAGAAGACAAAGAAAGAAAGGGCATTATTACACATACAATAGTAATTAGACAACGGAAAACTAATTGTTTTGGATATAGCTAAGGAATTCAAATTATTTCTATATAATCCAACTCTTTACCATATATTAAAACTTTAAAAATGATTGTTATTTACACAAGCAAATATAATCCAACGAATTCAAATTATTTATATATAATCCAACTCTTTTCCATATATTAAAACTCATATCCAACGAATTCAAATTATTTCTATATAATCCAGCTCTTTTCCATATTAAAATTTAAAGAAGGGAATTATTATTTTTACAAGTTCTTACTTACATAAATGTGAGTTTCTTATTTACTATTATTTTGTGAAATTATAAAATTTACTTGAGAATATATTAATTTTTTCCTATGCACCAAACTGTATTTGGCCTATTAAAAAATTTAATTGTATTTTTAATTTTGGAACGAAGTTAATATTATTTTTTAAATACGTAGCCTCACTTGAATTGAAATCCAATATATATATATATATATATATGAGAATTATATTTCTACAAGTAAATTTGATATTTTCACAATATTCTCTCACATGATTTGGACCCCACTTTCTAACAATTAATAAAAAATATAATAAGACTAGCTTCTGGTAACCAAAAAAAAAAAAAAAAAGCTAACCTCATTTTCAAGCTCAACAAAGGTGTTGAAGAAGATCCAATCTGCCATGTGTAGATGTGAAAATTGACTAGCCAAAAAAGCCGATGTACCCGGATACAAGTCCACATAAAGATCAGAAGGCAGCTCCCTAATCTCAAGCTCAGGTAATGAAGGCAAGGATATCAGATCAGAACATTCCTTAAGAGGAGCCTTAATTTTCCCATGGTACACGTGATAGAATATAGCACAAACAGTACATGCTTGAGTAAAATATTGTGCTACTTTTAGGCCAAGCCCGTGTCCCAAATCTATAGCCCATGGCATAAGGGAATCGTGCACTAGGACGTTCACAGGGTAACCATTTTTGTTTTGCTTGTCCAAGATCGTAGGCAAGTTTTCTGAGACCTTGCGTTTGATATGTTCTATGTACTCATCTACACTTTGTGGCTTTTGGCCGTGCTCGTAGGAAATGTATTCGATGTTGATTATGTTGTTCAAGGCTTGGGATTCTTCCATGGGTTTGATGGTGTTGGTGGTGGCAATTAGTGTGACTCGAAGGCCTTTTGAGGCTAAACGTTTGGAGAACTGCAGAATTCTCTCTCCGTTCCTTAATATAGGTCGTTTTAGACATGTGCAGAAGAATTAAGGAAATGATTGAAAATCATTAACTATACTATCAATTGTCTATAATACCCTTCACCTCACTTATCTCGTACTCTCTCTTCAATAACAGTTTCCTATAATTTACTCCTAAAAAAACTCAATGGTCCCATTTACTATTATTTTCTTTCACTCTCTCTCCCCATAAAACACCTTAATTATCATATTTTTAAACTCCGTTCTCTCTCCCTCACAATTTAATTTACAATACTCAAATTGAAAACACTTTGTTTCATATTTTTTGGGCCATGCACTATAATTTTTTTTTGTTTTTCTTAATACCATAATTATGAGGAGAGGAAGAGACCAAAAATTGCTGAAAATTAAAGACATGATAAACAAGAGAGATAGAGGGAAAAAAAAAAAGATGAAAGAGTTTTATTGAGAGAATAAGAGAAAAATTTAAGAGTAGAGGAGTAATATAGGGTAATGATAAATATGGATAAAAAATTAGGTGGAGTAATAAGGGGTAATTTGAGAAAAATAGTGATCAATTCTCCTAGATAACCACAAGCGACAAATAATTAGGAATAATAAAAAAAGTCTAAAACGACCTACATATAGAAATGGAGGGAGTATATTATGAGACGGAGGGAGTAATTGGTTTTCCATTTATTAAGAGACCTTTAGTGCAGTGCTAATCGGAACGTGATTTGTTTTGCTTGATGACACGGATACGAGTACACGGTCCATCACATATAGATTCATCACGACCGGTACGCTATGGTATTTTTATACGAGTGCTTATTACGAACTGTTTTAAAATCCCTATGTAATTAATGATTATATGAAGACGTTTAGTTGACTATTATTTTATAAATAATTTAGTTCAAATGTGATGTTTACAATGTTAAAAATTAATTTTTATGTGATTATAGATAAACAATACTCCCTCCGTCCCAAATTATCTGCTGTTTTAACAAATAAATTTTGTCCCATAATATCTGTTTTTTCAAGATTTCAATGCATTTTTTCCCTTTATTTTCCAAGTTTGCCCTTTTACCCTAATTAATGATAGTCATTACTCTCATTCATGCCTCCCCTCTTTTTTAAGCATCTTTTCATATTCCCACCAATAAGGATTCATGCACAGAAAACAAAAAAGTCAACACATAAGGGTATTTTAGTATTTTTATCATACATATTGGTATGTGTGTGAAACTCTAGAAAAGCAGATAATTTGAGACGGAGGGAATAATAAGTATTTGTATTTAAAAGTAGTATATTTGGATACACAAATATCAATAAAACACAATTTCCTAAGTTAGTAAGACTATCTAGCAACTTTAATTTAATGTAATAGAGTTTTCATTTATTAAGGGTCGTTTACTTGGTTCAGCATCATTGGGTTTGCAAGTATTAGAACCCTTCATAGATATATTTAATGATAGCAACAAAACAGACAAAATTAATACTGGTAGTGTGAAGAAATTACTAACCTCAGATTCAAGTTCATCAAAAGTATTAAATAGAACACAATTTGCCTTCTTCATATTCGAGAACTGATCAACAGACAGGCTCAACAATCCTTGATACGGGCCGATATCGTAGACGAAAGAAGGTAAATCTTTGATCTCCAACAATGGCATCGAAGGCAATGACACATAATTAGACCCTTCATCATAAGGAATCCTCAATGTCCCTCGGTGAATATTGTAAAATATGGCACAAATAGCACAAGATTGAGTGAAAAATGAAACCCCTTGTATTCCAAACTTGTGGGCTATATCTAAAGCCCATGGCATTAGTGAGTCATACACCAGGACTTTTATAGGGTGGCCATTAGTCTTTTGCTTGGTAATGATATCGGGTAAACTTTTCGAGACGCTGAGCTTGAAAAGAGCAATATAGTCATCAATGGTGTTGGGAGTTTCGCCTTCTGAAGGGTCCGTAGAAATGTGCTCAATGTTTATGGAGTTGGCTAATTGGGTATGCATGTTAATGGTGGTTGTGGTAACAATTGTGAGCCTTATGCCTCTAGATACTAAGCGTTTGGAGAATTGTACCACTGGGTTCATATGACCTTGTAACGGGAAAGAAATGGCCATAATATGAGGTTTGCTGGTTAGTTCTTCTTGTTTATCCATTGCTATTTCTCCCTCTTTGCCTCTCTCTCTAATCAGCATGCGGGGAAAGAGGTAATGTATAGGACAAGGTTTAATTAATTAATATATGTAGAGGTAATATATATAAATATGTTTACTTATTTATGGGGACAAGGTTTAATTTGAACGGATATAAAATGAGTGGTGAGGCCGCTTAGATAAAGTGAAATTGGCAGCTTCCCAATTTTGTTAAAGGACGAGAAATGTTAGGCATTAGGTACCATCAGCTGGAAACTACACTATATTGATAAGGGTCACTTCATTTATGTGTTTTTTCCTGATTTAATGTCTTCCAATAATTTTATATTGTTTACTTATGCTGTAGTTCATATAACTGATTGCTAACTGGGATAGTAAAAATTCTAAATTATAACATTAATATTGAATTTTTAAAAGGAATAACGGCCTTACACAGTTGTGTATATTTTATTTATGCACAGTTCGCCAAAATTACATCGTTTTGGCAGATTTATTTTTGATTTCTGATTTGAGAGGAGATGCAACTTTTTTTATAAAAAACAAATCTGACAAAACGACATAGTTTTGGCAAATCATGCACAAATAAAACATACACATTGTATGGCCATATTGTCAATTTTTAAAAGTTAATTTTAAATATTTTTAAATTCAAAATTAATATGAATTTATTTAATTAGTTTATATAAATACAATTATGAATATCATAAATATTTAAAAAGCAGTACTAGTTATAAGATTTATTATTTTTAAATCTTAAATAAATTATGTTAAATTTAAATTTAAAAATATCGTAAGTTGGCTTTTTAAAAAGTAACACTGATCTCATAATTTGGAACGAAGAGAATATAATTTTTAACGGTAGTACATATATTTTGCCTCCATAAACAAAAATTGTGACGCCCCAAAATTAGGTATTCATCACCCATCTTGAGTCGCTAAATACATGATACAAAATACAAATACAAACTTAATTATACAAATGTCGTGTAACATACGACTATACATAAACTGAGAGTTCTAATAGGAATATTGTCATCTAGACAATATCCATACTCAAGGAGTCCTCATTACATTTATTGTCGCACTATTTAACAGAATAGTGAGGACTGCTAATACTATCTTCTGGACCATCACTCCTTTTCTTGACTCGTCTCAGCTGTAACGCCCCAAGAAATCGGATTTTTTGAGAATTAAATTTTTATTTTTTATTAAATGAATTTAATTGATTATTTATGGAGCAAGCTAATCGAAGGTCGTTCTATGGCCTAGAAATGTCAGAACGTCGTAGTATTTTGGCTACGTGATAGAATTAAAGTGTTTGAATTTTCAAGACGAAAATAAAAGCTTTTCGAATTTTTTTTTTCGAAAAATACTATTCACGCATTTCTACTCGGGAATCATTTTTGAACTTCCGAGAAATACGTAATGATAGAATATCGATGTGAGATGGAATATCCAATAATATTTCAGTTATGAAAAACACAATTTTTCGCCTGCGGACTTAAAACCTAACGTTTAAGGAAAATGATTTACGAGAAGGAAATATAATACGATTAATGAATTAAGTAATGATCGTATAATACGTAGGTATTATACGAAGTAATGAATATGAGTATGATACGAGGAATTATACGAGTATGTATGAATGATGGTATGTTGAATACGATGAATAAGTATGCAAGTTAGAATACGAGAATTATACGTGGAGTATATGTTGTAAGGCTTTAAGCCAATTGTAATGAATTTGTAGAATTGGTAGGATTTGTTAAGTATTATGTGAGCCAAGTATTGAATGTAAGTATAATACGACGTATTGTACTATTATGTATGAAGAATGAGATAACGTATATTAAGAATTAATATACGAGATAGCATACGAAAATTATACGTGGGGTATAAATGTTAAGTTATGTAATTTAAAGGGATGAGACTTGTAGGATTATAAACTTAATAGTAGGAGTCCAATATAATGTGACAATCAAGCCCAAGTGTTTGGTATATCATGAGTCCAAATTATGTAGCATAAGCCCATTAAGAAAGTAGTTGGATTAATTAACAAAGCCCAATGAATTAGCCATGATCCATGGAGCAATCCAAGTGTAAAGTGGGTAGACTTGATGGGCAAACAAATTGTGTGATGAGCAAGTAGACTTCAAGGATAAGTTTTGTGGGGAGCAAGTAAGAGATAAAAGTTGTGGAGGCCAAGTAAACTTGGTGAGCAAATAAAGAATAGTAAGGAGGTGGAGTGGCCTAAAAGACTAAACTACCCTCACTTGGACATGCCTATAAATAGGGAGCTTGGAATTCATTTTGTGTGTTGATCATTTCATCCCACATATAAGTTAGGAGCTTATTTGGTTGAGAGAATAAGCATAAATAAGTTAAACTTTCCTTGTTAGATTTTCCACCAACAACTAATAAGTTGAGAGCTTATTTGGTTGAGAGAAAAAGCTAGAGAAGCTAGAGTTTTCATTAAGCAAGAATCAAGAAGGAGATTAAAGATTTTTCAAGTGTTATTCAAGAGTAAGTGTTCTTGAACCATGTTTCTCTTTCTCTTCTATTGTTAGAGAAGGGGGTATTGGTAGAACAAACATGCTTAGAAGAGATTGGAATAATGAATGGTTAATGGACTTAAGCCGTAATAGGTTATGAATAAGTCATTTATACTTATAAGTTAAGAACTTGTGAAGAACAATAATGAACTTATAAGAATTGTAAGAACTTATAACATGATTACACAAATAAAGTTAGCATGATGTTAAGAAGCAAAAGTATTGGTTAGAAGTCATTAACCATGATAAGCCATATGAAAAGAAGGCATAAGTTATGAGAAATGAATATCTAAGTAATTGAAATGGTATAAGTCATAAGCTCACAATGAGCAAGTAATAACTTATCATGTTTATAAGTTAACAAAGCATGTATGTCAAGATGATAATATGATGGATTGAATCCAAGTGAAATGATCTATAAATCTCAAGTAACGAAGTTTCGCCGGAATTCACACGATTAGACGACGATCGTCGAATTCGTGAAATTCTCGGAATGGAAGTCGAATTTTGATATTGAGCTTGGAAACATTGGTTTTCAATGGAGACAAGTCGTATTTGTCATTATAGAGTTGCGGACTCAAAAATGGTCGGATTCCGACTTAGAATGAAGAAACAAGCGTTGAACGTTCACGAACGTTTATCGTTTTAGTTAAAAATGGACTAATAGGTGAATTTTTAGCAAACGAAGTCGAATAGATAAAATTCTTGAATGATCATGTAGATTACGTAATTTGTGAACCTTAGGCTTTTGAACGAGCCAATTCGGACTTATAACGAAGAAGTTATGCGTCCGGGAAGTTCACAAAATTTTAAAACTGAAAATTTTTCTGGTGCACAGAGTTGGTGCCGCGGCGCCAACCCAAGGCAAAATGACCCGCGCCGCGGCGCGGAACAGTAACCGAGCACACTGCAAACTCACGTCGCAGCGCGATAGTTAACAAAGGGACTCGCGCCGCAGAGCCGAGTCCGGTCTCCAAGCCCTAATGGGCGACGCCGCAGCGCGGCACAACAAAGGATCACCGGCGCCGCAGCGCCAGTCTTAAAAGCTAGACAATAAAGAATGATTGCAAGTAGAGCTTGAATGGAATTGTCTAACAATAAACTAAAGGACTTAATAAAACATTATTAAGTCATAATTAAAACCCAAGTATGATCACTTAGGGTTAAAAGAAAGTAAGTAAAGATGAATGTAAATGGTATGTAGTAAGCATACTTAATCAATGACGATCGAGTTTTGATTAATAACATACGAACGTTAGTAAGCCGTAAGGAAAGATGTTTAACTCGAACCGAGTTGTATTAGTGAAATAATTTCACTTAAGTATAAGAGAACGAAGTTGGTAAGGATGATGTAAAAGAATGACGGAAAGCCGGAACCCATAATAACAAATCTAATACGGGATTAGATTGAGAAGAAGGGTAAGATTCTTTAGGAACCAAGTATGTTCGTTCATGACCTAATGTGGTATGTTATGTAATTATGTATTGTAGAGACTGTAAAGACTCAAAGGAAACGTAATTGTACTGTAGCGGACGCTGAAGGCAAGTTTTTCTTAAACGCTTGTCTAACCTTCATGTTAGCCAGGCTTTCAAATGATTCAAGTTATGAGATGCATGTATGGTTTTAAAGAAAGAGTCGATGCCAGTTTTAGCTCGGCTAGACTAATCGTAAGAGATTGATTGAACTGTTTATAAGTCTTTCAATATAGAATTGCTAACACTATCCTATGCCAACTAATTGGTACGGATTCAAGGTAAGCCTGAATATGAATAAACAAATGTATTTTCATCGAGTATTCGATGGGCACGTGAGGTTGCCACAACTTAAACGTACACACGTTTAATGGATGTAGTGTTGATCAACATAGAGTACTATGAGCTGATCACTCAGAAGTGCTCGTAAGCTATGCCGGACTTACGGACTTAGTGCCGGGTTGTCCTTTTCAAAGAAACTATAAGACGTTCACGTCTTGAACCAGAATTGATGAATTTCAGATTATTGTTATTGTAAAATGTTTTGAAGGAAAAGGGAAGCTATTTTGAATTATTGATAGTACTTCGTAACTATCATCCAGTTATTGAAGATATTCGATTCTTATGTTTCAAGCATGCTTTTAAAATGAAATTGTTATACTTGCTGAGCTTGTTATGCTCACACTTGCTTGAACCATATGATTGCAGCTTAGACGATATGATCAAAGGATTCGACAAGGTTAAAGTGGAGGCTAAAGCGAACTTGTAGCATACATATGTAGTAGTATAGGTTTGTAATGATAATATTTGATATTATGACAAGAACAAATGTAACGGTTATAAAGAACCTGGGGAATGGTAGTATTGTTTTGGAATATATGTAAGACATATTCGTTCTTTTGAGGCTTTTTCAATTGAATGTTGTGTGAACTGTAGCACCGTGAAGCACCATCTGCCGGGTTGAAAGAGACCCGAATTTGGGGGCGTCACACCAGCTATATTGTCATTTCCTGAAGAGAACATTGAAAGAAAGGGTGAGCTCAACTAGCCCAGTAAGAAATATTATGACTAAGATAATGAAGAATAAATTATCAATAGTCTTCAACAATGTTAAACTGATAAAATACAATAGACATCAAGTTTAACTGCAACGGAATAAGCAATCCATTAGAAGAGTCAAGTAGAGAATAAAACCTAATATCTTCTATGATTTAAAAATGCTTTCATCAACTTTTATCACTGAGACTCAGCTTAAAAATAAACCACATCTTCTAATCATCCCTATATTACGGGCCAAGGATATTCATTAAATCATCAATGGTCATGACTATACCGAAAAATCCCTAGTCATAATCATACCAAAAACTGTCTATCAATACATTACAGGCCACTAAGGACTTTTATCACTCCACTTATAACATCACAGTTCATGATTATACCGAATGATCCCTGGTCATAATCATACTAAGTCCATCTATGCACGTAAGCCAAAGATGACTTTCAACATAAAATAAATATGAGGATGATGACAATGTTATAGGAATTCAATTAAACAAGTTCAAGAATTAGTTTATCCAGGAACTAATAATATTCAAATTGTCAACATGATACTTCTTTGTAAAATAACAGTCAAGAATGCTCAGAAGAATATTTCCATGAAAAGATACTGGATGAAGCGCAAATATCAAGGATATTCCACTAATTTCATGGAGTATAGAAATTAAAACTTTAACCAAATGAGTATAATAAAGAATATATCAAACTGCAAATGGATTTTCACCAGCCATGCGGTAATCCACGTATACAGATCATTTTCACAATTTAATAAGGAATGAATATAAATGATCATTCACCATGCATGTGGCAATCCACATAGACAGGTTATTTCAACAGAATAATAAAGAATGGAATAACAGAAGGATTCACCATGCATGCGATAGAGACCGCACTGACAGGTTATTCCCAACAGAATAATAAATGCGGAATAATAAATATGGAACCAGGTCAGGTGAAATTCACACCGATAGGATATTCTGACAGAAAAATAAATACGGAATAATAAATGATGGAACCAGGTCAGGTGAAATTCACACCGACAGGATATTCCGACAGAATCGTAAAGAACGGAATAATGAAAGAGTTTCGCCAAGTATGCGGTACTTCGCATAAACAGGTTATTCCAACATAATAATAAAGAATGGAATAACAGAAGAAGATCACAAGTATTGGGCAAACCGCATATACAGGTCATTCCACCAAGTATAGGGTAAACCACGTATACAGGTTATTCCAACAGAATAATAAAGAATGGAATAACATAATGATTTCACCAAGTATAGGGTATGCCGCGTATACAGGTCATGTATAGGGTATGCCACTTTTACAGGTTATTCCAACAGAATAATAAAGAATGGAATAACAGAAGTTCTCTTCATGAATAAGAAAGAATAACACCCCTTACCGTTTTAAAGAAGAACTGAAATAAAGAAGTAGTTAAGTGGCAGAATACTCTTCTTCTTTCTCTCTATAGTTTATCTCTCTAGAGTTCAGTGAATTCGTAAGAAAATAATGAAGGAATGAACTTCTATTTATAGGAAAATGGAATGCATAGTAACTAATCTATGAACGGTCCAGATTGATTTACTTTAATCTGACGGTCCATACTTAAAGCAAAATCTTTTAAATAAAATATAATATATTCTAATTATTTCCTAATAAAACAAACAACTTTAATAAAGTATTCTGTTTTATATAAAAAGATGTTTCTGTTTTATTACGTTAATAATACGAATAAAACAAAACTTCATTATCGCTAAATAATTCATATTATTAATTGACAATAATTGAATCAAACTGAGTGACTTCTCACATAAGCATTAATAATCAATACCGTGTGCTACTATGCAACCACACGTATTACTGTACTTTTACTACCGAGTAGTTCAACAGTATCAACGGTAAAACTTCCGCCGTTATTTTTAATAAAATATTTTTGTCGTTTTCTCAATCCGACAATAATTCTGTTGTGGGGTCCACCAATGATTGTACCGTCGTACAAATATTCTCCGACTAATCGAATATTCCCCGTGAATAGTAACTCGTGAATAGTAACTCATGAATAGTAACTCGTGGATAGTAACTCGTGAATAGTAACTTATGAATAGTAACTCGTGAATAGTAACTCATGAATAGTAACTCGTGAATAGTAACTCATGAATAGTACTCTGACACAAAAAGTGTCCCAAAAATTCGAGTGAACAATACTAGAGTAAATAGTAACCGGGTATTTTATGACAACTTGTCTACTTTGAAAAATTTTCACATATCACCTTTAACTTTAACCTTTTATTAATTTAACCATTTACCAAAATAGAAAAATTGAATACTTTTATTTCATAAAATTCGGGGTCTCACAATCTCCCCTCCTTATGAAATTTCGCCCTCAAAATTTACGTACGTACCTGGTATGACGAAGAGGTGAGGATACCTTGAATACCTTTATCGTTGAAAACATTAAATTCATCTTTGCAATACGGCCAAAGATATTTATTAACAATTCATTTTTGCACTACATGCCAACTGTATAACCAATAATCAACAGTTCATCTTTGCACTACAGGTCAAAGATATACAACTGTAAAATTAATAATACTGAGACTCAGCTTAATAGTATCACGACCACGAATTAACCATGCACTACGTAACAAAGATAATCGTATTTTCAATTACGGTCATGATTATACCGAACAATCCCTGGTCATAATCATACCAAGTCCATCTATGCACGTAAGCCACATATGACTTTTACCACATCTATGAATTAACATTTCATTGCTGAGACTCAGCTCAATAATTAATCCACATCATCGAATCATCCCTGCACTACAGGCCAAGGATATTCTTTAGTATCACGACCACGAATTATCTATGCACGACGTGCCAAAGATAATCGTGTTTTCAATTACGGTAATGATTATACCGAACAATCCCTGGTCATAATCATACCAAGTCCATCTATGCACGTAAGCCACAGATGACTTTTAACACAATATAAGCATGAGGATCATGACAATGATATAAAGAATCAATCAAATGAGATAAATGATAAATATTAAACATTTATAATATAATTTATCTAGGGTTCAAGAGTATCCCAATGTTATCAATCACTTAATAATCTCATAATCTAATTTCATTAATATTATAACAATATTTTAATCACTTCTTAAACTTATAAACAATTTATTTCAGTTGTTTACACTTTACCAAATAATGCATTTAATCATTCAAACATGTTATACTCATAAGATTTCATCACCAATAATCAAATTCCTTATCAACAATCTACATATACCTTATATAGGATTTCCAAGCCATAAAATCCTATCTTCCAACTTTGTTACTTCACATAACACATTTAACTCATATGTTCGTAACTAAACTATTTTCATGAAAAATACCAAATCAGTTCCAAAAATAATTTTTTTTCTGAGATTTAGCATAATATAGTCCCATAATGAAAATATATTTTTATCAGAATTTTTAAAATTCATTTACTATTTTTCAAAAATTAATTTTTAATTAATTCCTTAAGAAATTAGCTACCTCAAGGTTAACTCCAAAAATTCCCAAATCTTAGCAGAATCTTACACATGTTAACATGAGCCTCCACTTTAAATTTCATGGTCATCGGAGTTATAGAACTCTGGTTATAGCGTTTTTCGTCGAAAAAACCTAAATATTGAAATGGTCATAACTTGCTCATTTTAAATCAGAATGAGCTCATTTTTGGACATGAGGTACTTTATACCATATACTTTCATGTCCCAAAAGGCCGGAATTTTTCTCACAAATTATGTGGCCGAAATAGCCCCTTTAAGTAGCTTTTTCGGGTTTTGCAGCTTCGGACTCCTTTGCTAAAAATAGTCCACACGCAAATCTACAACACCTTTTCCAATGATTCCACTTGGATAAGTTAGGAAACTCATAGATCTAACTCTAGAACTTGACCAAACTCAAAAATTCAAAATATAATAGGAGATATGGTCAATTGAATTTCATGTTCTATTTTTACCAAAACCTGATTTTTTAACCCTTTGTGATTTCTAAGAAACTTTTATGTTTTCTCATAATAACCGACATAACTCATCATAACACTTACTAATACCACATATACTCATGATTTTCATTAGTCCAATGCTTTTATTATGACTTTCATCATAATCCACGTAAACAGATCCTTTTAGTTGAAGAAATATTTGAGAGTTTTAGAAATAGGTTTTGTACTGGGGTCAATACAAAATTCGATTTCATGCTCTAGGGGTAGTTTAAGAAGTCTTCAAGAATCCGTCAGGAAATTTATTAACAATAAGAATATCATTCAAAACTGTGACTCTCATCCAAGACTTGGATAGCACATGAAATGAAGGTTTCTCCTAACGGAGTTTTAACCGATAGGTCTAAGTCTAACTTCTCTAGAGTCAAATTTAAAAGTTGAAAGCAAGCAAGAGAGATAAAAGAATGGGTAGAATCGATATCTAATATGGTATAGACTTCGCAAGAATTTATAATTAACTAACCTGTGCTAACTTCGTTCGGTTTACTCATTTTTTGAGAAGTCATGAAAAACGCTCTTCCTAAAATCAACGACTTTGTTTTGTCCGTATCCGCCTTTGGTGCCACCGTCCTAGCTGGACTTGACTTTGGTGCACGACAAAATCGGGCTAAATGACCTTCTCTTCTTGCAATTTCCACTTCTATTATCTTTGCCAAGATTTCCACCGAAGTGGTTACCATTCTTGGCATGATAATTTCCCCCACGATGGTTATCATTGTTCCGATAGCCGTTGCCACCAGTATGATTATTATCGTGTTGTTGGTCGTTACCTTTTGCTTGAGCTGAATCAACACTCTCATGTGCTTCATTGCTTATCTCAGCATTTTTAAATGTCATTATCAAACACTAACACAAAACAAGGGTTAATTAACATATCACATTTTAGCCCTATACTCTGACCGACCAAGTAAATACCAAATAAACTTAGGTAGGTCATACTAGCGAAGGAATTCCCCGTCTCTCCCCTCCTAGCTCTTATCTCACATCTCAGCCAGGGATCATATCCCTAAGCTTTGATACCAACTGTGACACCCCCAAAATTAGGTATTCATCACCCATCTTGAGTCGCCAAATACATGGTACAAAATACAAATACAAACTTAATTATACAAATGTCGTGTAACATACGACAATACATAAACTGAGAGTTCTAATAGGAATATTGTCATCTAGACAATATCCATACTCAAGGAGTCCTCATTATATTTATTGTCGCACTATTTAACAGAATAGTGAGGACTACTAATGCTATCTTCTGGACCATCACTCCTTTTCCTGACTCGTCCCAACTATATTCTCATTTCCTGAAGAGAACATTGAAAGAAAGGGTGAGCTCAACTAGCCCAGTAAGAAATATTATGACTAAGATAATGAAGAATAAATTATCAATAGTCTTCAACAATGTTAAACTGATAAAATACAATAGACATCAAGTTTAACTGTAACGGAATAAGCAATCCATTAGAAGAGTCAAGTAGAGAATAAAACCTACTATCTTCTATGATTTAAAAATATTTTCATCAACTTTTATCACTGAGACTCAGCTTAATAAATAAACCACATCTTCTAATCATCCCTATATTACGGGCCAAGGATATTCATTAAATCATCAATGTTCATGACTATACCGAAAAATCCCTGGTCATAATCATACCAAAAATTGTCTATCAATGCATTACAGGCCACTGAGGACTTTTACTACACCACTTATAACATCACAGTTCATGATTATACCAAATGATCCCTGGTCATAATCATACTAAGTCCATCTATGCACGTAAGCCAAAGATGACTTTCAACATAAAATAAACATGAGGATGATGACAATGTTATAGGAATTCAATTAAACAAGTTCAAGAATTAGTTTATCCAGGAACTAATAATATCCAAATTGTCAACATGATACTTCTTTGTAAAATAACAGTCAAGAATGCTCAGAAGAATATTTCCATGAAAAGATACTGGATGAAGCGCAAATATCAAGGATATTCCACTAATTTCATGGAGTATAGATGTAAGACCCCGAATTTTATGAAATAAAAGTATTCAATTTTTCTTATAATTACTATTCAGTAAATGGTTAAAATTGATAAATATTAAAGTTAAGGGTGATATGTGAATTTTTTTCAAAATAAGCAAGTGGTTATAAAATAATCATTGTTGTCGGGGAATATTCGTTTGGTCGTGGAATATTCTTTCTGTCGGGGAATATTCGTACGACGGCGCAGCTATTTGTGGGCCCCATAACGAATAACTGTCGGGTGAAGAAAACGACAAATTTGAGTTTTTAGAAATAACGGGGTAGTTGTTACCGTTAACACTGTTGGAATATCCGGTGGTTAAAATACAGTAATACGCGTTATTGCACAGTAGCACACAGTATTGCACAGTATTTTTAAAATTATTTATTCTTACGTAAGAAGGCACTACTCAATAATTGTTACAGTAATTACTGTTCAATATTTTATTTTATTGATTCAATAATTGCTACGTTGAAATTTTGTACTATTGTTGTTCAATAATTGTTGCTGCACAGTATTTCCTATTATCAGATCAATAATTCATATTATTTGAATAATATTATTAGATAACATTATTGGCAATGTCTAGAAAGTTCTGTCTAAGGAGAAGTTTGGTCATCTAATTACGCGCCAGTAAGGAGAAATCCTTATTGGAAAGCCCCCTCTTTCCTGGGAATGGCCTGGTTGTCATAAATGTGATTCTGTAATATTATTTGTGAATAATTAATTATTGATTCATATGATAAGAAAATATTTATTTTATGTGGATATAAATGAGGGATATATTTTTGTGGTTAAAAAATGAAGGAGTTAATGTTGAGATTTTTATCCGTATTTTTGTCGGAATGGAGGTATTAAAAATCAGGGTTTTTGAGATATTTTGCGGGGGTTATAATTTTTAATCCGACCGTTGGATCGTGGTAATTTTTGGATATGTTATACATATATAAGTTGAGTATATGCCCACAAATTTTGAACCGTTAAAAATGAACGTATGATTTGTTATGAATTTTACGAGATGACCGGTTCAGAAATTGTTGAATTTTCGGAGTTTATCATTTTGGTGGAAAATTCTAGAATTGGTGGGCCCCACTTGTGGTTGGTGAAGAAATGTGCTGAATTATATTTCAAATGTGGTGGGTGGGAATAGTAGCAGGTAAAGCTATCAGGTTGCAGGTCAAACCTACCAAAATTTTCCTATAAATAGAGGGCTAAGTTAGAATTGAAAATCACACCAAAAATATAAGCTTTCTCTCTTTCTCTCTCTATATTATGAAGCATATTTTGTGAGTTTTTAGATACTTTGAGAGTTGCTATTCAGTGCAAGTTTCCTTCGGCTTTGCATTCCAGTCAGAAATACTGCACTTTTGAGGTAAGGGATAGTAAGGGATAGTAAGGGATAGTAAGGGATTTTAAGGGTTGTTATGTTTTTCAGTTTCGTAATTTTTCTGAACTTCAAAAATTCTGGAAAAAATTGAAATGATATTTTGATGAGTTTTCTTGTTTGTGTCCAAAAATGGTGATTTTTGGATGTATAGATTGAGAGTTATGAATTTTATGAGAAAAAACTATTTTAAAAGTAACCGCTTATAATTCCTTGTGGTTAACTCCAAAATTGATGAAATTTTTATTGGGAGTACATGTATATGATAGAAGTATACTATGTAAATTTCAGAATTTTTGGACAAAAGTACAATTTTTGATAAATGTCTAAATATTCGGCTGTTTTGGCCATATGAAAAATAGTAAATGAATTTTAAAAATTCTAAAAAAAATATATGTTCAATATGGGACTATATTCTGCTAAATCCCAGAAAAAAAATATTTTTAGAACTGATTTGGTATTTTTCATGAAAATGGTCTAGTTATGAGTAAATGAATTAAATATGTTTTGTGAAGAAAGAAAATTGGAAAATAGGATTTTATGGCTTGAGAATCCTATATGAGGTATATGCAGATTTTTGATAAGGGTTTTGGTTATTGATGATGAAATTGTAAGAGTTGACATTTTATGATGATTAAATGCATTAATTAGTAAAGTGTAAACAATTAAAATAAATTGTTTATAAATTTAAGTAATGTTATTCTTTCAATATCATTATACCGAAATATTGGTATGGATTTTATTGTGAAATTTCTATCTTTTGTGTCGGGGTTACTATTCATGAGTTACTATTCACGATTTACTATTCATGAGTTACGAATATTACTCTTGAGATTAAAACTATATGTTGATCATATTATTTTTATCATCATATATAACATTTTTATAACCCTGATGTTAAAATTCTCTTTCACTGGAGTGTAAAGATGGGTAGATTATTGGTATGATCATGACTAGGGTTCTCTTTGGCCTGTAGTGCAAAGTTGAATTGTGACTGGTATGATCATGACCATTGAATTTATAATTGAATATCTTAAGCTTAAGTGCAAAGGTGAATTGATCAACATGGTTATAATTATTGTTTATATAAATTCTGAAATGATTATATATTTCTTTGAGATATGAATATATTTGGCCTGTAGTGCAA
Source organism: Panax notoginseng (assembly GCA_016801055.1). Lineage (NCBI taxonomy): Eukaryota > Viridiplantae > Streptophyta > Magnoliopsida > Apiales > Araliaceae > Panax > Panax notoginseng. The sequence continues at coordinate 41,495,631 of CM029022.1, forward strand.
ATATGAATTGTTGATGAATATCTTTGGCATGTAGTGCAAAGATGGCCTGTTGATGAATATCTTTGGCCTGTAGTGCAAAGATGAACTGTTGTTGAATATCTTTGGCCCGTAGTGCAAAGATGGTTTGTTGATGAATATCTTTGGCCCGTAGTGCAAAGATGGATTTGTTAGTATGATTATAAACAGGAACTGTGATTTGGTATAACCATGATCTTTGATGTTTCAGGTAAAGACAGGTGATGAAAATATTCTTCGTCCTGGGTGCGAAGAAAAATTTATAGTCACAATTATGATTATGAGTTATTCATATGATTGTGGAAAGGAACTGTTGAGTGATGTTACATGGATAAAATATTATTGGTGGATTTTTAACATGGAGAAGATAATAGACTTTATAGTCTATTTGACTCTTCTAATGGATTGCTCGTTCCGCTGCAACTATGGTTGAAATTTTTATCATTTACCATATGTTCTAAATCTCTGATTTATTGTTGATGAAGGCTATTGATAATTGAATTATCTTTAGTCATGATATTCTTTACTGAGCTAGTTGTGCTCACCCTTTTGCTTCACAATTCCTTTCAGGTAATAAGAGTGTAGCTGGGTCGAGCGGGGGTAACAAGGAATAGAACGGTGGTCATCATTTAGTAGTTATATTTGGTGAAGAAAATAAGGTGAGGCGAACCCAACGTTGGAAGGGTGTTTTGTCACTATCATACAAGATGTCTAATGACATACAACCTCGTGTCATCATAAGACAGGGTTGTGCTCATCCACTTGCTGAGTATATCTATGGGCACTACCTATATAATCTTGGTATTTGTTTGAAGTATAATTCTCAATTAGAGACAGTGGAGATAATGATAAGTCAAGAGAAGACTCACCATTGGGAAGAATATGATAGTAATCTTCTCGTTTTTCTTTGGGGTCTATTGGGTCAACCAAGGATAATTCTGTGGCCATATGATATCTATCATAACCTAGACGCGTGGCCTCCCATGTACGAAGGTTTCCTTGAGCACTTCCCAAATATTCTAGTTTCTAAAACAGTTTTTGACTATACCCTTATGTAAGGTGTTACTGTGAGGTGCTGTCCACGGTTGGGACATGTGTCACATTTGGTATATATTTGTATTCAAACTCACAGCATATGTGTTGTTGTATTTTGTACGACAATTGTTGTAATAGAGTTGTAGTTGTTTTCTGTACCATGTATTTGACGACTCAGAATGGGTTGGATGGAATGGACCTGTTTTGGGGTCGTTACAATAGAAATCAAAACTTTAACCAAATGAGTATAATAAAGAATATATCAAACTGCAAATGGATTTTCACCAGCCATGCGGTAATCCACGTATACAGATCATTTTCACAATTTAATAAGGAATGAATATAAAGGATCATTCACCATGCATGTGGCAATCCACATAGACAGGTTATTTCAACAGAATAATAAAGAATAGAATAACAGAAGGATTCACCATGCATACGATAGAGACCGCACTGACAGGTTATTCCCAACAGAATAATAAATGCGGAATAATAAATATGGAACCAGGTCAGGTGAAATTCACACCGATAGGATATTCTGACAGAAAAATAAATACGGAATAATAAATGATGGAACCAGGTCAGGTGAAATTCACACCGACAGGATATTCCGACAGAATCGTAAAGAACGGAATAATGAAAGAGTTTCGCCAAGTATGCGGTACTTCGCATAAACAGGTTATTCCAACATAATAATAAAGAATGGAATAACAGAAGAAGATCACAAGTATTGGGCAAACCGCATATACAGGTCATTCCACCAAGTATAGGGTAAACCACGTATACAGGTTATTCCAACAGAATAATAAAGAATGGAATAACATAAGGATTTCACCAAGTATAGGGTATGCCGCGTATACAGGTCATGTATAGGGTATGCCACTTTTACAGGTTATTCCAACAGAATAATAAAGAATGGAATAACAGAAGTTCTCTTCATGAATAAGAAAGAATAACACCCCTTACCGTTTTAAAGAAGAACTGAAATAAAGAAGTAGTTAAGTGGCAGAATACTCTTCTTCTTTCTCTCTATAGTTTATCTCTCTAGAGTTCAGTGAATTCGTAAGAAAATAATGAAGGAATGAACTTCTATTTATAGGAAAATGGAATGCATAGTAACTAATCCATGAACGGTCCAGATTGATTTACTTTAATCTGACGGTCCATACTTAAAGCAAAATCTTTTAAATAAAATATAATATATTCTAATTATTTCCTAATAAAACAAACAACTTTAATAAAGTATTCTGTTTTATATAAAAAGATGTTTCTGTTTTATTACGTTAATAATACGAATAAAACAAAACTTCATTATCGCTAAATAATTCATATTATTAATTGACAATAATTGAATCAAACTGAGTGACTTCTCACATAAGCATTAATAATCAATACCGTGTGCTACTATGCAACCACACGTATTACTGTACTTTTACTACCGAGTAGTTCAACAGTATCAACGGTAAAACTTCCGCCGTTATTTTTAATAAAATATTTTTGTCGTTTTCTCAATCCGACAATAATTCTGTTGTGGGGTCCACCAATGATTGTACCGTCGTACAAATATTTCCCGACTAATCGAATATTCCTCGTGAATAGTAACTCGTGAATAGTAACTCATGAATAGTAACTCGTGAATAGTAACTCGTGAATAGTAACTCGTGAATAGTAACTCATAAATAGTAATTCGTGAATATTAACTCGTGAATATTAACTCGTGAATAGTAACTCATGAATAGTACTTCGACACAAAAAGTACCCCAAAAACTCGAGTGAACAATACTAGAGTGAATAGTAACCGGGTATTTTATGACGACTTGTCTACTTTGGAAAATTTTCATATATCACCTTTAACTTGAACCTTTTATCAATTTAACCATTTACCAAAATAGAAAAATTGAATACTTTTATTTCATAAAATTCGGGGTCTCACAAAAATTAATACCTAAGCGCAGAGTTTTAGTGTCGGATAATGTGACGCCCCCAAAATAGGTATACATCACCCATTCTGAGTCGTCAAATACGTGGTACAAAATTCAAAAACAACTGTCATGTAAATACGACAAAACATATGTTGAGAGTTTTAACACGAATATTATCTTCTAGACAATATCCAAACTCAAATTCAATCTTAATACAATTATTATCACACTATTTCATAGAATAGTAAGGACTACTAAAAGAACCATCTGGACCGTCACTTCGTTCCCCGACTAGTCCCAGCTGTATTCTCATTTCCTGAAGAGAACAATGAAAGCAAAGGGTGAGCTCAACTAGCCTAGTAAAGAATATTATGACTAAGATAATGCAGAATAAATTATCATTAGTCTTCAACAGTGTTAAACTGATAAAATATAATAAACATTAAGTTTAACTACAGTGGAACAAACAATCCATTAAAAGAGTCAAGTAGAACATGATATCTACTATCTTCTATGATTTAAAAAGTTTGTCATCAATTTTATCGCTGGGACTCAGCTAAATAAATAATCCACATCACTAAGTTTTCCATGCAATACGGGCCAAGGATATTCGTTATTATCACCAATGGTCATGATCATACCAACAACTGTCCATCAATGCACTACGGGCCAATGAAGACTTTTACCACAATATTTATAACATTTCGGGTCATAATTGTACCGAATGATTTCTGTTTATAATCATACCAAGTCCATCTATGCATTACGGGCCATAAATGACTTTCATCATAATATAAGCATGAGGATGATGACAATGATATAAGAATTCAATTAAATGAGAGCAAGGATAAATTTTAAAGATTTATAATTCAATTTATCCAGAATTCAATAATGTCCGAATTGTCAACATGATACTACTTTGTGGAGTAAAATTCAAGAATAATATTGTATCAAAAATAATTTGGACAGAAAAGAAATTAATTTTTGTCATGAATAGTATCCAGTGAATAGTACCCCCATGAATAGTACTTTATGAATAGTATCCCGTGAATAGTACTCCGGCATGAAAAGATTAAACTTTAACAAGAATGTTCAGAAAAATATCCTGGTGAAACAATACTAGATGAAGCAAAAATTTCAAGGATATTCTACTAATTTCAAGGAGTATAGAAGCAATACTTAACAACATGAGTGTATAATTCAGAATCTGAAATGAAATAATATTACTTACATACTACAGAGTATGGAAGAAAATATTATTTCATACGAATATTAAACAAAAATAATATCCCTTATGAATACGAAAGAAATAATACCACTTACCTTAATAGGAGATTGGATACTGAAATAGTATAGTAACAGAATACGCTTCTTCTTTCTCTCTGATTCTCTCTCTATAGATTTCTCTTATGAGTCGTAGTGAATTGGTGAGAATGAAAGAAGAAATAAGCTTCTATTTATAGAAGATTTCTAGCTTAGCCCTTGCAATGTGAAAAGACAAGTGGCTTGACGACTGGTGATGTGAAAAGAAAAGTGCTTTGACTCTCGTAATTTGAAACAACAAGCGGGTTGACGCCTGTAATGTGAAACAACAAGTGGTTTGACGCCTGTAATGTGAAACGACAATTGGTTCGACGTCTGTAATGTGAAACGACAATTGGTTTGACGCCTGTAATATGAAACGACAAGTGATTTGACGTCTGATAAAGACAATTACTATTGGCAAAAGTGACTCTTAGATGATGACATATGGGCCCCCATAGAATAAACCAAACTTACCACAAACGTCTCATAACAGACTTCTTATTTATATCAAAGATTGAATAAATATTACCATAAATCTTTTTATCTTTAATCAACACATTTTTAATCTTCCAACAATTATTTATCATTAATATTATAACTCACAATATTAACAACCAGATCATTCCTAGGAAAGAGGGGGCTCTCCGATAAGAATTTCTCCCTATTGGCGCGCAATTAGGTGACCAAACCTCTCTTCGACAGAACTTTCTAGACATCGTCAATATTATAAATAATAATATGAATAACTTTATCGTCTCAATTATTGATTTAATAATATAAAATATTATACAGATGATAATGTGATAATAATTGAATCAATAATATGAGATACTATGCAACAATTACTGTAGCAATAATTGAGTATAACTGAGTGGCTTCTTATGCAAGCATCAATAATCAATACCGTGTGCTACTATGCAACCACGCGTATTACTGTACTTTTACCACCGGGTATTTCAACAGTTAACGGTAAAAATTTCGCCGTTACTTTTATAAAAAAGATAATTTTATCATTTTCTAACTCCGACAATAATTCTGTTGTGGGGTTCACCAATGATTGTGCCATCGTACCAATATTTTCCGACAAAAAGAATATTCCCCGACCAAACGAATATTTTATAACAACTTGCTTACTTTATAAAATTTATAAATATTACCCACAACTATAACATTATATTAAATCTACACCATAATATTCAAAATGATATTTAGAGAAAAATTAATCCTTATTCATAAAAGTTGGGGTCTTACAACCTCCCATTCTTATGAAATTTTCTCCTCGAAATTAGGGTACATACCTGGTATGTCGAAGAGGTGAGGATACCTTGATTTCATTTTAGATTCTAACTCCCAAGTCATTTCCTCAACATCGTGGTTTTTCCACAACACTTTGACTTGAGGTATAGCCTTGGAGCGTAGAATATGTTCCTTCTTATCCAAGATTTTAACAGGTACCTCTTCATACATTAAATCTTCCACTATTTTGACTGGTTCTAACTCAATAATGTGGTTCGGGTCTTCTCCATATTTACGTAACATGAATATATAAAAATATTATGAACACGAGACATACTTGGCGGTAAGGCGAGTCTATAAGCCACAGTTCCTACTCGATCAAGGATTTCAAATGGGCCAATGAATCGAGGATTGAGCTTTCCTCTCTTTCTAAATCTTGTAACTCCTTTCCATGGAGCAACATATAACAACACATATTCTCCAACATTGAATTCCACGTCCTTCCGATGAAGATCAACATAACTCTTTTATCGATATTGTGAGGTTTTTATACGTTGCCGAATCATTTGAATCTTTTTCGTTGTCATGCGTACCAATTTTGGTCCCAACAACGTTCCTTCAACCACCTCATCCCTGCATATTGGAGAACGACACTTTCTTCCATATAAGGCCTCGAACGGAGCCATGCCGATACTTGCTTGATAACTGTTGTTGTAGGAGAATTCTAGCAATGACAAGAACTTATCCCAACTTCCTTTGAAGTCAAGGACACAGAGTCTTAATAGATCTTCTAGAGTTTGAATAGTCCTCTCCGACTGCCCGTCCGTTTGAGGATGATATGACGAACTAAATTGTAAATCCGTGCCCATAGCTTTTTGCAAACTAACCCAAAACTGTGAAGTGAATCTTGGGTCTCGATCAGAAACTATGGATACTGGCTTACCATGCAGTCTTAAAATCTCATTTATGTATATACGAGCAAGACGAGCAAGACGTTCAAGTGTATAAGTTTCTCGTATAAGTAAGAAATGAGCAGACTTGGTCAATCTATCAACAATGACCCAAATTGCATCTATGCTTTGAGAAACCTTGGGAAGACTAGTAACAAAATCCATGGTAATGTGCTCCCACTTCTATTCTGGAATTTCAAGTGGTTGCAATGGACCTTTTGGCACTTGATGCTCTGCCTTAACACGTTGACACGTTAAACACCTTGAGATAAACTCTGTTATCTCTCTCTTCATATTGCTCCACCAAAATGTATGTCGAATATCATGATACATTTTGGTACTCCCAAGTTGGATTGCAAACGGTGTGTTGTGCGCCTCCATCATGATTTTATATTTTAAATCAGGGTCGTTAGGAACATAAAGTCTGGAGTTGACTCTAAGTATTCCTTCTTCATCAATTCTTGCTTCCGGAATAGCACCTTCTTGCATTTTCTGCTTCATACGCATCAGCTCCAGGTCTATAGTTTGAGCAACTTTAACTTTATCGATTAAAGTCGATTCTACTCGTATATTTGTCATCATCACATGGGTCCCTAGAGTCTTTATCTTTATCTCTATCCTTTGCAAATCATACAAAATGGGCCTTTACGTTGACAATATCGCACTCGTACCCGCATATGATCTTCTGCTCAATGTGTCAGCTACCACGTTTACTTTTCTAGGATGGTATTGAATAGTATGATCATAATCTTTCAACAGTTCAAGCCAACGTCATTGCCGCATGTTGAGTTCCTTTTGAGTGAAGAAATATTTGTGGCTTTTATGATCCGTAAAGATCTCCACCTTCTCCCCATACAGGTAATGCCTCCAGATTTTAAGTGCGAAAACGACAGCTGTCAACTCTAGATCATGAGTAGGATAATTTCTCTCATATTCTTTGAGTTGTCGTGAGGCATAGGCTATGACTTTCTCATGTTGCATGAGAACACATCATAACCCTCTGCCTAAAGCATCGCTGTAGATGACATATCCCTCCGTACCAGATGGTATTGTTAGAACAGGTGCTGAAATGAGTCTCCTCTTGAGTCCTTGAAAACTCTTCTCACATTCCTAGCTCCAATCGAAATTTGTATCTTTTCGAGTCAGTTGAGTTAATGGAGTAGCGATTCGAGAAAATCCTTCCACGAATCTCCGATAATAACCAACTAAGCCCAGAAAGCTAAGTACTTCGGTAACTGACTTAGGTTGCTCCTAGCTTTGAATTACTTCAATCTTTGTCAGGTCAACAGATATTCCATGATTTGATATCACGTACCCAAGGAATGCAACTTCCTAAAGCCAGAACTCGCATTTCTTTAACTTGGCATATAACTTGTTTTCACGAAGCTTTTGGAGTATTAGCCTCAAGTGTTGCTCATGATCTTCACGGCTTTTGGAGCATATGAGGATGTCATCAATAAAGATAACAACAAAATGATCCAAATATTCCTTGAATACTCGGTTCATCATATCCATGAAGACCACAGGAGTATTAGTCAATCCAAAAGACATGACTAGGAATTCGTAATGCCCGTACCGAGTTCAAAAAGCAGTCTTTAGAATGTCATCAGTTTTAAATTTTAACTAATGATATCCGAAACGAAGATCGATCTTTGAAAAGAATTTAGCACCTTACAACTGGTCAAACAGATCATTAATTCGAGGTAACGGGTACCTATTTTTGATGGTGACATGATTCAACTCCCGATAGTCAATACAAAGTCATATACTTCCATCTTTCTTCTTTACGAATAGAATAGGAGCACCCCAAGGAGACGTAGTAGGACGAATGAAACCGATATCTAACAATTCTTGCAGTTGGGTTTTTAACTCCTGAAGTTCAATAGGAGCCATTCGATATGGGGCTTTAGAAATGAGTTTTGTACCGGGTTCAAGATCAATACAAAACTCGATTTCACGCTCTGGGGGTAGGCTAGGAAGTTCTTCAGGGAATACGTCAGAAAATTTATTAACAATAGAAATATTATTCAAATCTGACGTATTTTTATTTAAATCCGTGATATGGGCTAAGAAAGCTTGACATCCGTTTTTCAATAAATGAATAGCTTTATGGCTTGATATAAAAGTGATTGGCTTTAGTGGTTTGGTTGCTTGAATTCGCATAATAAGTTGGTTAAAAATATAAAAGCTAACAACCTTACGAAAATAATCGATTTTAGCATGATGAGTAGTTAACCAATCAATCCCTAAAATCACATCAAATGCAAGTATTTTTAAAGAGATAAAATCGACAGGTAACGTGCGGTTATCGATTTGAATCAAACAAGACTTATAAACAGTGAATGTAATGAAGGTTTCTCCCAACGGAGTTTCAACAGATAAATCAAAGTCTAATTTCTCCGGAGTTAAATTTAAACGTTGAGCGCAAGTAGGAGAAATAAAAAAATGGGTAGAACCGGTATCAAATAAGGTATAGACTTCGCTAGAGTTTATGATTAGCTTATCCGTGATCACCTCATTTGGATTCCTCGCTTTTTGGGAGGTTACAACAAACGCTCTCCCTTGAACTACCAATTTTGTCTTGTCTGGGACGACCTTTGATGCTTCCATCCCAGCTGGTCTTGACTTTGGTGCATGACAAAATCGGGCTAGGTGACCTTCTCTTCCACAATTGTAACATGCTTTGGACTAGTGCGTACAGTTTGGACTGATGTGTCCTTCCCCTCCGCATTTGTAACATACGACCGGCGGTCGTTTTCCTTCTTTAACAACAGGTGCTGGTGCTGACGTCTTTCTATCATTATTGAATTTTCTCTTCTTAAAATTTCCACTTCTATTATCTTGGCCATGATTACCACCAAAGTGGTTACCATTTCTAGAATGTTGATTTCCTCCACATTTGTTGTCACCGCTTCGATGACTGCTAGCACTAGTATTATCGATTTGCCGACTACTATCTCTTGGTTGTGTTGACTCATTATCACGTTCCAATAACTGAGCCCTATTTACAACATCTGAATACAAACAAAGTTTGTGAAAAATTAGGTATTGACGTATCTCAAGTTTCAAACCTCTTAGAAACATCTGTGTCATTCTCTCTTCATTATCAACCAATTGGGATGCAAACTGGGACAACTCAGCAAACTTAGCTTTGTACTGCGACACGGTCATATTGTTTTGCTCCAGCTTGATAAACCCTACCTCCTTCATGTGACAAATACTTTTGGAAAAATACTTATCATTGAACAGTTTTTGGAACTTCTCCCAAGACATCTTCAATGCGGCATGTTGGGTACGTTTTATGAATTTCCACCAGTAATCGGCCTCTCCTTGCAACATGAAGGTGGCAAAAGGAACCTTTTGCTCCTCGGAGCATTCCAAGACATCAAATATCTTAGTGATCTGCTTTATTCACGCCTCTGCCTTAAGTGGTTTTGGCTCTCCTACAAACTCCAGTGGTCCCAGCTCCTTGAACTGCTTAGCGGTGACCATCCGAGAGTTGTCAGTGTTTCCACCTGCAATTTGAATAGGAGTTTCTCTTACCTGATGTTGCACGAATTGTAGAAAGCTCCTAAACATTTCGTCGTTTGCCATTTGGTCAGTGTTATTGTTCACCTGAGGATTATTGCCTTCCTGATGTACATTATTCCGGGTATTGATCAGTGGTGACTCAACAGTCTTATGTGCTCCATTGCTTAACTCGATATTTTCGGATGCCATTTTCAAACACTGTCACAAAACAAGGGTTAATTGACATGCTATATATTATCCCTATATTATAACCGACTAATTAAATTACAAATAAACTTAGGTAGGTCATACTAGCGAAGGATTTTCCCGTCTCTCCTCCAAGTTCTAGTCTCACATCTTAGCCAGAGATCATATCCCTAAGCTTTGATACCAACTGTGACGCCCCCAAAATAGGTATACATCACCCATGTTAAGTCGCCAAATACATGGTACAAAATTTAAATACAACTTAATTAATACAACTGTCGTGTAAATACGACAAAACATATGATGAGAGTTTTAACATGAATATTGTCTTCTAGATAATATCCAAACTCAAATTTAATTTTAATACAATTATTATCACACTATTTCATAGAATAGTGAGGACTACTAAAATAACCATCTGGACCGTCACTCCGTTTCCCAGACTAGTCCTAGCTATATTTTTATTTCTTGAAGAGAACAATGAAAGCAAAGGGTGAGCTCAACTAGCCCAGTAAAAAATATTATGACTAAGATAATGCAGAATAAATTATCATTAGCCTTCAACAGTGTTAAACTGATAAAATACAATAAACATCAGGTTTAACTGTAGCATAACAAGCAATCCATTAGAAGAGTCAAGTAGAGCATGATATCTACTATCTTCTATGATTTAAAAAGCTTATCATCAATTTTATCGCTAGGACTCAGCTAAATAAATAATTCACATCACTGAATTTTTCGTGCACTACGGGCCAAGAATATTCATTATTATCACCAATGGTCATGATCATACCAACAACTGTCCATCAATGCACTACGGGCCAATGAGAACTTTTACCATATCATTTATAACATTTCGGGTCATGATTATACCGAATGATCCCTGGTCATAATCATATCAAGTCCATCTATGCACTACGGGCCACAGATGACTTTCATCATAATATAAGCATGAGGATAATGGCAATGATATAAGAATTCAATTAAATGAGAGCAAGGATAAATTTTAAAGATTTATAATTCAATTTATCCAGAATTTAATAATATCCAAATTGTCAACATGATACTACTTTGTGGAGTAAAATTCAAGAATAATATTGTATCAAAAATAATTTGGACAGAAAAAAAATCAATTTTTGTCATAAATAGTACCTAGTGAATAGTATTTTGTGAATAGTACCCTGTGAATAGTACTTCGTGAATAGTACCTTGTGAATAGTACTCCGATATGAAAAGATTAAACTTTAACAAGAATGTTCAGAAAAATATCCTTGTGAAACGATACTAGATGAAGCGTAAATTTCAAGGATATTCTAATAATTTCATGGAGTATAGAAGCAATACTTAACAACATGAGTGTATAATTCAGAATCTGAAACGAAATAATATTACTTACATACTACAGAATATGGAAGAAAATATTATTTCATACGAATATTAAATAAAAATAATATCCCTTACTAATACGAAAGAAATAATACCCCTTACCTTAGTAGGAGATTGCATACTGAAATAGTATAGTAACAGAACACTCTTCTTCTTTCTCTCTGATTCTCTCTCTATAGAATTCTCTTGTGAGTCGTAGTGAATTGGTGAGAATGAAAGAAGAAATAAGCTTCTATTTATAGAAGATTTCTAGCTTAGCCATTGCAATGTGAAAAGGCAAGTGGCTTGACGACTGGTGATGTGAAAAGAAAAGTGATTTGACGCCTATAATGTGATGTGACGAACGAGAATTTTGTAATTTAATTTTAATATATTTATTGAATTAAATAAATATTTTCGATGATTTAATTATTAGATTTAATAATTAATTGATGCAATTGTGGTATATTAATTTAATTATATATGTTGCAATTATTAAATTAATGTAGAGAATTTTTATTATTCAAGTATGTGATTATGTGAGCTTATTGAATTAAATGAAATATTTAATTAAGCATGATGTTATTTAATTAATGTAATTATTAATTAGAGATTTAATAAATTGTCATTATTTATTAATGAGATATTTAATTATGTGACTATGTGAATTTATGAGAAATTATTATATGTTATTTAAAGTGAAATAAATAAAATATTGGATTTATTTTATAAGGAGTGTGACATTTTCAAACTATGTTATAAATATTTTATTAAAATATTGAGAAGACTTATTCAGGTTGCTAACCAAACGAGGCCTTTTGAGGAGTTGGATGTAGTTACCCACTATTGGAGTAACTAACCTCCATCACGCGCATCAGTTCCCTGAATTATATTACGTATTATTTACTCCTTCATTATTACTAAGTCTAAGATATAATCAGAGAGAAAGCCAGAGTGATTTTTAGAGATTTTGTGAGAAACTCAGTGAGTGAAGAAAGCATCTAAGTCTACAAATATATACCTTATACTCTCGGTAATCTCTCCTTCCCAAATTTATAATTTACGTCTTTTAGTTTTCATAGAAATATGGCTTTCAAAACCTCTGTTATGCCTCTGTAATTGAGAAATTATGTTGTTATATGATATATGTAATAATACGAGTAGCATAACATGTTTTATATATATATATTGCATGATTCCATATCCTAAGTGTCGTTAATCTGATGACTTGTTATTTCAAAAATATACAGAGGTTAGGTTTTTGGCCATATGGCCTTATACGTGATTTTAGTATGTCAAACATAAATGTTTTCGTAAATTTTTCACTCGTATATTATTATGCATGTTAATACGAATAGACCAAACTTTAAATGAACGGATTTGGCTTTATAACGAATCCGTGGCGTTGAATTTTAGGAATTTATGTTCAATACTTCAAGAACATCAAGAATAGTGGAAATTTTTATGTTTTAATTCTGTGATTATGTGTTTCAATGGGTTAGAATTACTTTACAGATGTTGGGTAATGATTATATGTGAATATTAACATGTGGGTATGTTAAATTAGTGAAATTAATGATTATTTGGTGTCCTTTTCGCTGAACTCTGTGTTCTTCGCGAACTGGGAATCGAATTCTGGAGTCTCGCGCCGTGGCGCCAACTCCAGAACTGAAGTCCCGCGCCGCCGCGCCACAGCGCCAAGTATCAGACCGCAGCGCCACGGCGCCGTAGCGCCAAGAGCCAGTACAAACGTGGCGCCGCAGCGCCACTCTCTAGAAAATTCAGAAATGAGATTTTTTAAATATTAAAGTCTAACAAGTGTTAGTGAATTGATGTAATGAACATGTAAACATGTTAGAGGTATAATGTGATGATAAAAATAGTTGTTTAAACATGTAAATAACATAATTACATGTGATTTAAATTATTGAATACATAATTAGATTACTATTCATGAAGTGCAAATTATGTGATAATGAGATAAATTGACTGAGTATCGTCGATAATTAAAGTAGACAACGAGAATGAGTTTATGTTGATTAGTTAAATTATAATTAACTGGTATTGTGTATATGATTGGTATGTAGGATTTAATTCAAAGAACGTGCTTAGTTAAAGTGTAATCTACGCACGAGGCAAGTTTCCTAAACTTAAACTCTTAAATTTGAGCAAGTTTCCTAACCCTACCTATCATTATTATTCAAGTTTATTATTTACCTCGAGTAAATTATCATTGCCATTATTCAAGTTCAAATGTTATATTAAAGATTGATTATCTTTTCAAAGTATGATTTAGTTATACAATAATTGTTCTATTGTATACTTCTTGAGATTATTATTCAAATTGAATATCATTGTTGTTGAACCTTATTAGACTAGTGAACCCTTAATGATTCAACTAGTCCATAGTTGATGAGCGTTCTAAATTTCAGAACCCTTGATGAATTATCCAAATCAAACTTCCTTTGGTGCGGACTCGAATGTCAAACTGAGATGAACAACCCTATATAGGAGATTATTTACGCTTTAGTGTTAAGATATTGTGCACAGTATGGTACTAAGGGCTGATCCCCCTAAGTACGAGAAGAAGGTCCATAGTCTTATGACTGTTAAAGGTTTCAAGTATAACCCTTGTTAACCTAGGACATAGTTCTAGGTCTTATGACCCTCAGAATTCTTTTGATTCTTGTTATTCACTCTTGATTCAAAAGTTGAGCATTTATTCAGATGTCTTTGATTTATTCGCATGTTATTATACTGTTATTTCATTTTTATACTTGTGGGCATTTGTGCTCACTCTTGCTTAATAATAATATTGCAGTTAAGAACGAAAGAGCTGACGAACCTTCCACTAGTAAGGGCAAGGGCAAAGTTAGCAAATGATGAAGACTTGTTATTTGATATGACTTATTATTTTATATGATGTATTTGTTTAAGACTTAAGTTAAAGATGTTGTTTAAGACTTATTTGTTAGAATTCCGCACAGATGTTTTAAGGTTAGTTTAACCTGGGATTGTATTATTATTATTCAGATGTTGTAACCCTATAAGGGGAAGATTTTTATTTCTATTATTGCATGGTTTGCATTATTATAGGTAGGTAGATAGATGATATTTGTATCGTGAACACCGAATCCTGTGGAAATGGAAGTACCGAATTTGGGGGTGTCACATGTGAAACAACAAGTGGTTTGACGCTTGTAATGTGAAACAACAAGTGGTTTGACACATGTAATGTGAAACGACAATTGGTTCGACACCTGTAATGTGAAACAACAATTGGTTCGACGCTTGTAATGTGAAACGACAATTGGTTCGACGCCTGTAATGTGAAACGACAATTGGTTTGACGCCTGTAATATGAAATGGCAAGTGGTTTGACGTCTGATAAAGGCAATTACTATTGGCAAAAGTGACTCTTAGATGATGACATATGGGCCCCCATAGAATAAACCAAACTTACCACAAACGTCTCATAACAGACTTTTTATTTATATCAAAGATTGAATAAATATTACCATAAATCTTTTTATCTTTAATCAACACATTTTTAATCTTCCAACAATTATTTATCATTAATATTATAACTCATAATATTAACAACCAGATCATTCTTAGGAAAGAGTTGGCTATCCGATAAGAATTTCTCCCTATTGGCGCGCAATTAGGTGACCAAACCTCTCCTCGACAGAACTTTTTAAACATCGTCAATATTTTAAATAATAATATGAATAACTTTATCGTCTCAATTATTGATTTAATAATATAAAATATTATACAGATGATACTGTGATAATAATTGAATCAATAATATGAGATAATATGCAGTAATTACTGTAGCAATAATTGAATATAACTGAGTGGCTTCTTACGTAAGCATCAATAATCAATACCGTGTGTTACTATGCAACCACGCGTATTACTGTACTTTTGTGAGATCCCGAAATTATAAAATGAAAGTATTCAATTTTCTTATAATTATTATTTTATTTAGTAAATGGTTAAATTGAGAAAGGGTTAAAGTTAAGGGTGATATGTGAAAATTTTGTAAAGTATGCAAGTTGTTATAAAATATTCGTTTGGTCGGAGAATATCCGTACGACGGCACAATCATTTGTGGACCCCACAATGGAAGTATTGTCGTAGTAAGAAAACGACAGAATTATCTTTTTATAAAAATAACGGCGAAACTGTTACCGTTAAAACTGTTGAACTACCCGGTAGTAAAAGTACAGTAATACACGTGGTTGCATAGTAGCATATGATATTGATTATTGATGCTTACGTAAGAAGTCACTCAGTTATACTCAATTATTGATACAATAATTGCTGCATCATATCTCTCATATTATTGATTCAATTATTGTCACAGTATCATCTGTATAATATGTTATATTATTTATGCAATAATTGAGACGGCAAAGTTATTCATATTATTATTTGTAATATTGACAATGTCTAGAAGTTCTGTCAAGGAGAGGTTTGGTCACCTAATTGCGCGCCAATAAGGAAAAATCCTTATCGGAAAGCCCACTCTTTCCTAAGAACGACCTGGTTGTTAAATATTATGAATTATAATATTAATGATGAATAAGTTCGTGTTGATTAAAGATGAAATTGATATTTCTATTGTGTTGGGATTATTAGTGTTTGTGTGGAAATCGACATTTATTTTGATAATAATTGATGTCTGGAGATAATATTGACCAATCGGGTAATTAATCGGATAAATGAGCAATTAATTGCTATTAATTCACATGCTTATAACTATGTGTTCACATGTGTGTACTATTGATTCACATGATTTACTATTTGGGGAGTTGGTGCAAGATTGATAATACTTGCATGACTAAATTAAAAATGGAGGTATAGTTGAATGTACTATCTTGTAATTAGTTTTTTTACATGATTAGAACTATTGAGTCACATGATTTACTATTTATTCACATGATTTACTATTAGGGGAGGTGGTGCAAGTTTGATAATACTTGCAGGACTAAATTAAAAATGTAGAAAAAGAGGAAGGTATTATACTGTAATATTTCGAGCCCCAAAACGTGTAATTATCGAAACTATACTTTTCTATAAATAGAAGTTCATTCCTTCATTATTTTTTACCAATTCACTAAAGCTATAAGAGCAATTATTATAAAGAGAAATTATAGAGAAAAAGAAGAAGAGAAGTCTGCTACCTCACTATTCCAGTATCCAGTTTTCTTCTGAGGTAAGGGATATTATTATTATAGTAAGGGGTATTATTTCTTTTGTATTCATGAAGAGAGCTATTGTTATTCCATTCTTTATTATTATGTTGGAATAACCTGTCTATGCGAAGTACTGCATACATGGTGAAATTCTTCTGTTATTCCATTCTTTATTATTCTGTTGGAATATCCTGTCTGTGCGGATTACGCATGACCTGGATCCATTCTTTATTATTCTGTTAGAATATCCAATCTGTGCGGATTACGCATGACCTGGTTCCATTATTTATTATTATGTTGAAATATCATGTCTGTGCGGATTGCGCATGACCTGGTTCCATTATTTATTAATCTGTTGGAATAACCTGTCTGTGCGGTCTATCGCATGCCTGGTGAATTCTTTTGTTATTTCATTCTTTATTATTCTGTTAGAATAACCTGTCTATGTGGATTACCACATGCATGGTGAATGATCCTTTGTATTGATTCTTTATTAAATTATGGAAATGATCTATCTATGTGGATTACCGCATGGCGGGTGATAATCCATTTGCAGTTTCGTATATTCTATTATACTCGTACGAGATATCATTTCTTTTGTACTCGTCATGGAATATCATTTTCTTTGGTATTTTTTTACGAGTTACTATTCACGGGTTACTATTCACCTAATTACTATTCACTCTAGTATTATTCACTCGGGTATTCAAGGCACTTTTCGTGTTAGAGTACTATTCACGAGTTACTATTTACGGGTTACTATTCACCCAAATATTATTCACTCAGGTATTTGGGGTACTTTTCATGCCGGAGTACTATTCACGAGGTACTATTCCCAAAGTACTATTCATAGGGTACTATTGCGGGGTACTATTTACCAAAAAAATATATTTCTTTTATGTCCAAAATATTTTTAGTACATGAATATTATTCTTAAATTTTACTCCACAAAGCAGTATCATGTTGACAATTTGGATATTTTTAAACTCTGGATAAATTTAAAGTCTTTAATATTTATCCTTGATTTCGTTTGATTAATGCTTATATCATTGTCATCATCCTCATGCTTATATTATGATGAAAGTCATCTTTGGCTTACGTGCAAAGATGGACTGTTGATTATTAGTTTTACAGTTGTATATCTTTGGTTTACGTGCAAACATGGACTGTTGATTATTTATTTTACAGTTGTATATCTTTGGCTTACGTGCAAAGTTGAACTATTAATTGATGAGTATCTTTGGCTTATGTGCATAGATTAACTGTTTATTGGTATAATTATGACCAGGGATCATTTGGTATAATCATGACCCGTAATGTTATAGATGATGTAGTAAAAGTCCTCATTGGCCCGTAGTGCATTGATGGACAGTTATTGGTATGATTATAATCATGGATTATTCGGTATAATCATGATCATTGATGATTACATGAATATCCTTGGCCGTAGTGCATGGATGATTCGATGACGTGAATTATTTATTAAGCTGAGTCTCAGCGATAAAATATTGATTTTACACTTTTAATTCGTAAAAGATAGTAGATATCATACTCTACTTGACTCTTCTAAAATACAGTTGTATGTCTTTAGCCTGTAGTGCAAAGATGAATTGTTAATGAATATCTTTGGCCGTAGTGCAAAGATGAATTTATTAGTATGATTATAAACAAGAATTGTGATTTGGTATAATCATGATTTTTGATGTTTCAGGTGAAGATAGGTGATGAAAATTATCTTCGTCCTGGGTGCGAAGAGGAATTTAGAATCACAGTTATGATTATGAGTTATTCATATAATTGTGGACAAGAATTGTTGATTGATGTTACAGGGATAAAATATTATTGGTAGACTTTTAACATGGAGAAGATAATAGACCTGATGGTTTATTTGACTCTTCTAATGGATTGCTCGTTCCGCTGTAACTATGGTTGAAAAGTTTTATCATCTACCATATGTCCTAAATCTCTGATTTATTACTAATGAAGGCTATTGATGATGTAAATTATCTTTAGTCATGATATTCTTTTCTGGGCTAGTTGTGCTCACCCTTTTTGCTTCATAATTCTTTTCAGGTAATAAGAGTGTTGCCGGGTCGAGTGGGGATAACAGGGGAATAGAACGGTGGTCTATAGCTGTTGAGGTTCTCCCTAAATAGTATGGAAATAATTTTGTTGAGAACTTTAGATAAGTGTGTCGTATTGTATACGTCATTTGATATTTAATTTTGGTGAACCGAATATGGTGAGGTGAACCCAACTTTAGAATGGTGTTTTGCCACTATAATACAAGATATCTAATGACATACAACCTCGTGTTATCATAAGACAGGGTTGTGCACATCCACTTGTTGAGTATATCTACGAGCACTACCTATATGATCTTGGAGTTTATTTGAAATATAATTTTCACTTGGAGACAACAAAGATAATTATATGTCAAGAGAAGACTCACCATTAGAAAGAAGATGATAGTAATCTTCTTGTATTAAAACTCACAGCTTATCTGTTGTCGTACTCTACACGACAATTCAACAGTTGTATAAATGAAGTTTATATTTGATTTTTATAGTGCGATATCTGGCGACTCAGAATGGGTCGTGTGGACTTATTTTGGAGGCGTCACAACTTTTACCACCGGGTATTTCAACAGTTAATGGTAAAAATTTTGCCGTTATTTTTATAAAAAGATAATTTTGTCATTTTCTAACTCCGACAATAATTCTGTTGTGGGGTCCACCACTGATTGTGTCATCGTACGAATATTCCCCGACAAAAAGAATATTTCCCGACCAGACGAATATTTTATAACAACTTACTTACTTTACAAAATTTATAAATATTATCCACAACTATAACATTATATTAAATCCACACCATAATATTCAAAATGATATTTAGAGAAAAATTAATCCTTATTAATAAAAGTTGGGGTCTTACAAATAACTATTTTGATGATATTGAATATTGATATCACTTGTAGCGTAATTAAACGATTCAGCACATCCAATAAGCATGTTGGATATTCATCTCCTTTAGCCAAAAGGTTAACCTTTTAGGTTGCGACTTCATCATACTTATTAACCAATCTATCTTATTAAATTTATCCGATGTGGGATTATGTAAAATATCCCAACAATTAGTACAAGGAAAATTGACTCTTACGATCCGCTTAGGAAGTGTTCGGGAATAACTTATAAGTTGACTTTGTAAGTTGTTTTTTATTGTTGAGGTGTTCGGGAACAACTTAATTTTTGACTTATAAATCGCTTTTGATAAGTAAAAAATTAAAACTTATTTAAAAATGACTTATAAATCATTTTTAATAAGTAAATTTGACCAAATATAATAACAATTTTGCCCTCTTCTATTTTTCTAAATGACATATTTATCCTTCCAACACAATAAATTTGATTTCTTGCCCTTTTGTGTATATTGATTACTTTGTCTCGGTTTCAATGGGTACTTCCAACTAAAAAGTATTTCTGTATAACACACCTTTCTCTTCCTTCATTAGACAATTTTGTGCACTTTTGGCATGGATATAAGACATGTCAAAAACTCATTTATACTTTCTATAATAAAAATATGTGACGCCCTCACATTTATGTACTTGAAACATCGAATATAGTTTTCACGGTACTACTTCATTCACAACATCTAAATATATATGCAACTTAAAACATAATGTAACTATAATAGTTTACTATTACATGCCTTACATCCTCCCATATTAATTACCGAATATTACATCATTAATAATGTTCATAAACAAAACAAGAATCACATCTACTCTAATAATTTTCCCTTTCCCTTATCCTTCCCCGAACCTTCAAGTCCTTCTGTCGTAGCTGAAAACAGTTTTTATATAGTAAAAGTGAGCAACTACTTTGCTCAATAAGTATAAAGCAATTCAATGAATATATCATGAATAGAAGGGAAAGCTTTCAACGATCTTCAATAATTTTATCAACCATTGTGAAGCAATAGGAATAAACAAGAATAAAATGATATATACATAATTTTATCAACCATTGTGGTCACGAGGACCGTGAACTTCTCCAGAGTTTCACAAATATGAAACTATGAACTCCTCCCTCCAAATTCATTTAACAATCACATAGACTGAAAAACTACTTTGCACAACTACTTTAGGGGATCAACCTATTGTATCATATGTTATGCATAACATTAATCTACTACGCATAAAGCGTCAAGTCAGTTACCCGACAAAATAGTCCCCCATTTTGGGGTTGTTCATCTCAGTCTTATTATTAAAGTTTGCACCAAAATATTTTGGATTGAATTAACTTTAATTAGCTCCAAAGAATTCTTAGTAATTCAAGAATTTAATCTCATCTACCTTGTTTACTCGAAACAAATGGCATAGAATCAAACTTCAATACAATTCATGAATAAACAAGAATTTTAATAAATCACGTCAGTTTAAAAATATAACAATTCTTCTCAAATGCACATATGTGCGGAAATTGCACACAAACAATACCTGTCAATTTTAAAGACTAGCATAGCTAGAGAACTTGCACAATATATAAAAGTGCGTAAGTTTAGAACTTAATTGCTTGGATATGGTAACTGTTACACTCCTGATCAGGCTTGCATCAAGCGTTAGCGAATCAATTCAAGTTCCAGAGTTCATCAAATGATTTCAAGCAATTGGGCTAAAAGTTATTCAAGAATTATTGGGTTGTTCCAATTCAACCCAATTCTAATTTGTTATAAATTGCACCTTATTCTATAATTTTGGAGACTTAATTATTGTCAAATTTGGGCTTGAATAAAACCCATTAGTGGACATAATTTAAGTAAATATAAAGGTGTAATTCGTTTCCCTAATTGTGGAGAATAAAATAGAACTTTATTTGATTTGTGCAAAAAACATTTGAATTGTGTCTATTGTGAGTCATTTAATAAGGTGTAAAATTGTTTGATAAAAACTATTTTTTCTTAGTTCCATTTAATAGAAGTCTATTTTATTTTGGAACAAAAGGAAAATATTGAGTGCTATTTAAATTCTAATTAACCATTATATTAATACTAGCTAGTATGTAAGACCCCAACTTTTATAAATAAAGATGAATTTTCTATAAATGTCAGTTTTGAATATTATGGAGTTAATTTGATATAATGTTATAGTTGTGGGTAATATTTATAAATTTTACAAAGTACGCAAGTTGTTATATAATATTCGATTGGTCGTGGAATATTCGTTTTAACAGGAAATATTAGTACAACGACACAATCATTGGTGGACCCCACAACGGAATTATTGTAGGATTGAGAAAACGACAAAAATATTTTATTAAAATAACGGTGGAAATTTTACCATTGTTACTGTTGAACTACTCGGTAGTAAAAGTACAGTAATACGTGTGGTTGCATAGTAGCACACGATATTGATTATTAATGCTTATGTGAGAAGTCACTCAGTTTGATTCAATTATTGTCAGTTAATAATATGAATTATTTAGCGATAATGACGTTTTGTTTTATTCGTATTATTAACGTAATAAAACAGAAACATCTTTTTATATAAAACAGAATACTTTATTAAAGTTATTCTATAAATAGAATATATTATATTTTATTTAAAAGATTTTTCTTTAAATATGGACCGTCAGATTAAAGTAATCAATCTGGACCGTTCATGGATTAGTTACTATGCATTCTATTTTTCTATAAATAGCAGCTCATTCCTTCATTATTTCTTACGAATTCACTGAACTCTAGAGAGAGAAACTATAGAGAGAGAGAAGAAGAGTATTCTGCTACTTAACTACTTCCTTATTTCAGCTCGTCTTTAAAACGGTAAGGGGTGTTATTCTTTCTTATTCATGAAGAGAACTGTTGTTATTCCATTTATTATTATTCTGTTGGAATAACCTGTATACGCGGTCTACCCTATACTTGGTGACATTCTTCTATTATTCTGTTGGAACATCCTGTCTGTGTGTTTTACACCGGACCTGGTTCCGTTTTTATTATTATTCTGTTGGAACATCCTGTCTGTGTGTTTTACACCGGACCTGGTTCCGTCTTGTTATTATTCTGTTGGAACATCCTGTCTGTGTGTTTTACACCGGACCTGGTTCCATTATTTATTATTCTGTCGAAATATCCTGTCTGTGCGTTTACGCCGGACCTGGTTCCATTATTTATTATTCTGTCGGAATATCCTGTCTGTGCGTTTACGCCGGACCTGGTTCCATTATTTATTATTCTGTTGGAATAACCTGTCTGTGCGGTCTATCGCATGCATGGTGATTTCTTTTGTTATTCCATTCTTTATTATACTCAGTTGGTTAAGTTTTGACTTCTATACTCCATGAAATTTGTGGAATATCCTTGATATTTGCGCTTTATCTAGTATCTATTCATGAAAATAATCTCCTGATCATTCTTGAATTTTACTCCACAAAGTAGTATCATGTTGACAATTTGGACGTTGTTAATTCTTGGATAAATTAATTCTTGAACTTGTTTTATTGAATTCTTATATCATTGTCATCATCCTCATGTTTATAAAATGTTGAAAGTCATCTGTGGCCTGTAGTGCATAGATGGACTTGGTATGATTATGACCAGGGATTATTCGGTATAATCATGACCGTAATGTTACAAATGATGTGGTAAAAGTCCTCATTGGCCCGTAGTGCATTGATGGACAGTTGTTGGCATGATCATGACCATTAATGAATACACGAATATCCTTGGCCGTAGTGCAGGGGTGATTCGATGATGTGGATTATTTTATTAAGCTGAGTCTCAGCGATCACAGTGTTGAAAAACCTTTTAAATCATAAAAGATAGTAGAGTTTATTTTCTACTTGACTCTTTTAATGGATTGCTTGTTCCGCTACAGTTAAACTTGATGTCTATTATATTTTATCAGTTTAACATTGTTGAAGGCTAATGATAATTTATTCTGCATTATCTTAGTCATAATATTTCTTACTGGGCTAGTTGAGCTCACCCTTTCTTTCACTGTTCTCTTCAGGAAATGAGAACGTAGCTGGGGCAAGTCGGGGAACGGAGTGATGGTCCGAATGATAGTATTAGTTAGTAGTCCTCACTATTCTATGTAATGGTGTGTTAATAAATGTAATGAGGACTCCTTTTGAGTATGAATACTCTCTAGAAGATAATATTTGTATTCAAACTCACAGTTTATGTTTTGTCGTATTGTACACGACAGTTGTATTAGTAAGTTGTATTTGTATTCTGTACTATGTATCTGACGACCCAAGATGGATGATGTATACCTAATTTTGGGGGCGTCACAGTTGGTATCAGAGCTTAGGGATATGATCCCTGGCTAAGATGTGAGAATAGAACTAGGAGGGGAGAGACGGAGAATTCCTTAACTAGTATGACCTACCTAAGTTTATTTGCATGGTATTTAATTGGTCGGTCATAATATAAGGATAATATATGACATATCAATTAACTTTTATTTTGTGGCAGTATCTGAAAATGGCATCTGAGAATGTTGAGAATAGCAATGGAGCACAGGCGACTGTTGATTCACCACATATCAATAATCAGGATAATGTGCATCAGGAAGGTGACAATCCTCATGCAAACAACAACACTGACCAGATGATGAATGATGGAATGTTCAGAAACTTTATGCAGTTCATGCAACAGCAGGCGAGAGCGGCTCCTGACCAAAATATAGGTGGAAACATTGAAAACTCTCGGACGGTCACCGCTAAACAGTTCAAGGAGCTGGGAC
Organism: Panax notoginseng; assembly: GCA_016801055.1. Taxonomy (NCBI): domain Eukaryota; kingdom Viridiplantae; phylum Streptophyta; class Magnoliopsida; order Apiales; family Araliaceae; genus Panax; species Panax notoginseng. Next base: position 41,520,133 of record CM029022.1, read on the forward strand.
CACCAGAGTTTAAGGGAGAACCCAAACCACTTGTAGCTGAAACATGGATAAAGCAGATTACCAAGATATTTGATGTCTTGGGTTACTCCGAGGAGCAAAAGGTTCCCTTTGCCGCCTTTATGTTGCGAGGAGAGGCAGATTACTGGTGGGAATCGATAAAACGTACTCAACCTGCCGCACTGAAGATGTCTTGGGAGAAGTTCCAAGAGCTGTTTAACGACAAATACTTTCCTGAAAGTATTCGTCACATGAAGGAGGTGGAGTTCATCAAATTGGAGCAGAATAATATGACCGTGTCGCAGTACGAGGCAAAATTTGCGGAGTTATCCCGGTTTGCGTCCCACCTGGTGGATAATGAAGAAAGAATGACGCGAATGTTTTTAAGAGGTTTGAAGCCGGAGATACGTCAACATCTTGTTTCTCATAAACTGTGTTTGTATTCAGATGTTGTAAATAGGGCTCAGCTGGTGGAGCGCGATAACGAGACAACGCAACCAAAAGAGAGCAGCCGGCAAAATGATAATACCAGTGAGAGCAGTCATCGAAGCGGTGACAACAAGCGTGGAGGGAATCAACAGGCCAGAAATGGTAACCACTTCGGTGGTAATCAGGGCCAAAACAATAAGAATGGGCATTTCAAGAAGAGGAGATTCAACAATGATGGAAAGACGTCAGCACCAGCACCTGTCGTTAAGGAAGGAGAACGACCACCTATCATATGTTTCAAATGCGGAGGGGAGGGGCACATCAGTCCAAACTGCGCGATGCCGTCTAAAGCATGTTATAATTGTGGAAGAGAAGGTCATTTAGCTCGATTTTGTCGTTTACCAAAAACAAGTTCAGCCAAGATGGAGACACCAAAGGCCGTCCCAGAAAAGTCAAAACCGGTAGTGCAAGGGAGAGCGTTTGTTGTGACCTCCCAGAAAGCAAGGAACCCGAATTAGGTCATCACGGGTAAGTTTATCATAAACTCTAACGAAGTCTATACTTTATTTGATACCGGTTCTACCCATTCTTTTATTTCTCCTACTTGCGCTCATCGATTAAATTTGATTCCGGAGAAATTAGACTTTGACTTAGCAGTTGAAACTCCATTGGGAGAAACCTTCATTACATCCACGGTTTATAAGTCTTGTTTGGTTCAAGTTGGTACCCACACATTACCTGTCGATCTGATTTCATTAAAAATACTTGCATTTGACGTGATTCTAGGGATTGATTGGTTAACTACTCATCATGCAAAAATTGATTATTTTCGTAAGGTTGTTAGCTTTCATATTCCTAATCGACCTATTATGCGAATTCAAGCAACCAAACCATTAAAATCAATCGCTGTCATCTCAAGCCATAAAGCTATTCGTTTATTGAAAAACGGATGTCAAGCTTTCTTAGCTCATGTCACAGATCTAAACAAAAATACGTCAGCTTTGAATGATATTTCTGTTGTTAATAAATTTCCTGACGTATTTCCCGAAGAACTTCCTGGCCTACCCCCAGAGCGTGAAATTGAATTTTGTATCGACCTTGAACCCGGTACAAAACCCATTTCCAAAGCCCCATATCGAATGGCTCCTATTGAACTTCAGGAGTTAAAGACTCAACTGCAGGAATTGTTAGACATTGGTTTTATTCGTCCTAGTACTTCTCCTTGGGGTGCTCCTGTTCTATTCGTGAAGAAGAAAGATGGAAGTATGCGACTTTGTATTGATTATCGGGAGTTGAATCATGTCACCATCAAAAATAGGTACCCATTGCCACGTATTGATGACCTGTTTGACCAGTTGCAAGGAGCACAATTCTTTTCAAAGATCGATCTTCGTTCTGGATATCATCAGCTGAAGGTTAGAACTGAGGATATTCCAAAGACGGCATTCAGAACTCGGTACGGGCATTATGAATTCCTAGTCATGTCTTTTGGATTGACTAATGCTCCTGCTGCCTTCATGGATATGATGAACCGGGTATTCAAGGAATATTTGGATCACTTTGTGGTCGTCTTTATTGATGACATCCTTATTTATTCCAAAAGCCGTGAAGATCATGAGCAACACTTGAGGCTGGTACTCCAAAAGCTTCGTGAATACAAGCTTTATGCCAAGTTGAAGAAATGCGAGTTCTGGCTGGAGGAGGTAGCATTCCTTGGGCACGTAGTATCAAGTCGTGGAATATCGGTTGACCCGACAAAGATTGAAGCTATTCAAAGCTGGGAGCAACCTAAATCAGTGACCGAAGTACGTAGCTTTCTTGGTTTAGCTGGTTATTATCGGAGATTCGTGGAAGGATTTTCTCGAATCGCTACTCCATTAACTCAGCTGACTCGAAAAGATACAAAGTTCGGTTGGAGCGAAGAATGTGAGCAGAGTTTTCAAGAACTCAAGAGGAGACTCATTTCAGCACCTGTTCTAACAATACCATCTGGCTCGGAGGGATTTGTCATCTACAGTGATGCTTCGAGCAAAGGGTTGGGATGCGTTCTCATGCAACATGGAAAAGTCATAGCCTATGCATCAAGACAACTCAAGGAATATGAGAGGAATTATCCTACTCATGATCTAGAGTTGGCAGCTGTTGTCTTTGCACTTAAAATTTGGAGGCATTACTTGTATGGGGAGAAGGTGGAGATCTTTACGGATCATAAAAGCCTCAAATATTTCTTCACTCAAAAGGAACTCAACATGCGACAACGACGTTGGCTTGAACTGTTGAAAGATTATGATCATACCATTCAATACCATCCTGGAAAAGCGAACGTGGTAGCTGACGCATTGAGTAGAAGATCATATGCAAGTACGAGTGCGATATTGTCAACACAAAGGCCCATTTTGTGTGACTTGCAAAGGATGGAGATAGAGTTAAAGACTCCAGGGACCCATGTGATGATGGCGAATATACGAGTAGAACCGACTTTAATCGATAAAGTTAAAGCTGCTCAAGCTACAGACCTGGAGCTGATGCGTATGAGGAAGAAAGTGCAAGAAGGTGCTATGCCGGAAGCAAGAATCGATGAAGAAGGAATACTTCGAGTCAACTCCAGACTTTGTGTTCCTAACAACCCTGATTTAAAGTATGAAATCATGATGGAGGCGCACAACACACCGTTTGCAATCCATCCTGGAAGTACCAAAATGTATCATGATCTTCGTCATACATTTTGGTGGAGCAATATGAAGAGAGAGATAGCGTTGTTTATCTCAAGGTGTCTAACTTGTCAACGAGTCAAAGCGGAGCATCAAGTACCAAAAGGTCCATTGCAACCACTTGAAATTCCAGAATGGAAGTGGGAGCACATTACCATGGATTTCGTTACCGGTCTTCCTAGGGTTTCTCAAGGTATTGATGCGATTTGGGTCATTGTTGATAGATTGACCAAGTCTGCTCATTTCTTACCGATACGAGAAACTTATACACTTGAACGTCTTGCTCGTATGTACATAAACGAGATTGTAAGACTGCATGGTATGCCAGTATCCATAGTTTCTGACCGAGACCCAAGATTCACTTCACGATTTTGGGTTAGTTTACAAAAAGCTATGGGCACGGATTTACGATTTAGTTCAGCATATCATCCTCAGACGGACGGACAATCAGAGAGGACTATTCAAACTCTTGAAGATTTATTAAGACTCTGTGTCTTTGACTTCAAGGGAAGTTGGGACAAGTTCTTACCATTGGTGGAGTTTTCCTACAACAACAGTTATCAAGCAAGTATTGGCATGGCTCCATTCGAAGCATTGTATGGAAGAAAATGTCGTTCTCCAGTATGCTGGGATGAGGTGGGTGAAGCAACGTTGTTGGGACCGGAGTTGGTACGTATGACTACAGAAAAGATTCAAACGATCCGACAACGTATAAAAACCTCACAAGATCGACAAAAGAGTTATGCTGATCTTCATCGAAAGGACGTGGAATTTGATGTAGGAGATCATGTGTTCTTACGTGTTGCTCCATGGAAAGGAGTTACGAGATTTGGAAAGAGAGGAAAGCTCAATCCTCGATTCATCGGTCCATTTTTAATCCTCGATCGAGTAGGAACTGTGGCTTATAGACTCGCTTTACCGCCAAGTATGTCTCGTGTTCATAACGTTTTTCACATATCCATGTTACGCAAATATGTGGAAGACCCGAACCACATTATTGAGTTAGAACCGGACGAAATAGCGGAGGATTTGACGTATGAAGAAGTTCCTGTTCAAATCTTGGATAAGAAGGAACATATTCTACGCTCCAAGGTTATACCTCAAGTCAAAGTTTTGTGGAGAAACCACGATGTTGAGGAAATGACTTGGGAGTTAGAATCTGAAATGAAATCAAGGTATCCTTACCTCTTCGACATACCAGGTACGTACCCTAATTTCGAGGGCGAAATTTCATAAGAAGGGGAGGTTGTAAGACCCCAACTTTTATAAATAAAGATGAATTTTCTATAAATATCATTTTTGAATATTATGGAGTTAATTTGATATAATGTTATAGTTGTGGGTAATATTTATAAATTTTGCAAAGTACGCAAGTTGTTATATAATATTCGATTGGTCGGGGAATATTCGTTTTAACAGGGAATATTCGTACAACGACACAATCATTGGTGGACCCCACAACGGAATTATTGTCGGATTGAGAAAACGACAAAAATATTTTATTAAAAATAACGGCGGAAGTTTTACCATTGTTACTGTTGAACTACTCGGTAGTAAAAGTACAGTAATACGTGTGGTTGCATAGTAGCACACGGTATTGATTATTAATGCTTATGTGAGAAGTCACTCAGTTTGATTCAATTATTGTCAGTTAATAATATGAATTATTTAGCGATAATGACGTTTTGTTTTATTCGTATTATTAACGTAATAAAACAGAAACATCTTTTTATATAAAACAGAATACTTTATTAAAGTTATTCTATAAATAGAATATATTATATTTTATTTAAAAGATTTTTCTTTAAATATGGACCGTCAGATTAAAGTAATCAATCTGGACCGTTCATGGATTAGTTACTATGCATTCTATTTTTCTATAAATAGCAGCTCATTCCTTCATTATTTCTTACGAATTCACTGAACTCTAGAGAGAGAAACTATAGAGAGAAACTATAGAGAGAGAGAAGAAGAGTATTCTGCTACTTAACTACTTCCTTATTTCAGCTCTTCTTTAAAACGGTAAGGGGTGTTATTCTTTCTTATTCATGAAGAGAACTGTTGTTATTCCATTTCTTATTATTCTGTTGGAATAACCTGTATACGCGGTCTACCCTATACTTGGTGACATTCTTCTATTATTCTGTTGGAACATCCTGTCTGTGTGTTTTACACCGGACCTGGTTCCGTTTTTATTATTATTCTGTTGGAACATCCTGTCTGTGTGTTTTACACCGGACCTGGTTCCGTTTTTATTATTATTCTGTTGGAACATCCTGTCTGTGTGTTTTACACCGGACCTGGTTCCGTTTTTATTATTATTCTGTTGGAACATCCTGTCTGTGTGTTTTACACCGGACCTGGTTCCATTATTTATTATTCTGTCGGAATATCCTGTCTGTGCGTTTACGCCGGACCTGGTTCCATTATTTATTATTCTGTTGGAATAACCTGTCTGTGCGGTCTATCGCATGCATGGTGATTTCTTTTGTTATTCCATTCTTTATTATACTCAGTTGGTTAAGTTTTGACTTCTATACTCCATGAAATTTGTGGAATATCCTTGATATTTGCGTTTCATCCAGTATCTTTTCATGAAAATATTCTTCTAAGCATTCTTGAATTTTACTCCACAAAGCAGTATCATGTTGACAATTTGGACGTTGTTAATTCTTGGATAAATTAATTCTTGAACTTGTTTTATTGAATTCTTATATCATTGTCATCATCCTCATGTTTATAAAATGTTGAAAGTCATCTGTGGCCTGTAGTGCATAGATGGACTTGGTATGATTATGACCAGGGATTATTCGGTATAATCATGACCGTAATGTTACAAATGATGTGGTAAAAGTCCTCATTGGCCCGTAGTGCATTGATGGACAGTTGTTGGCATGATCATGACCATTAATGAATACACGAATATCCTTGGCCGTAGTGCAGGGGTGATTCGATGATGTGAATTATTTTATTAAGCTGAGTCTCAGCGATCACAGTGTTGAAAAACCTTTTAAATCATAAAAGATAGTAGAGTTTATTTTCTACTTGACTCTTTTAATGGATTGCTTGTTCCGCTGCAGTTAAACTTGATGTCTATTATATTTTATCAGTTTAACATTGTTGAAGGCTAATGATAATTTATTCTGCATTATCTTAGTCATAATATTTCTTACTGGGCTAGTTGAGCTCACCCTTTCTTTCACTGTTCTCTTCAGGAAATGAGAACGTAGCTGGGGCAAGTCGGGGAACGGAGTGATGGTCCGAATGATAGTATTAGTTAGTAGTCCTCACTATTCTATGTAATGGTGTGTTAATAAATGTAATGAGGACTCCTTTTGAGTATGAATACTCTCTAGAAGATAATATTTGTATTCAAACTCACAGTTTATGTTTTGTCGTATTGTACACGACAGTTGTATTAGTAAGTTGTATTTGTATTCTGTACTATGTATCTGACGACCCAAGATGGGTGATGTATACCTAATTTTGGGGGCGTCACATAGTATGTAACTTACATATATATATATATATATATATATATATGTTGATATATACATAAGATTAGTTATATGCATTTGTATATAAATTTACATATAAGATTTTGCACGATTTTTTTTTCTATCTTCTCCTATTAGTCTTACAAACAAATAACTACTACAAAACAGTGTTCTATTAGAATTTTCTGTGAATTACTATCACAGAACACCAAACGCTTGACATATATCCTAGAGGTATATCGTCTGAAACTCTTAGCAAACCGATCGTGGTGGGGACGATAAAGACCTTAAGGATAGGGATCACCCGTGTCTTGTCTTCTACTACAATTTTGACTCTACGAAGCTACGGTTCTACCAATCTTAAGGTCTTTATTTGTTCATGGAGTCATGATTTTAGTGAGATGGAAGACAACACGATTTTCAAAGATAAGTGTCATTTTTTATGTGTACTTCTTGTCCAAGTAGTAGTAAATTTTAATGTGATCATATGAATTTTGTATATTCTGATTGAGATTAATATTTTATTTTTTGACTTTTTATAAATATAGTGAAGTTCAAGTATTTCATATTATTATAAGGATTGTCTTAATTCACTACAAAAAAAAGGGTCACTGCCGACGGCGTCATTGTCGACGGACAATTAACCGTCGCCAATGACCTCATTAGCGATGGTATTGCCGTCGCCTATGACCCCCGTCGCCTATGACCTTTTCCTAGCTATCCTACATTGGTGGTCGACGGTTCGCCGTCGGGAATGACTTGAGTGCCGTCGGTAATGGAAAAGGATTTAGCGCTAAGTTTTCGCGGTGGAGGGAAAAGGTACTGGCGACGGGCAATATTGTTATAGGCGACGGGCGTGCCGTTGGTAATAGGTCAATCTCGACGGGACTACTAGCGAAGGTACCGCCGTCGAGAATGAGTCTTACAGTAAAACGCTTGTTCCGGCGATAACGACTCTTATTTTTTCCCCTCTCTTCTGAATTTCATTTTTCCCTCTCAATTCTTTATTCCAAGTGACTCATTTGCTCAATTAGTACACATTTCGCCTAATAAATCATCATAGTTTGCCCCATTACCATCCCACTGGAGATTATAGCTCGCCCCATCATCATCTCGATCATCGAAATAGCTGCTGCTCTCCCTGCGCTAGCACCGGCGCTTGCTACTCTGGTCGACTGAAACTCCGGCCGCCACCACTCCCCCTTTGCTGCCTTCTTCTTCTTTACTCTTTGTTTTCCCCCAAATTACAAGGTATGATATCCTCTGTTTTTTTATTTTACTTTTTTTTGGTTCCTCTGTAAATATTTTGTTCATTTTTATTTAATGGGATTGGTTATTTCATTTTTTATAAGTGGAAGGCATTAGACTTTGCAGCTCTCAAGCGGAGCTCGGTGTCTTATGTCAATATTGAGAAACCAAAAACTGCTGTTTCACGGTGGGCTAGGGCGAGGACAAGAGCTGCTAAGGTAATTTTATTATATATATATATATACCATATTAATTTGTACTATAACAGGACACTTTCTTTTTTATTTCATAGAGTTCATCGATTTTAATGTCATTTACTTTTCATTGTAGGTGGGAAAAGGATTAAGCAAGAGTGAGAAGGCTCAAAAGCTAGCTTTACAACATTGGCTTGAAGCTGTAAGTCCTTTTTTTTTTCAATTGATAGCATTTTAAAAAAAAATTTGAAAAAAAAGATCATTACTATTTACAAGCCATTTATAGACCTATAATCACAATTTTGTAGTTGTTTATCAGAAGGAGCTAATTTATTTATGAAGTAAAAGCGCATATGAAGTAAACCATTTCTCTTATGGAATGTAAAGACTAAAGAGGGTTGTTTTGGGTAAGAAGCTTGAAGCCTTGCATCCTTGAATTTTAAACCATGATAGCTTTATATATGAGCAAAATAAGTTATTTTGACTGTCATTGGACTTGGTTTATAAATTTTATGTAATACTTTTAGTGTGGATTTTATGCTTTAATAAAGTGCCTAAATGTACCAAACCTTGAAGGTTAAAGAAGTGTAACTAGTAGCTTTTGCAGTCGATTAAAGAACTAACACAGGGCACTTTAGGCGTGTTAAAACAAACCAGACCAACCACTATTTTGGTGTGCTTGTGTAATAGCTAAATGGCTTGGTTATGGTCTGTTTGTGGATTGGTAGTGATGGTCAAGGTATGTTACAAACCATGCTATTTTGCTTTTCTTAGGGAATTTAAACCTGTAGAAAACTGTTTTAAATAAAGAGTATAAGCCTTGCATACTTATGTGTTCTAAGCATGATTATAATATATAATAATGCTTGTTGTGAAGTCTTAGGACTGTTATGTGGATTAAGTGTTATATCATGCCAAAATGCATTGTATAGGCTGTTTTGAATATGAAGAAGATAGCCAACTGATGTAAGCATGATAATGGATATAGAGTTATGTTAGTATCATGTTTTAAAAGTTGTTTGAATACTTAAATGTTCTTTTTGCCTACATGTGGACTGTTTGCTAGTTAGTAGCTAAATCTATGCCTAAATTAGAACTATTTTGTGCATTGTTTGCAAACTGAAGTTGTGAAGCAGTATGAAGTCTCTAAATAGTCAAAATATATCACTTAAAAGTTGTTCCTCAAGTTAACCAAACGGCTAAGTTTGAGCTCTGTTTTGGGGAGCTTAATGGGCATGAACAAGAAACCTAAACCTTGATTAAAATACCTTATAGTATGGTCTAGAAGTAGGGCCAAGTGGTTAAGCTCTTGTCTTAACCAAGAAGTTTAAACAAATTACCAAACTAACATGAAAAATCACTAAAACTACAGTAAAAAGCCAAAAAAGAGATAAAACCCGCCTCGATCGTCCAAACGATACGTAAACACACACATATCACCGCATAGGTATTAGACACACGTTGTAACTTACGAGACTCGATTTCGATATACGGATGACGAGTTATCAGTCCGTTTGCTAGACTTGCCAATACTTAGGCTAAAAGTCAAAAAAGAGACTAAAACCTGTCTCGATCGTCCAAAAAACATGCAAACACACACATAGCACCGCATAGGTATTAGGCACGCTTTACAACTTACGAGACTCGATTCTGATATACGGATGTTGAGTTATCAGCCTGTTTGCCAAACTTGGCAACACTTGGGCTAAAAACCAAAAAAGAGACCAAAACCTGTCTCGATCATCCAAACGACACGTAAACTCACACATAATACTGCATAGGTATTAGGTACATGTTGCAACTTACGGGACTCGATTCTGATATACGGATGACGAGTTATCAGCCCGTTTGTCAGACTTACCAACACTTAGACGAAAAGCCGAAAAAGAGACCAAAACCCGCCTCGGTCGTCCAAACGATACACAAATACACACATAGTGTAAGACCCCAACTTTTATAAATAAAGATGAATTTTTTATAAATATCATTTTTGAATATTATGGAGTTAATTTGATATAATGTTATAGTTGTGGGTAATATTTATAAATTTTGCAAAATACGCAAGTTGTTATATAATATTCGATTGGTCGGGGAATATTTGTTTTAACAGGGGATATTCGTACAACGACACAATCATTGATGGACCCCACAACAGAATTATTGTCGGATTGAGAAAACGACAAAAATATTTTATTAAAAATAACGGCGGGAGTTTTACCATTGTTACTGTTGAACTACTCGGTAGTAAAAGTACAGTAATACGTGTGGTTGCATAATAGCACACGGTATTGAGTATTAATGCTTATATGAGAAGTCACTCAGTTTGATTCAATTATTGTCAGTTAATAATATGAATTATTTAGCGATAATGACGTTTTGTTTTATTCGTATTATTAACGTAATAAAACAGAAACATCTTTTTATATAAAACAGAATACTTTATTAAAGTTATTCTATAAATAGAATATATTATATTTTATTTAAAAGATTTTTCTTTAAATATGGACCGTCAGATTAAAGTAATCAATCTGGACCGTTCATGGATTAGTTACCATGCATTCTATTTTTCTATAAATAGCAGCTCATTCCTTCATTATTTCTTACGAATTCACTGAACTCTAGAGAGAGAAACTATAGAGAGAAACTATAGAGAGAGAGAAGAAGAGTATTCAGCTACTTAACTACTTCCTTATTTCAGCTCTTCTTTAAAACGGTAAGGGGTGTTATTCTTTCTTATTCATGAAGAGAACTGTTGTTATTCCATTTCTTATATTCTGTTGGAATAACCTGTATACGTGGTCTACCCTATACTTGGTGACATTCTTCTATTATTCTGTTGGAACATCCTGTCTGTGTGTTTTACACCGGACCTGGTTCCGTTTTTATTATTATTCAGTTGGAACATCCTGTCTGTGTGTAAATTCCAGTCTGTGTGTTTTACACCGGACCTGGTTCCGTTTTTATTATTATTCTGTTGGAACATCCTGTCTGTGTGTGTTACACCGGACCTGGTTCCGTCTTGTTATTATTCTGTTGGAACATCCTGTCTGTGTGTTTTACACCGGACCTGGTTCTATTATTTATTATTCTGTCAGAATATCCTGTCTGTGCGTTTACGCCGGACCTGGTTCCATTATTTATTTTTCTGTTGGAATAACCTGTCTGTGCGGTCTATCGCATGCATGGTGATTTCTTTTGTTATTCCATTCTTTATTATACTCAGTTGGTTAAGTTTTGACTTCTATACTCCATAAAATTTGTGGAATATCCTTGACATTTACGCTTCATCTAGTATCTATTCATGAAAATATTCTCCTGATCAGTCTTGAAGTTTACTCCACAAAGCAGTATCATATTGACAATTTGGACGTTATTAATTCCTGGATAAATTAATTCTTGAACTTGTTTTATTGAATTCTTATATCATTGTCATCATCCTCATGTTTATATTCTGTTGAAAGTCATCTGTGGCCTGTAGTGCATAGATGGACTTGGTATGATTATGACCAGGGATTATTCGGTGTAATCATGACCGTAATGTTACAAATGATGTGGTAAAAGTCCTCATTGGCCCGTAGTGCATTGATGAACAGTTGTTGGCATGATCATGACCATTAATGAATATACGAATATCCTTGGCCATAGTGCAGGGGTGATTCGATGATGTGGATTATTTTATTAAGCTGAGTCCCAGCGATCACAGTGTTGGAAAATCTTTTAAATCATAAAAGATAGTAGAGTTTATTTTCTACTTGACTCTCTTAATGGATTGCTTGTTCCGCTACAGTTAAACTTGATGTCTATTATATTTTATCAGTTTTACATTGTTGAAGGCTAATGATAATTTATTCTGCATTATCTTAGTCATAATATTTCTTACTGGGCTAGTTGAGCTCACCCTTTCTTTCACTATTCTCTTCAGGAAATGAGAACGTAGCTGGGGCAAGTCGGGGAACGGAGTGATGGTCCGAATGATAGTATTAGTTAGTAGTCCTCACTATTCTATGTAATGGTGTGTTAATAAATGTAATGAGGACTCCTTTTGAGTATGAATACTCTCTAGAAGATAATATTTGTATTCAAACTCACAGTTTATGTTTTGTCGTATTGTACACGACAGTTGTATTAGTAAGTTGTATTTGTATTCTGTACTATGTATCTGACGACCCAAGATGGGTGATGTATACCTAATTTTGGGGGCGTCACACATAGCACCGCATAAATATTAGCCACGCGTTTCAACTTACGGGACTCGATTCTGATATACGGATGACGAGTTATCAGTCCGTTAGCTAGACTTGCCAATATTTTGGATAAAAGCCGAAAAAGAGACTAAAACCCGTCACGGTCGTCCAAACGATACGCAAATACACACATAATACTGCATATGTATTAAGCACGCATTTCAAATTACAGGACTCGATTCCGATATACGAATGACGAGTTATCAGCCCATTTGCCAAACTTGTCAAAACTTAGGCTAAAAGTCAAAAAAGAGATCAAAACCCACCTCGGTTGTCCAAACGACACACAAACACACACGTAGCACCGCATAGGTATTAGGCACGCGTTAAAACTTACGGGACTCAATTCTGATATACGGATGACGAGTTATCAGCCCGTTTGCTAGACTTGCCAACACTTAGGCTAAAAGCCGAAAAAGAGACCAAAACTCATCTCGATCGTCCAAACGACACGCAAATACACACATAGTACTGCATAGGTATTAGGCACGTGTTGCAACTTACGGGACTCGATTTTGATATACGGATGCCGAGTTATTAGCCCGTTTTCTAGACTTGCTAACACTTAGGCTAAAAGCCAAAAAAGAGACCAAAACTCGCCTCGGTCGTCCAAACGACACGCAAACACACACATAGTATCGTATAGATATTAGGCACGTATTTCAACTTACAGGACTCGATTCCGATATACGGATGACGAGTTATCAGTCCGTTTTCCAGAGTTGCTAACACTTAGGCTAAAAACTGAAAAAGAGACAAAAACTCACCTCGGTTGTCTAAACGACACACAAACAAATATAGCACCGCATAGGTATTAAGCACGCGTTTCAACTTACGGGACTCGATTCCGATATACGGATGACGAGTTATTAACCCGTTTTCCAGACTTGCCAACACTTAGGCTAAAAGCCGAAAAAGAGACCAAAATCCATCTCAGTCGTCCAAACGACACGCAAACACACACATAACACCGTATAAGTATTAGGCACGCATTGCAACTTACGGGACTCGATTCCGATATAAGGATGCCGAGTTATCAGCCCGTTAGCCACACTTATAGAACACAAACTAAAATAATTTAAATATGCTTTATTTTCGACTTCATTATTAATTTTTACTTTTGTAGGGTCTTATTGATAAGACTCATGGGGGTGGAGGCTGCAGCACAGGCGATGCCCGTGGCGGAGATGGTGATAACCGCCGAGCTGATGGTGATGAGACTATGGAGGGTGGGACCGGATGTGGGACAGGCGATGGGACCGACAGTCGTACGATAGATGGCGGTGATGATGACACTGATATTCTTGATCTTGGGATATAATTAGTTTATGTTTATATTTTGACTTTCATGTATGTATTTATATATCTTTTGAGTTGTACATACTAGAGTTTTTTATCTAACTATATTGATTATTGATGGTAAAAGATATGATTGTTATTGATATGCGTGCATTGTCATTATTTGTTTTTTCTTTAATTTATAAAGGTACAATTATCTATATGTAAATGAACAGGGAAATTTTGAAAATTTTAATTATTTTTTTAAGCAGGTCATTGGTGACGGGGTCATTGGCGACAGGGGGCCGTCGGCAATGACCTATAGGTTATTGGCGACGGGGATATGCACTCATTGGCGACGGCAGTTGTAACGACCCCAAAATAGATCCATTCCATCCAACCTATTCTGAGTCGCCAAATACATGGTACAGAAAACAACTATAACTTTATTACAACAATTGTCGTGCAAAATACAACAACACATATGATGTGAGTTTGGATACAAATATATACCAAATGTGACTCATGTTCCAACCGTGGACATCACCTCACAATGACACCTTACATAAAGGTATAGTCAAAAATTATTTTAGAAATTAGAATCTTTGGGAAGTGCTCAAGGAAACCTTCGTACATGGGAGGCCATGCGTCTAGGTTATGATAGATATCATATGGCCACAGAATTATCCTTGGTTGACCCAATAGACCCCAAAGAAAAACGAGAAGATTACTATCATATTCTTCCCAATGGTGAGTCTTCTCTTGACATATCATTATATCTACTGTCTCTAATTGAGAATTATACTTCAAACAAACACCAAGATTATATAGGTAGTGCTCGTATATATACTCAGCAAGTGGATGAGCACATCCCTGTCTTATGATGACACGAGGTTGTATGTCGTTAGACATCTTGTATGATAGTGGCAAACCACCCTTCCAACGTTGGGTACACCTTACCCTATTGGATTCACCAAATATAATTACTAAATGAACTTTTCTATACTGCTTCGGGAGAACATCCACAGCTAGAGACCACCGTTCTATTTCCCCGTTACCCTCGCTCGACCCAGCTACACTCTTATTACCTGAAAGGAATTGTGAAGCAAAAGGGTGAGCACAACTAGCTCAGTAAAGAATATCATGACTAAAGATAATTAAATTATCAATAGCCTTCATCAATAATAAATCAGAGATTTAGAACATATGGTAAATGATAAAAATTTCAACCATAGTTGCAGCGGAACGAGCAATCCATTAGAAGAGTCAAATAGACTATAAAGTCTATTATCTTCTCCATGTTAAAAATCCATCAACAATGTTTTATCCCTGTAACATCAATCAACAATTCTGGTCCACAATCATATGAATAACTCATAATCATAACTGTAGTTCTAAATTCCTCTTCTCATCCAGGACGAAGATAATTTTCATCACCTGTCTTTACCTGAAACATCAAAGATCATGGTTACACCAAATCACATTTCCTGTTCATAATCATACTAATAACTTCATCTTTGCACTACGGCCAAAGATATTTATTTGTATCACCAGTTGGTCATGTTTATCTCAACATCTGTTCATCTTTGCACTACTGGCCAAAGATATTCAACAACATTCATCTTTGCACTACGGGCCAAAGATATTCATCAACAATTCATCTTTGCACTACAGGCCAAAGATATTCATCAACAATTCATATTTGCACTACAGGCCAAATATATTCATATCTCAAAGAAATATATAATCATTTCAGAATTTATATAAACAATAATTATAACCATGTTGATCAATTCACCTTTGCACTTAAGCTAAAGATATTCAATTATAAATTCAATGGTCATGATCATACCAGTCACAATTCAACTTTGCACTACAGGCCAAAGAGAACCCTAGTCATGATCATACCAATAATCTACCCATCTTTACACTCCAGTGAAAGAGAATTTCAACATCAGGGTTATAAAAATGTTATATATGATGATAAAAATAATATGATCAACATATAGTTTTAATCTCAAGAGTAATATTCGTAACTCATGAATAGTAACCCCGACACAAAAGATAGAAATTCTACAATAAAATTCATACCAATATTTCGGTATAATGATATTGAAAGAATAACATTACTTAAATTTATAAACAATTTATTTTAATTGTTTACACTTTACTAATTAATGCATTTAATCATCATAAAATGCCAACTCTTACAATTTCATCATCAATAACCAAAACCCTCATCAAAAATCTGCATATACCTCATATAGGATTCTCAAGCCATAAAATCCTATTTTCCAATTTTCTTTCTTCACAAAACATATTTAATTCATTTACTCATAACTAGACTATTTTCATGAAAAATACCAAATCAGTTCCAAAAATATTTCTTTTCTGGGATTTAGCATAATATAGTCCCATAGTGAACATATATTTTTCTCAGAATTTTTAAAAGTCATTTACTATTTTTCATATGGCCAAAATAGCCGAATATTTAGACATTTATCAAAAATTGTACTTTTGTCTAAAAATTCTGAAATTTACAGAGTATACTTCTATCATATACATGTACTCCCAATAAAAATTTCATCAATTTTGGAGTTAACCACAAGGAATTATAAGCTGTTACTTTTAAAATAGTCTTTTCTCATAAAATTCATAACTCTCAATCTATACATCCAAAAATCACCATTTTTGGACACAATCAAGAAAACTCATCAAAATATCATTTCAAATTTTTCCAGAATTTTTGAAGTTCAGAAAAATTACGAAACTGAAAATCATAACAACCCTTACTATCCCTTACTATCCCTTACCTCAAAAGAGCAGTACTTCTGACTGGATATCGGATATGATGCTGAAGGAAACTTGCACTGATGAATAGCAACTCACCAAGTATCTAAAAACTCACAAAATATGCTTCATAATATAGAGAGAGAAAGAGAGAAAGCTTATGTTTCTGGTGTGATTTTCAATTCTAACTTAGCCCTCTATTTATAGGAAAATTTTGGTAGGTTTGACCTGCAACCTGATGGCTTTACCTGCTACTATTCCCACCCACCACATTTAAAATATAATTCAGCACATTTCTTCACCAACCACAAGTGGGGCCCACCAATTCTAGAATTTTCCACCAAAATGATAAACTCCAAAAATTCAACAATTTCTGAACCAGTCATCTCGTAAAATTCATAACAAATCATACGTTCATTTTTAACGGTTCAAAATTTGTGGACATATACTCAACTTATATATGTATAACATATCCAAAAATTACCACGATCCAACGGTCGGATTAAAAATTATAACCCCGCAAAATATCTCAAAAACCCTGATTTTTAATACCTCCATTCCGACAAAAATACTGATAAAAATCTCAACATTAACTCCTTCATTTTTAACCACAAAAATATATCCCTCATTTATATCCACATAAAATAAATATTTCCTTATCATATGAATCAATAATTAATTATTCACAAATAATATTACAGAATCACATTTATGACAACCAGGCCGTTCCCAGGAAAGAGGGGGCTTTCCAATAAGAATTTCTCCTTACTGGCGCGCAATTAGATGACCAAACCTCTCCTTAGACAGAACTTTCTAGACATTGCCAATAATGTTATCTAATAATATTATTCAAATAATATGAATTATTGATCTGATAATGGGAAATACTGTGCAGTGACAATTATTGAACAACAATAATATAAAATTTCAACGTAGCAATTATTGAATCAATAAAATAAAATATTGAACAGTAATTACTGTAACAATTATTGAGTAGTGCCTTCTTACGTAAGAATCAATAATTTCAAAAATACTATGCAATACCGTGTGCTACTGTGCAATAACGCGTATTACTGTATTTTAACCACCGGGTATTCCAACAGTGTTAACGGTAACAACTACGCCGTTATTTGTAAAACTCAAATTTGTCGTTTTCTTCACCCGACAGTTATTCTGTTCACAAATGGCTGCGCCGTCGTACGAATATTCCCCGACAGAAAGAATATTCCCCGACAACAATGATTATTTTATAACCACTTGCTTATTTTGAAAAAAAATTATATTTCACTCATAACTTTAAACTTTTATCAATTTAACCATTTACTGAATAGTAATTATAAGAAAAATTGAATACTTTTATTTCATAAAATTCGGGGTCTTACAATCTCCCCTCCTTATGAAATTTCGTCCTCGAAATTTACGTACCTGGTATTTCAAAGAGTTGAGAATACCTTGCTTCTATTTCAGATTCCATCTTTCCTGTCATCATAATTTCTCCATTGCTCATCTCCTGTATTTCAAATATCATTCTAGAATACAGCTTCAAAACAAGGGTTAATTTAACAAATTAACATATCACATAATATTCCAATATTATGACTGACCAACAAATAAGCTTAGGTAGGACACACTAGCGAAGGATTTACTCATCTCTCCCCTCCTAGTTGTATTCCCCGATCTCCGCCAGAGATCATATCCCTAAGCTCTGATACCAAATGTAACGACCCCAAAATAGGTCCATTCCATCCAACCTATTCTGAGTCGCCAAATACATGGTACAGAAAACAACTACAACTTTATTACAACAATTGTCGTGCAAAATACAACAACACATATGCTGTGAGTTTGGATACAAATATATACCAAATGTGACTCATGTTCCAACCGTGGACATCACCTCACAATGACACCTTACATAAAGGTATAGTCAAAAACTGTTTTAGAAATTAGAATCTTTGGGAAGTGCTCAAGGAAACCTTCGTACATGGGAGGCCATGCGTCTAGGTTATGATAGATATCATATGGCCACAGAATTATCCTTGGTTGACCCAATAGACCCCAAAGAAAAACGAGAAGATTACTATCATATTCTTCCCAATGGTGAGTCTTCTCTTGACATATCATTATCTCTACACTGTCTCTAATTGAGAATTATACTTCAAACAAACACCAAGATTATATAGGTAGTGCTCGTATATATACTCAGCAAGTGGATGAGCACATCCCTGTCTTATGATGACACGAGGTTGTATGTCGTTAGACATCTTGTATGATAGTGGCAAACCACCCTTCCAACGTTGGGTACACCTTACCCTATTGGATTCACCAAATATAACTACTAAATGAACTTTTCTATACTGCTTCGGGAGAACATCCACAGCTAGAGACCACCGTTCTATTTCCCCGTTACCCTCGCTCGACCCAGCTACACTCTTATTACCTGAAAGGAATTGTGAAGCAAAAGGGTGAGCACAACTAGCTCAGTAAAGAATATCATGACTAAAGATAATTAAATTATCAATAGCCTTCATCAATAATAAATCAGAGATTTAGAACATATGGTAAATGATAAAAATTTCAACCATAGTTGCAGCGGAACGAGCAATCCATTAGAAGAGTCAAATAGACTATAAAGTCTATTATCTTCTCCATGTTAAAAATCCATCAACAATGTTTTATCCCTGTAACATCAATCAACAATTCTGGTCCACAATCATATGAATAACTCATAATCATAACTGTAGTTCTAAATTCCTCTTCTCATCCAGGACGAAGATAATTTTCATCACCTATCTTTACCTGAAACATCAAAGATCATGGTTATACCAAATCACATTTCCTGTTCATAATCATACTAATAACTTCATCTTTGCACTACGGCCAAAGATATTTATTTGTATCACCAGTTGGTCATGTTTATCTCAACATCTGTTCATCTTTGCACTACTGGCCAAAGATATTCAACAACATTCATCTTTGCACTACGGGCCAAAGATATTCATCAACAATTCATCTTTGCACTACAGGCCAAAGATATTCATCAACAATTCATATTTGCACTACAGGCCAAATATATTCATATCTCAAAGAAATATATAATCATTTCAGAATTTATATAAACAATAATTATAACCATGTTGATCAATTCACCTTTGCACTTAAGCTAAAGATATTCAATTATAAATTCAATGGTCATGATCATACCAGTCACAATTCAACTTTGCACTACAGGCCAAAGAGAACCCTAGTCATGATCATACCAATAATCTACCCATCTTTACACTCCAGTGAAAGAGAATTTCAACATCAGGGTTATAAAAATGTTATATATGATGATAAAAATAATATGATCAACATATAGTTTTAATCTCAAGAGTAATATTCGTAACTCATGAATAGTAACCCCGACACAAAAGATAGAAATTCTACAATAAAATTCATACCAATATTTCGGTATAATGATATTGAAAGAATAACATTACTTAAATTTATAAACAATTTATTTTAATTGTTTACACTTTACTAATTAATGCATTTAATCATCATAAAATGCCAACTCTTACAATTTCATCATCAATAACCAAAACCCTCATCAAAAATCTGCATATACCTCATATAGGATTCTCAAGCCATAAAATCCTATTTTCCAATTTTCTTTCTTCACAAAACATATTTAATTCATTTACTCATAACTAGACTATTTTCATGAAAAATACCAAATCAGTTCCAAAAATATTTCTTTTCTGGGATTTAGCATAATATAGTCCCATAGTGAACATATATTTTTCTCAGAATTTTTAAAAGTCATTTACTATTTTTCATATGGCCAAAATAGCCGAATATTTAGACATTTATCAAAAATTGTACTTTTGTCTAAAAATTCTGAAATTTACAGAGTATACTTCTATCATATACATGTACTCCCAATAAAAATTTCATCAATTTTGGAGTTAACCACAAGGAATTATAAGCTGTTACTTTTAAAATAGTCTTTTCTCATAAAATTCATAACTCTCAATCTATACATCCAAAAATCACCATTTTTGGACACAATCAAGAAAACTCATCAAAATATCATTTCAAATTTTTCCAGAATTTTTGAAGTTCAGAAAAATTACGAAACTGAAAATCATAACAACCCTTACTATCCCTTACTATCCCTTACCTCAAAAGAGCAGTACTTCTGACTGGATATCGGATATGATGCTGAAGGAAACTTGCACTGATGAATAGCAACTCACCAAGTATCTAAAAACTCACAAAATATGCTTCATAATATAGAGAGAGAAAGAGAGAAAGCTTATGTTTCTGGTGTGATTTTCAATTCTAACTTAGCCCTCTATTTATAGGAAAATTTTGGTAGGTTTGACCTGCAACCTGATGGCTTTACCTGCTACTATTCCCACCCACCACATTTGAAATATAATTCAGCACATTTCTTCACCAACCACAAGTGGGGCCCACCAATTCTAGAATTTTCCACCAAAATGATAAACTCCAAAAATTCAACAATTTCTGAACCAGTCATCTCGTAAAATTCATAACAAATCATACGTTCATTTTTAACGGTTCAAAATTTGTGGACATATACTCAACTTATATATGTATAACATATCCAAAAATTACCACGATCCAACGGTCGGATTAAAAATTATAACCCCCGCAAAATATCTCAAAAACCCTGATTTTTAATACCTCCATTCCGACAAAAATACTGATAAAAATCTCAACATTAACTCCTTATTTTTAACCACAAAAATATATCCCTCATTTATATCCACATAAAATAAATATTTCCTTATCATATGAATCAATAATTAATTATTCACAAATAATATTACAGAATCACATTTATGACAACCAGGCCGTTCCCAGGAAAGAGGGGGCTTTCCAATAAGAATTTCTCCTTACTGGCGCGCAATTAGATGACCAAACCTCTCCTTAGACAGAACTTTCTAGACATTGCCAATAATGTTATCTAGTAATATTATTCAAATAATATGAATTATTGATCTGATAATGGGAAATACTGTGCAGTGACAATTATTGAACAACAATAATATAAAATTTCAACGTAACAATTATTGAATCAATAAAATAAAATATTGAACAGTAATTACTGTAACAATTATTGAGTAGTGCCTTCTTACGTAAGAATCAATAATTTCAAAAATACTATGCAATACCGTGTGCTACTGTGCAATAACGCGTATTACTGTATTTTAACCACCGGGTATTCCAACAGTGTTAACGGTAACAACTACGCCGTTATTTGTAAAACTCAAATTTGTCGTTTTCTTCACCCGACAGTTATTCTGTTCACAAATGGCTGCGCCGTCGTACGAATATTCCCCGACAGAAAGAATATTCCCCGACAACAATGATTATTTTATAACCACTTGCTTATTTTGAAAAAAAATTATATTTCACTCATAACTTTAAACTTTTATCAATTTAACCATTTACTGAATAGTAATTATAAGAAAAATTGAATACTTTTATTTCATAAAATTCGGGGTCTTACAGCAGTGCCGTCGGAAATGACAGTAAAATTAAAATTTAAGAATACTTTTTGACGACGGCATGTCCGTCGCTAGTGCCGTCGCTAATGACACATTATCGAAGGCGTGCCATCGGCAATGACATAATTCCCGACGGCGAGCGACGGGAGCCAGGGGCGACGACCTCTAGGACGACGGGAGGGGCGATGGACTATGCTGTCGCCAATGACCTCATTGTCGACGGCAAGAGGGTCATTAGCGACGGCATAGTCCGTTGACAATGACCTTTTTTTTGTAGTGTAAATTCTATATTTGTAAATATCAAAAGATATATTGTTTATGATATTTTCTATCTAAGTCAGGACAAGAAAACACTTGAGAATATACTAATTAATGTGTGTGAAATTTATTTACTTTCTACATAAATTAATTTTGTTTGCGATAAATTAATTTCTTACAAAGTAAATATAAATTTTTATATTTTATGATTTATATGCAAATAAATTTGTGCAATACGATGAGTTGTGCGATAATTTGTATATAATGAATTTTATACTATTTACATAGAGTCAAGTGTTACGTGTTGGTATACTTGAAAAATGTACATGTAAATTTTAAGTGCTTATCTTAAATAATTTTTGGATTTGAGATTTTATGGAATTACATAATATAAGAGCTTGTTTTTCTTATGTGGGGGTGTTCTAAAATATTATTATGTTGAAGCAGTCTTTATATGAATAACTAATTCATAAAATGTACAAGACTTATTTTTTATGTTTTGAGAAGTGTTCCTTAATATTCTTATGTGGAAGTAATATTTATAGGAATATTGTCACATAAAATATTGGAGATCATGTATTATTACGTGTTGCTCCATGGAAATGAGTTACGAGATTTGAAAAGAGAGAAAAGCTTAATCATCGATTCATTGGTCCATTTGAAATCCTAAACTTTTATGAATAAAGATTTAATTTTCTCTAAATAATATTTTGAATAATAAGGTGTGGATTTGATATAATATTATAGTTGTGAATAATATTTACAAATTTTACAAAGTAAGCAAGTTGTCATAAAATATTCGTTTGGTCGGGGAATATTCGTTTTATCAGGAAATATCCGTACGACGGCACAATCATTGGTGGACCCCACAACGAAATTACTGTCGGATATAGAAAGCGACAGAAATAATATTTTTATAAAAATAACGGCAAGACTTTTACCGTTAACTGTTGAAATACCCAGTGATAAAAGTACAGTAATGCGGGTGGTTGCACAGTAGCATACGGTGTTGTACAATATCTTTGATTATTGATGCTTACGTGAGAAGTCACTCAGTTTTATTAAATAATTGCCACAATAGTAGTTGCATAGTATGTGATGCCCTCAAAATAGGTATACATCACCCATTCTGAGTCGCCAAATACATGGTACAGAAACAAATACAACTTCATTAATACAATTGTCGTGCAAAATACGACAACACATATATTGTGAGTTTAAATACAAATATTGTCTAATAGACAGTATTCAAACTCAAAAAGAGTCCTCGGTATAATTATTATCACACTATTTTATAAAATAGTGAGGACTGCTAAAACAACTAACTAAAAATAACACTCCACACCCCGACTAGTTCCCGCTATATTCTCGCCTCCCGAGAAGAAAAATAGATCAAAAAGGAAAAAGGTGAGCTCAACTAGCCCAGTAAAGAATATTATGACTAAGATAATATACAACAAATTATCGTTAGTCTTCAACAGGGAAAAATCTGATAGAATATAATAGACAACAAGTTTTAGATCAATAATTGCAACGGAAATAACAATCCATTAGAAGAGTCAAGTAGAGAATGAATTCTACTATCTTCTAAGATTTAAAAGTCCATCATCAATATTTTATCCCTGTAACATCAATCAATATACATCTTGAATCAAATATTCATCTTTGTACTACAGGCCAAATATATTCATCAAATAATCATTCATCTTTGCACTGCAAGTCGAAGATATTCAATTATATCACCATTTAGGACTGAAGATGATAAAAAAATTTTCAAGAAAACGAATCCAGAGAGAGATAAAAAAACAAAGATTAGGGATTCGTACTTTAGTTTATCCAAGTTCAAAAATACTACATAATAATCAATTGTGAAGCAGAAATCAAAAATGAAGATCAAAACATAGATCCAATCAAGGACAGGAACCATAACAGACAATATTGGATACAAAAAAGAAAATTTAATTTTTCTGTGAATAGTGCCGTATTCGTGAATAGGGTTGTATACATAAATAGTATCGTATACGTGAATAGTAATTTCGACACTAAAAAGTAGAAATTCCACAAGAAAAATCATCATACT
This sequence comes from Panax notoginseng, assembly GCA_016801055.1. NCBI lineage: Eukaryota > Viridiplantae > Streptophyta > Magnoliopsida > Apiales > Araliaceae > Panax > Panax notoginseng. Next base: position 41,544,381 of record CM029022.1, read on the forward strand.
TCGTGAATAGTACTCGTGAATAGTAACTCGTGAATATTAACTCATGAATAGTAACTCGTGAATAGTAACCTCGACATAAAAATATTAAAATTTTATAATAAAATCCATACCAATATTTCGGTATAATGATATTGAAAGAAATAATATCATTTACGAAGAAAATAACATCCCTTACATCAAAAGAATAGTACTTCTGGCTGGAATATCATATATAACGCTGAAGGAAACTTGCACCGTATAGCAACGCTCAAAGTATCAAAATACTCACAAAAATATGCTCGATAATATAGAGAGAGAAAACTTCAGATTCTGGTGTATTTTTTCAATTCTAACTTAAGCATCCTATTTATAGGAAAATATTTAGAACACCAAAGTAAAAAATTTAATAAAATAATAATATTTATTAAAAAAATTCACGCCCACCTCTTGAAATCTGAATTCAACACATTTACAACACATGTGGGACCCACCCAATTACAAAAAATGTTTTTCTTAAAATAAATATTTTAAAATCCAAAAATTAATTATTCCGGAACGTCAATAATTCATAATAAATAGTCCTTTTATCCGAAAAATTTGAATCTTAGGTCCATTGCATAGAAAATTTAATTCTCTACAACTTTGTAGCTTTAAGTTTTTTCAAATTCTAAACAGAAATTGACCAAAATCCACATACGGACGATTTTGCAGGCTATAATTAAATTTCAGTCAAAAATGGGGTTCACCAACATGTTTAACATGTTTTTAGCATTTATTGTAATAAAAATAATCTTCCTCCTCATTTATTCATATATAACACATTCATTGTAAGAATATCACCATTATTATATTATTATATTATCGCATTATATATTTCTAATGTAATATAATAATATATTTGAATGAATTATTTTATCAGAAAAGATAAAATATAAATTTTTAACAATTGCCACTTTTTTAAAAATTCCTCCATTCATATCCACATAAATATATATTTTTATTTTCATATAAAGCAATAATTAATTATTCACAAATAATATTACAGAATCACAATAATGACAACTAGGTCGTTCTCAAGAAAAAAGGGGCCTTCCGGTAAGAATTTCTCCTTACTGGCGCGTAATTAAATAACCTCTCCTAGACAGAACTTTCTTAGATATTGCCAATAATGTTATCTAATAATATTATTCAATTAATATGAATTATTGATCTGATAATAGAAAATGTAGTGACAATTATTGAATTAACAATAATATAAAATATCAACATAGAAATTATAGAATCAATAAAATAAAATATTGAACTGTAATTACTGTAACAATTATTGAGTAGTGCCTTCTTACGTAAGAATCAATAATTTGTGCAATACCGTGATTTACTGTGCAACACCGCGTATTACTGTGTTTTAACGACCGGGTATTCCAACAGTGTTAACGGTAGCAACTACGCCGTTATTTATAAAAAACTCATACTTGTCATTTTTTTATCCAATCACTTTCTGTTATGGGGCTCACACAAGGCTGCGTCGTCGTACGAATATTCTCCGACAGCAAGAATATTCCACGACCAAACAAATATTCTCTGACAACAATGCATATTTTACAACCACTTGCTTATTTGAAATATTTGCGCATTTTACCCATAACTAACCACATTAATCAAATCAACCCCTTACAATTTCAAAATAATAAATAGAAGAAATTCAATTTTATTTATAAAAAATTGGGGTCTTACAACCTCCCATCCTTATGAAATTTCATCCTCGAAATTGACGTACGTACCTGGTGTTTCGAAAATGTGAGGATATCTCGCTTTCATTTCCGTTTCCAACTCCGAGGCCATTTCCTCAATAGCATGGTTCCTCCACAAAACTTTGACTTGTGGTATGACCTATGTGCATAGGACATGCTCCTTCCTATCCAAGATCTTGACAGGTACCTCCTCATATGTTAAATCTTCGACTATTTCGTCTGGTTCTAACTCAATAATATGGTTCGGGTCTTTCACATATTTACGAAGCACAGATATATGAAAAACATTATGAACACGAGACATGCTTGGAGGTAACGCGAGTCTATAGGCCACATTTTCTACTCGGTCAAGAATCTGAAATGGACCAATAAATCGTGAATTGAGCTTTTCTCTCCCAAATCTTGTAACTCCCTTTCATGGAGCAACACGTAACAATACATGATCTTTAATATTAAATTCCACGTCCTTTCGATGAAGATCTGCATAACTCTTTTGTCGATCCTGTGCCGTTTGTATATGTTGTCGAATCATTTGAATCTTTTCTGTAGTCATACGTACCAACTCTAGTCCCGACAATGTTGCTTCACCCACCTCAACCCAACATACTGGAGTGCGACATTTTCGTCTATACAATGCTTCGAATGGAGCCACACCTATACTTGCCTGATAACTGTTACTGTAGGAGAATTCCACCAATGGTAAATACTTATCCCAACTCCATTTGAAGTTTAGGACATAGAGTCTTAATAAATCTTCAAGAGTTTGAATAGTCGTCTCTGATTGTCCGTCCGTTTGAGGATGGTATGCCGAACTGAATTATAAATCCGTGCCCATAGCTTTCTGTAAGCTAACCCAAAATCGTGAAGTGAATCTTGGGTCAAGATCCAAAACTATGGATACTGGCATGCCATGCAATCTCACAATCTTATTTACGTACATACGAGGAAGACATTCAAGGGAATAAGTCTCCCGTATCGGCAAGAAATGAGCAGACTTGGTTAATCTATCAACAATAACCCAAATCGCATCTATGCCTTGAGAAACCTTGGGAAGACCCGTAACGAAATCCATGGTAATGTGTTTCTACTTCTATTTCAGAATCTCAAGTGGTTGCAATGGACCCTTTGGCACTTGATGCTCCGCCTTTACACGTTGACAAGTTAAACACCTCGAGATAAACTTCGCGATCTCTCTCTTCATATTGTTCCACCAAAATGTATGTCAAAGATCACGATACATTTTGGTACTTCCAGGATGGATTGCAAATGGTGTATTGTGTGCCTCCATCATGATCTTGTACTTCAAATCAGAGTCGTTAGGAACACAAAGTCTGGAGTTGACTCGAAGCATTCCTTCTTCATCGATTCTTGCTTTTGGGATAACACCTTCTTGTACTTTCTTCTTCATACGCATCAGCTCCGGGTCTGTGCCTTGAGCAACTTTAACTTTATCGATTAAAGTTAGTTCTATGCGTATACTTGACATCATCGCATGGGTCCCCGGAGTCTTGAATTCTATCTTCAGTTTTTGTAAATCACACAAAATGGGCCTTTGTGTTAACAACATCGCATTCATTCCCGCATATGATCTTCTACTCAATGCGTCAGCTATCACATTCGCTTTTTCGGGATGGTATTAAATGGTATGGTCGTAATCTTTCAACAACTCGAGCCAACGTCGTTGTCGCATGTTGAGTTCCTTTTGGGTGAAGAAATATTTGACGCTTTTATGGTCTGAATATATCTCCACTTTCTCCCCATATAGATAGTGTCTCCAAATTTTCAATGCAAAAACGACTGCTGCCAACTCCAGATCATGAGTAGGATAATTCCTCTCATATTCTTTGAGTTATCGCGAGGTATAGGCTATGATTTTCTCATGCTGCACGGGAACACATCCTAACCCTTTGCCTAAAGCATCAATGTAGATAACAAATCCATCCGAACCAGACGGTATTGTCAAAACAGGTGCTGAAATGAGGCTCCTCTTAAACTCTTGAAAACTCTTCTCACATTCCTCGCTCCATATGAATTTTGTATCTTTCTGAGTCAACTAAGTTAACAGAGTAGCGATTAGAGAAAATCCTTCCACAAATCTCCGATAATAATCAGCTAAACCCAAAAAACTACGTACTTCGGTCACCGACTTCGGTTGCTCCTAACTTTGTATTGCTTCAATCTTCACCGGGTCAACAGATACTCCATGTTTTGACACCACGTTCCTAAGGAATGCTACTTCCTCAAGCCAAAACTCACATTTCTTCAACTTGACATATAGCTTGTGTTCATGAAGTCTTTGTGTGACGCCCCCAAAATAGGTATACATCATCCATTCTGAGTAGCCATATACATGGTACAGAAATAAATACAACTTCAATAATACAATTGTCGTGCAGAATACGACAACACATATACTGTGAGTTTGAATACAAATATTGTCTACTAGAGAGTATATAAACTCAAAAGGAGTCCTCATTACAATTATCACACTATTTCACAGAATAGTGAGGACTACTAATGCAACCATCTGGACCGTCAATCCATTCCCCGACTAGTCCCAGCTATATTCTCATTTCCTGAAGAGAACAGTGAAAGAAAGGGTGAGCTCAACTAGCCCAGTAAGAAATATTATGACTAAGATAATGTACAACAAATTATCATTAGTCTTAAACAGGAAAAAATCTGATAAAATATAATAGACAACAAGTTTTAGATCAACAACTGCAGCGGAAAAAGCAATCCACTAGAAGAGTCAAGTAGAGCATAAAACCTACTATCTTCTATGATTTAAAAGATTTATTATAAATTTTATTGCTGAGATTCAGCTTAATAAATAATCCACATCATCGAATTATCCCTGCACTACGGGCCAAAGATAATCGTATTTTCATCAATGGTCATGATCATGCCATAAAATAAATCATCTTTGCACCCTTGGCCAAAAATTATCCATCAATGCACTACGGGCCAATGAGGACTTTTACCACATCATTTGTAACATTACGGTCATGATTACACCGAATAATCCCTGGTCATAATCATACCAAGTCCATCTATGCACTATAGGCCACAGATGACTTTCAACAAAATATAAACATGAGGATGATGACAATGATATAATAATTCAATTAAACAAGTTCAAGGATAAATTTTAAAGATTTATAATTTAATTTATCCAGAAATCAATAACGTCCAAATTGTCAACATGATACTACTTTGTGGAGTAAAATTCAAGAATAATACTCAGTTGGTCATGTTCATCTCAACACCTGTTCATCTTTGCACTACGGGCCAAAGATATTCATCAGGTAATCATTCATCTTTGCATTACAGGCCAAAGATATTCAGTAATATCATCATTTAGGACCGAGGATGATGAAAAATATCTTAAAGAAAACGAATCCAGTGAGATAAAAGAATAAATATTAGGGATTCATATTACAGTTTATCCAAGTTCAATAATACTCCGAAATAACCAATTTCGAAGCAGAATTCAAAAATAAAGATCAAAACATGGATACAATCAAAGATAGTAACCATTATAGCCATCTTGGATAAAAAGAAGAAAATTTTATTTTTCGGTGAATAGTGTCGTATTCATGAATAGTGTCGTATACGTGAATAGTAACCCCGACACAAAAAGTTTTAAATTTGATAAAAAGTTCAAACCAATATTTCGGCATGTTATTGAAAGAAATAATATCATTTACGAAGAAAATAACATCCCTTACCTCAGAATAACCGTACTTCTGACTGAATTTCGGATATAGTACTGATAGAAATTTGCATTGAATAGCAACTCTCAAAGTATCAAAATACTCACAAAATACGCTCGAGAATATAGAGAGAGAAAGAGAGAAAACTTATGAATTCTGGTGTGATTTTCAATTCTAACTTAGCCCTCTATTTATATGAAAATATTAGCACGCCGAAGCAGACTTGACCTGTAACATGATGGCTTTACCTGCTACTATTGCCACCCACCACATTTGAAATAAAATTCAGCACATTTCTTCATCAACCACAAGTGGGGCCCACTCAATTCTAGAATTTTCCACCAAAATTATTTATAAACCTAATTTCCGAATCAGTCACCTCTTAAAATTCATAACAAATCATACGTTCATTTTTAACGGTTCAAAATGTGTGGACATATACTCAACTTATATATGTATAACATATCCAAAAATCACAACGATCCAACGGTCAGATTAAAAATTATAACTCACGCAATATATCTCTAAAACACTGGTTTAATTTTTAATACCTCCATTCCGACAAAAATACTGATAAAATACCTCAACATTAACTCCTTTATTTTTAACCACAATAAATATATTCAACATTTATATCCACATAAAATAAATATTTTCTTATCATATGAATCAATAATTAATTATTCACAAATAATATTACAGAATCACATTTATGACAACCAGACCGTTCCCAGGAAAGAGGGGGCTTTTCAATAAGGATTTCTTCTTACTGGCGCGCAATTAGGTGACCAAACTTCTCCTTGACAGAACTTTCTAGACATTACCAATAATGTTATCTAATAATATTATTCAACCAATATGAATTATTGATCTGATAACGGAGATACTGTGTAATGACAATTATTGAACAACAATAATATAAAATATCAATGTAACAATTATTGAATCAATAAAATAAAATATTGAACAGTAACTACTATAACAATTATTGAGTAGTGTCTTCTTACGTAAGGATGAATAATTCATCAATACTATGCAATATCGTGTGCTACTGTGCAACCACGCGTATTACTGTATTTTAACCACCAGGTAATCCAACAGTGTTAACGGTAACAACTACGCCGTTATTAATAAAAACTCAATTTTGTCGTTATCTTCATCCGACCATTTTCCATTATGAGGCCCACAAATAGTTGCGCCGTCGTACGAATATTCCCCGACAGAAAAAATATTCCACGACCAAACGAATATTCCCCGACAACAATGAATATTTTATAACCACTTGTTTATTTTACAAAATTTGCACATTTCACCCATAACCAAAATATTATATCAAATTAACACCTTATTATTCACAATAATAATTAGAGGAAATTTGATTTTATTCATTAATAAGTTGGGGTCTTACAACCTCCCATCCTTATGAAATTTTGTCCCCGAAATTTACGTACGTACCTGATATGCCGAACAGATGGGGATACCTCGTCAGATTCTACCTCTTGAGGTATAACCTTTGAGCATAGAATATATTCCTTCTTATCCAAGATTTTAACATGTATCTCCTTATACGTTAAATCTTCCGCTATCTCGTCCGATTCTTAATCAATAATGTGGTTCGGACCATCCATATATTTACATAACATCAATACAAAATAAACGTTATGAACACGCAACATACTTGACGTTTAAAACGAGTCTATAGGTCACAGTTCCTACTCGATTGAGGATTTCAAATAGACCAATAAAATCGAGAGTTGAGATTTTCTCTCTTTATCGACTCTTGGTCCTAGAATAACGCCCTCTTGAACCTTCTTCTTTACATTCATCAGCTCTGAGTCTGTAGCTTGAGCGGCTTTAACTTTATCGATTTAAAGTCGGTTCTAATCATATATTTGTTATCTTCACGTAGGTTCGTATATTCGCTCTCGTAAATGCATACGATCTTCTGCTCAACGCGTCAGCTACCACGTTCGTTTTTCCCACAATGGTATTAAATGGTATAATCGTAATCTTTAACAGCTCGAGCCAACGTCTTTAGCGCATAATACGTTCGTTTTAGGTGAAGAAATATTTTAAAGGTTTTAGAAATGGGTTTTATACTAGGGTCAAGTTTAAACGTTGAGCGCAAGTAGGAGAAATAAAAGAATATGTAGAACCGGTATTGAATAAGGTATAAACTTCGCAAGAGTTTATGATTAACTTACCTGTGATAACTTCGTTCGGGTTCCTCGACAAACGCTCTTACTTAAATTATCGACTTTGACTTGTCTGGGACATCCTTTGGCATCACTATCCCTGTTGGACTTGACTTCAATACAGGACAAAATCGATCTAGGTGACCTTCTCTTTCGCAATTGAAACACACTTTGGGTTGCTGCGTACAGTTTGGACGGATGTGTCCCTTCTGTCCGCATTTGAAATATATGACCGGTGGTCGTTCTTCTTCTTTTGAAACGGGTGCTGATGTTGCTATCTTTCCATCATTATTGAACCTCCTCTTCTTGAAATTTCCACTTCTATTATCTTGGTCATGATTACCACCGAAGTGGTTACCATTCTTGGCATGATAATTTCATCCACGATTGTTGTCACCGCTTCGATGACTGCTACCACTGATATTATCATTTTTTCGGCTGCTTTCTCTTGGTTGGGTTAACTCGTTATCGCGCTCCAATAACTGAGCCCTATTTACAACATCTGAATACAAACACAGTTTGTGAGAAATTAGGTGGTGACGTATCTCGGATTTCAAACCTCTTAGAAACATCCGCGTCATTCTCTCGTCGTTATCAACTAAGTGGGACACAAACCGGGACAACTCGGCAAACTTAGCTTCGTACTATGACATGGTCATATGGTTTTGCTCCAGCTTGATGAATTCCACTTCTTTCATGTGACGAATACTTTCGGAAAAGTACTTGTCGTTGAACAATTCTTGGAACTTCTTCCAATACATCTTGAGTGCGTCAGGCTGGGTACATTTTACAGATTCCCACCAATGATCTGCTTCTTCACGTAACATAAAGGTGGCGAATGGAACCTTTTGCTCCTCTGACCATTCCAAGACATCAAATATCTTGGTGATCTGCTTTATCCATGTCTCTGCCTTAAGTGGTTCTGGCTTTCCCAAAAACTTCGGTGGACCTAGCTCCTTGAACTGCTTAGCGGTGACCAACCGTGGGTTGCCAGTATTTCCACCTGTATTATGAACAGGAGTCTCTCTCATTTGGTGTTGCATGAATTCTAAAAAGATCCTAAATGTACCGTCGTTCATCATTTGGTCGATGCCGTTGTTCACTTGAGGATTGTTGCCTTCCTGATGCACATTATCCCGAGTATTGATCTGTGGTGACTCAACGGTCTCCTGTGCTCCATTGTTATTCTCAACATTCTTGGATGTCATTTTTAAATACTGTCACAAAATAAGGGTTAATTGACATGAAACATATTATCCCTATATTCTGACCGACCAAACAAATACCAAATAAACTTAGTCAGGTCATACTAGCGAAGGAATTCCCCGTCTCTCCCCTCCTAGTTCTTATCTCACATCTCAGCCAGGGATCATATCCCTAAGCTTTGATACCAAATGTGACGCCCCCAAAATAGGTATACATCACCCATTCTGAGTCGCCAAATACATGGTACAAAAATAAATACAACTTCAGTAATACAATTTTCGTGCAAAATACGACAACACATATACTGTGAGTTTGAATACAAATATTGTCTACTAGAGAGTATACAAACTCAAAAGGAGTCCTCATTACAATTATCACACTATTTCACAGAATAGTGAGGACTACTAATGCAACCATCTGGACCGTCAATCCATTCCCCGACTAGTCCCAGCTATATTCTCATTTCCTGAAGAGAACAGTGAAAGAAAGGGTGAGCTCAACTAGCCCAGTAAGAAATATTATGACTAAGATAATGTACAACAAATTATCATTAGTCTTCAACAGGGAAAAATCTGATAAAATATAATAAACAACAAGTTTTAGATCAACAACTGCAGCGGAAAAAGCAATCCATTAGAAGAGTCAAGTAGAGCATAAAACCTACTATCTTCTATGATTTAAAAGATTTATCATAAATTTTATTGCTGAGATTCAGCTTAATAAATAATCCACATTATCGAATCATCCCTACACTACGGGCCAAAGATAATCGTGTTTTTATCAACGGTCATGATCATGCCATAAAATAATTTATCTTTGCACCCTTGGCCGAAGAGAATCTATGGCCATAATCATACCAAAAATTATCCATCAATGCACTACAGGCCAATGAGGACTTTTACCACATAATTTGTAACATTACGGTCATGATTATACCGAATAATCCCTAGTCATAATCATACCAAGTCCATCTATGCACTTCAGGCCACAGATGACTTTCAACAGAATATAAACATGAGGATGATGACAATGATATAATAATTCAATTAAACAAGTTCAAGGATAAATTTTAAAGATTTATAATTTAATTTATCCAGAAATCAATAACGTCCAAATTGTCAACATGATACTACTTTTTGGAGTAAAATTCAAGAATAATACTCAGTCGGTCATGTTCATCTCAACACATATTCATCTTTACACTACGGGCCAAAGATATTCATCAGGTAATCATTCATCTTTGCACTACAGGCCAAAGATATTCAGTAATATCATCATTTAGGACTGAGGATGATGAAAAATATCTTAAAGAAAACGAATCCAGTGAGATAAAAGAACAAATATTAGGGATTCGTATTACAGTTTATCCAAGCTCAATAATACTCCGAAATAACCAATTTCGAAGCAGAATTCAAAAATAAAGATCAAAACATGGAAACAATCAAAGATAGTAACCATTATAGCCATCTTGGATAAAAACAAGAAAATTTCATTTTTCGGTGAATAGTGTCGTATTCATGAATAGTGTCGTATACGTGAATAGTAACCCCGACACAAAAAATTCTAAATTTGATAAAAAGTTCAAACCAATATTTCGGCATGTTATTGAAAGAAATAATATCATTTACGAAGAAAATAACATCCCTTACCTCAGAATAACCGTACTTCTGACTGAATTTCGGATATAGTGCTGATATAAACTTGCACTGAATAGCAACTCTCAAAGTATCAAAATACTCACAAAATACGCTCGAGAATATAGAGAGAGAAAGAGAGAAAACTTATGAATTCTGGTGTGATTTTCAATTCTAACTTAGCCCTCTATTTATAGGAAAATATTAGCACGTCGAAGCAGACTTGACCTGCAACCTGATGGCTTTACCTGCTACTATTGCCACCCACCACAATTGAAATAAAATTCAGCACATTTCTTCACCAACCACAAGTAGGGCCCACTCAATTCTAGAATTTTCTACCAAAATCATTAATAAACCTAATTTCCGAATAAGTCACCTCTTAAAATTCATAACAAATCATACGTTCATTTTTAACGGTTCAAAATTTGTGGACATATACTCAACTTATATATGTATAACATATCCAAAAATCACAACGATCCAATATTCAGATTAAAAATTATAACTCACGCAATATATCTCTAAAACACTGGTTTAATTTTTAATACCTCCATTCCGATAAAAATACTGATAAAATATCTCAACATTAACTCCTTTATTTTTAACCACAATAAATATATCCAACATTTATATCCACATAAAATAAATATTTTCTTATCATATGAATGAATAATTAATTATTCACAAATAATATTACAGAATCACATTTATGACAACCAGACCGTTTCCAGGAAAGAGGGGGCTTTCCAATAAGGATTTCTCCTTACTGGCGCGCAATTAGGTGACCAAACCTCTCCTTGACAGAACTTTCTAGACATTATCAATAATGCTATCTAATAATATTATTCAACTAATATGAATTATTGATCTGATAACGGAGATACTGTGCAGTGACAATTATTGAACAACAATAATATAAAATATCAACGCAACAATTATTGAATCAATAAAATAAAATATTAAACAGTAACTACTATAACAATTATTGAGTAGTACCTTCTTACGTAAGGATCAATAATTCATCAATACTGTGCAATACCGTGTGCTACTATTCAACCACGCGTATTACTGTATTTTAACCACCAGGTAATCCAACAGTGTTAACGGTAACAACTACGCCGTTATTTATAAAAACTCAATTTTGTCGTTATCTTCATCCGACCATTTTTCGTTATGGGCCCACAAATGGCTGCGCCGTCGTACGAATATACCCCGACAGAAAGAATATTTCACGACCAAACGAATATTCCCCGACAACAATGAATATTTTATAACCACTTGTTTATTTTGCAAAATTTGCACATTTCACCCACAACCAAAATATTATATCAAATTAACACCTTATTATTCACAATAATAATTAGAGGAAATTTAATTTTATTCATTAATAAGTTAGGGTCTTACACTTTGAAGTACCAGCTTCAAATGATGCTCATGATCTTCACGGCTTTTGGAATATATGAGGATGTCATCAATAAAGACAACAACGAACTGATCCAAATATTCCTTGAATACTCGGTTCATCATATCCATGAAAGCCGCAGGAGCATTAGTCAATCCAAAAGACGTGACTAGGAATTCATAATGCATGTACCGAGTTCTAAAGGCAGTCTTCGAAATATCCTCAGTTTTAATCTCCAGTTGATGATATCTAGAATGAAGATCAATCTTTGAAAATAATTGTACTTCTTGTAACTGGTCAAATAGGTCATTAATTCGAGGTAGCGGATACCTATTCTTGATGGTGATATGGTTCAATTCCTGATAGTCAATACAAAGTCGCATACTCCCATCTTTCTTCTTTACGAATAAAATAGGAGCACCCCAAGGAGATGTACTAGGACGAATGAAACCGATGTCCAACAACTCCTGTAGTTGGACCTTTAACTCCTGAAGTTTAATAGGAGCCATTCGATATGGGATTTTAAAAATGGGTTTTGTACCTGGTTCAAGATCAATAAAGAATTTAACTTCACGTTCTGGGGGTAGACCGGGAAGTTCTTCAGGAAATACGTCAGAAAATTCACTAACAACAGAAATATTATTCAAATCTGACGTGTTTTTGTTCAAGTCCATGACATGGGCTAAGAAAGCTTGACATCTGTTTTTAATAAACGAATGACTTTATAGTTTGATATGACAGTAATTGACTTTAGTGGTTTGGTTGCTTAAATTCGCATAACAGGTTAGTTAGGATATGAATACTAACAACCTTACGAAAACAATCAATTTTGGCATGATGAGTAGTTAACCAATCAATTCCTAAAATCACATCAAAAGCAAATATCTTTAAAGAGATAAGATCCACAGGTAATGTGATGGTGCCAACTTGGATCAAGCAAGATTTATAAACAGTGGATGTAATGAAAGTTTCTCCTAACGGAGTCTCAACAGATAAGTCAAAGTACTCTAATTTCTCCGGAGTCAAGGTCAAACGTTGAGCACAAGTAGGAGAGATAAAAGAATGGGCAGAACCAGTATCTAGTAATGTATAAACTTCGCAAGAGTTTATGATTAGCTTACCCGTGATCACCTCGTTCGGGTTCATCAAATTTTGGCCAGTCACTACAAACGCTCTTCCAGGAAACGCTGACTTTGACTTATTTGGGACAGCCTTTGGAGTTACCATCCCCGCTGGACTTGGTTTCGCTACAGTACAATCTCGAGCGATATGACCTTCCTTACCACAATTATAATATACCTTGAACTATTGTGGGCAGTTTGGCTGATGTGCCCCTCTTTACCGCATTTATAATGTAAGATCCAGAATTTTATGAAATGAAAGTATTGAATTTTCTTATAATTACTATTTTATTTAGTAAATGGTTAAATTGATAAAGGTTAAAGTTAAGGGTGACATTTGAAAATTTTGTAAAGTAAGCAAATTGATATAAAATATTCGTTGTGTCGGGGAATATTCGATTGGTCGGAGAATATTCGTTTTAACAGAAAATATTCGTTCGACGGCACAATCATTGGTGGACCCCACAACGGAGTTACTGTCATAGTTAGAAAACGACTGAAATATTTTTAAAAATAACGGCAAAAGTTTTACCGTTAAACTATTGAACTACCCGGTAGTAAAAGTACAGTAATACGCGTGGTTGTATAGTAACACACGGTATTGATTATTGATGCTTATGTGAGGAGTCACTCAGTTATACTCAATTATTGCTACAGTAATTGCTGCATAATATCTCTCACATTATTGATTCAATTATTATCACAGTATCATCTGTATAATATTTATTATTATTAAATCAATAATTGAGACGACAAAAGTTATTTATATTATTATTTGCAATATTGACGATGTCTAGAAAGTTCTGTCGAGGAGAGGTTTGGTCACCTAATTGCGCGCCAATAAGGAGAAATCCTTAGTAGAAAGCCCCCTCTTTCCTAGGAATGATCTGGTTGTTAAATATTACAAGTTATAATAATATTAATAAATGTTGTTAAAAATATTGAGGGGATTTTTATGTTGTAAATTTTGCTTATTTTATGGACCCCCATTTACCTATTTTTCAAAATAATCGGTAAAAAAACTATTTAATATAATAAATGTAGGGCCCATATGTGTTGAAAAATTGAAATGGGAAATAGGGGGGGATGGTTTACGTACAAGGAAGGGTAAGGATTATTATATATATATATATATATATATATATATATATATATATATATATATATATATATATATATATATATATATACATGTGATGAAATTAATTAAGGGGGGGAGAAAACTTGAACTGGAGGGAGTTGGTTTTATTACTATTATTATTATATATATATTTAATATATATATTATAATAAGTTTTGTTTTATTAGATTTTAAATAGAATATATTATATTTTATTTAAAATTTTTATTTTATTAGAATATTTTATTACACAATAATGAATAGTGAAAATCAAATTATCAGACGATTTCTTCGCCCGTGAACTATTACTGTTGGTCCGTGATTTTAATTTCTAAATAGTATCCTTTCGTTCTCCTATAAACACGATGCTTAGTTAGAATTGAAAATCACACCAGAATCAGAGAATTCTTCTTCTATAATATTGAGCGTATTTCTTTCAAGTTTTAGGAAGCTTTGAGTATAGAAAATAGTGAAAATTTTCTTCAAGAATATATCCGCTATACCAGTCAGAATTACTCTATTTTTGAGGTAAGGGGTATTATTTATTTCACATTCTGAAGAGATATTATTTTTCGTATTCGTATGAATATTATTTCCGTTCAATAGTCATAAGAAATTTTATTTTGTTCAATATTCGCAAGAAATATTATATTCGTTTAATATTCGTAATGAATATTATTTTCGTTTAATATTCGTAAGGGGTATTATTTCTTTCGTATGCGTAAGGGATATTATATTTTTCAGTATTCATAAGGAATAATATTTTCTTCCATACTTTATAGTATGTGAGTAATATTATTTCGTCTCGTATTCCTGATTATACCCTCATTTTGTTAAAGTATTGCTTCTATACTCCGTGAAATTAGTAGAATATCTTTGAAATTTGCGCTTCATCTAGTATCGTTTCACAAGGATATTTTCTACACATTCTTATTAAATTTTAATCTTTTTATGTCGGAGTACTGTCTATGAGTACTATTCACAAAGTACTATTCATAAAGTACTATTCACGAGTGACTATTCACCCAGTTACTATCCACTCGGATATTCGGGGCACTTTTTATGTCGGAGTACTATTCACGAGTTACTATTCACCCCGTTACTATTCACCCAGTTACTATTCACTCGGATATTTGGGACATTTTTCATGTCGAGGTACTATCCCCGAAGTACTATTTACGGGATACTATTCACCCGAAAAATATATTTCTTTTCTGTCTAAATTATTTTTGATACATGAATATTATTCTTGAATTTTACTCCACAAAACAGTATCATGTTGATAATTTGGATATTTTTGAACTCTGGATAAATTTAAAGTCTTTAATATTTATCCTTAATTTCGTTTGATTAATGCTTATATTATTGTCATCATCCTTATATTTATATTATGATAAAAGTAATCTGTGGCTTACATGCATAGATGAACTGTTGAATGGTATGATTATGACCAGAGATTATTCGGTATAATCATGACTGTAATGTTACAAATGATGTGGTAAAAGTCCTCATTGGCCCGTAGTGCGTTAATGGACAGTTTTTGGTATGATCATGACCATTGGTTTTCTTTGGCCAAGGGTGCAAAGATGAATTGTTTTATGGCGTGATCATGACCGTTGATGAAAACACGAATATCCTTGGCCCGTAGTGTATGAATAATTCGTGGTCATGATACTAATGAATATCATTGGCCCGTAGTGCATGGATAACTCAGTGATGTGGATTATTTATTGAGCTGGGTCTCAGCGATAAAACTGATGGTAAACTCTTAAATCATAGAAGATAGTAGATATTATGCTCTACTTGACTCTTCTAATGGATTGCTTATTCCGCTGCAGTTAAACTTGATGTTTATTATATTTTATCAGTTTAACACCGTTGAAGGCTAACGATAATTTATTTTGCATTATATTAGTCATAATATTTCTTGTTGGGCTAGTTGAGCTCACACTTTTCTTTCATTGTTCTATTCAGAAAATGAGAATATAGCTGAGACTAGTCGGGAAATAGATTGACGGTCCAGATGTTTGTTTTATTAGTCCTCACTATTCTATGAAATAGTGTGATAATAAATATTATGAGATTGAATTTGAGTGTGGATATTGTCTAGAAGACAATATCCGTGTTAAAACTCTCAGCTATGTTTTGTCGTATTTTACACGACAGTTGTATAATTAAGTTGTAGTTGTATTATGTACCATGTATTTGGCGACTTAAAATGGGTGATGTATACCTATTTTGGGGGCGTCACAGTTGGTATCAGAGCTTAGGGATATGATCCCTGGCTGAGATGTGAGACTAGAACTAGGAAGGGAGAGACGGGTTAATCCTTCGCTAGTATGACCTACCTATGTTATTTGTTATTTAATTGGTCGGTCAGAGTATAAGGATAATATACGGCATGTCAATTAACCCTTGTTTTGAAACTATATTCTAGAATGATATCTGAAATACAGGAGATGAGCAATAAAAAAATCATGATAGAGAGAAAATAACTGGGAAGGTACAATCCGAAAAGAAAGTAAGGTATTCTCATCTCTTCGAACTACCAGGTACGTAAATTTCGAGGGCAAAATTTTATAAGGAGGGGAGATTGTAAGATCCCGAATTTTATGAAATGAAAGTATTCAATTTTCTTATAATTACTATTTTATTTAGTAAATGGTTTAATTGATAAAAGTTAAAGTTAAGAGTGACATTTAAAATTTTTGCAAAGTAAACAAGTTGATATAAAATATTCGTTGTGTCGAGAAATATTCGATTGGTCGAGAAATATTTGTTTTAACAGGAAATATTCGTTCAATGCCACAATCATTGGTGGACCCCACAACGGAGTTACTGTCATAGTTAGAAAATGACTGAAATATTTTTAAAAATAACGGCGAAAGTTTTACCGTTAAACTATTGTACTACCCGATAGTAAAAGTACAGTAATATGCGTGGTTGTATAGTAGCACACGGTATTGATTATTGATACTTATGTGAGGAGTCACTCAGTTATTCTCAATTATTACTACAGTAATTGCTGTATAATATCTCTCACATTATTGATTCAATTATTATCATAGTATCATATGCATAATATTTATTATTATTAAATCAATAATTGAGACGACAAAAGTTATTCATATTATTATTTGCAATATTGACGATGTCTAGAAAGTTCTGTTGGGGAGAGGTTTGGTCACCTAATTGCGCGCCAATAAGGAGAAATCCTTATTGGAAAGCCCCCTCTTTCCTGAGAATGATCTGGTTGTTAAATATTACGAGTTATAATATTAATGATGAATAAGTTCGAGTTGATTAAAGATGAAATTAATATTAACATTGTGTTGGGATTATTTGTGTTAGTGGAAACTGACATTTATTTCTATAATAATTGATTTCTGGAGGTTATATTTACCAATCGGGTAATTAATCGGATAAATAAGTAATTAATTGCTATTAGTTCACATGCATATCACTATTTATTCACATGTGTGTACTATTGATTCACATGATGTACTATTAGGGGAGGTGGTGCAAGTTTGATAATACTTGCATGACTAAATTAAAAATAAAGAAAAAGATGAAGGTATTATACTGTAATATTTTGAGCCCTAAAACGTGTAATTATCAAAACTATATCGTTCCTCATTCTCTACCAAATGAGATGCAAACCTGGATAACTCCGCGAACTTCGCCTCGTACTAGGACACCGTCATGTTGTTCTGTTCCGGTCTAATAAACTCCACCTCCTTCATATGACGAATACTTTCAAGAAAGTACTTGTCATTGAACAATTTCTGAAATATTTCCCAAGACATGTTGAGTATGGCTGGCTGGGTACGCTTCACAGATTTCCCCCAGTAATCTGTTTCACCACGGAACATAAAGGTGGCGAATGGAACCTTCTGTTCCTTCGTGCATCCCAAGACATCGAATATCTTGGTAATTTGTTTGACTCATATTTTCGCCTTAATCGGATCTGTCTTTCCCCAGAATTATGGTGGTCCTA
Organism: Panax notoginseng; assembly: GCA_016801055.1. Taxonomy (NCBI): domain Eukaryota; kingdom Viridiplantae; phylum Streptophyta; class Magnoliopsida; order Apiales; family Araliaceae; genus Panax; species Panax notoginseng. The sequence continues at coordinate 41,562,505 of CM029022.1, forward strand.
ACTCTTTAAACTGCTTGGATGTGACAAATCGCGCGTTGCTATCATTTTCACCTGTATTTTGTACACGAGTCTCTCTCGTCTGATTTTGCATGAACTGCAAGAAGCTTCTAAATATTCTATCATTCATCGTTTGTTCGGTAGTGTTGTTTACAAGAGGAATATTGCCTTCATATTGCGCGTTCCCCTGGTTGGTGATTAAAGGTGTCTCCACGGTCTCATTCACTCCATTATTAACATTCTCAGCTGTCATTCTCAAATACTGCCATAAAACAAGAGTTAATTAAAGAAATTGACATACCACATAATACCCATATATTATGACCGACCAACAAATAAGCTTAGGTAGGACACACTAGCGAATGATTTACTCGTCTCTTCCCTCCTAGTTTTATTCTCCGATCTCCCCCAGAGACCATATCCCTAAGCTCTAATACCAACTGTGACGCCCCCAAAATAGGTATACATCACCCATTCTGAGTCGCCAAATACATGGTACAAAAATAAATGTAACTTCATTAATACAATTGTCGTGCAAAATATGACAACACATATATTGTGAGTTTAAATATAAATATTGTCTAATAGACAGTATTCAAACTCAAAAGGAGCCCTCATTATAATTATTATCACACTATTTTATAAAATAGTGAGGACTGCTAAAACAACTAACTGGAAACATCACTCCACACCCCGATTAGTTCCCACTATATTCTCGCCTCCTGAGAAGAAAAATAGAACAAAAAGAAAAAGGGTGAGCTCAACTAGCCTAGTAAAGAATATTATGACTAAGATAATATACAGCAAATTATCGTTAGTCTTCAACAGGAAAAAATCTGATAGAATATAATAGACAACAAGTTTTAGATCAATAATTACAGCAAAAATAACAATCCATTAAAAGAGTCAAGTAGGGAATGAATTCTACTATCTTCTAAGATTTAAAAGTTCATCATTAATATTTTATCCCTATAACATCAATCAATATATATCTTGAATCAAATATTCATCTTTGCACTACAGGCCAAAGATATTCATCAAATAATCATTCATCTTTGCACTACAAGCCAAAGATATTCAGTTATATCACCATTTAGGACTGAGGATGATAAAAATATTTTCAAGAAAATGAATCCAGAGAGAGATAAAAAAATAAAGATTAGGGAATCGTACTTTAGTTTATCCAAGTTTAAAAATACTCCATAATAATCAATTGTGGAGCAGAAATCAAAAATGAAGATCAAAACATAGATCCAATCAAAGATAGGAACCATAACAGACAATCTTGGACACAGAAAAAAAAATTTAATTTTTCTGTGAATAGTGTCGTATTCGTGAATAGTGTCGTATACGTGAATAGTAACCCCCGACACGAAAAGGTAAAAATTCCCCAAGAAAAATCATCATACTTCGTGAATTGTATTCGTGAATAGTAACTTATAAATAGTAACTCATGAATAGTAACTCGTGAATAGTAATCTCGACATGAAAAGGTAAAAATTTCATAATAAAATTCATACCAATATTTTGGTATAATGATATTGAAAGAAATAATATAATTTACGAAGAAAATAACATCCCTTACCTCAAAAGAATAGTACTTCTAGCTGAAATATCAGATATAATGCTGAAGGAAACTTACATCGTATAGCAACACTCAAAGTATCAGAATACTCACAAAAATACGCTTGATAATATAGAGAGAGAAAACTTCAGATTCTGGTGTGTTTTTCAATTATAACTTAAGAATTCTATTTATAGGAAAATACTTAGAACACCAAAGTAAAAAATTTAATAAAATAACAATATTTATTAAAAAAATTTCACGCTCACCTCTTGAAATATGAATTCAGCACATTTACAACACATGTGGGGCCCACTTAATTGCAAAAAATGTTTTTTTAAAAATAAATATTTTAAACTCCAAAAATTAATTCTTCCGGAACTTCAATAATTCATAATAAATAGCCCTTTTATCTAAAAAATTCGAATCTTATGTCCATTTCATAGGAAATTTAATTCTCTACAACTTTGTAGCTTTAAGTTTTTCCAAATTCTAAACAAAAATTGTCCGAAATCTACATACGGACGATTGTACAGGCTATAATCAAATTTCAGTAAAAAATGAGGTCCACCAACATGTTTAACATGTTTTTAGCATTTATTGTAATAAAAATACACTTCCTCCTCATTTATTCATATATCACACATTCATTATAAAAATATCACCATTATTATATTATTATATTATCGCATTATACATTTATAATGTAATATAATAATATAATTGAAAGAATTATTTTATCAGAAAAGATAAAATATAAATTTTCAATAATTGTCACTTTTCTAAAAATTTCTCCATTCATATCCACATAAATAAATATTTTTCTTTTCATATAAATCAATAATTAATTATTTACAAATAATATTACAGAATCACAATAATGACAACCATGTCGTTCTTAGGAAAGAGGGGGCCTTCCGGTAAAAATTTCTCCTTACTGGCGCGTAATTAAATAACCTCTCCTAGACAGAACTTCCTTAGACATTGCCAATAATGTTATCTAATAATATTATTCAATTAATATAAATTATTGATCTGATAATAAAAAATGCAGTGACAATTATTGAATCAACAATAATATAAAATATCAACGTAGCAATTATTGAATCAATAAAATAAAATATTGAACAGTAATTACTGTAACAATTATTGAGTAGTGCCTTCTTACGTAAGAATCAATAATTGGTGCAATACCGTGTGCTACTGTGTAGCACCGCGTATTACTGTGTTTTAACCACCGGGTATTCCAACAGTGTTAACGGTAACAACTACGCCGTTATTTATAAAAAACCTCATACTTGTTACTTTCTTCATCCAATCGATTTCTGTTATGGGGCCCACACAAGACTGCGCCGTCGTACGAATATTCTCCGACAGCAAGAATATTCCACGACTAAATGAATATTCCCCGACAACAATGAATATTTTATAATCACTTGCTTATTTGAAATATTTACGCATTTTACTTATAACTAATCACATTAATCAAATCAATCTCTTACTATTTCAAAATAATAAATAGAGAAAATTCAATTTCATTTATAAAAAGTTGGGGTCTTATATAATATCTCATATTATTCATTCAATTATTGTCACAGTATCATCTGCATAATATTTTTTATTATTAAATCAATAATTGAGATAACAAAGTTATTCATATTATTATTTGCATGATTGACAATGTCTAGAAAGTTTTGTCGAGGAAAGGGGTTAGGTCATCTAATTGCTCGCCAATGAGGAGAAGTCCTTATCGAAAAACCCCCTTTTTTTAAGAATGATCTGGTTGTTAATATTGTGAGTTATAATATTAGTGATGAATAAATGTTGAAAGATTAAAAATGTAATTATTCAAGTGATTTGTGATAAATAAAAGGGGTTTGTCATGAAGTATTTTTTTATAAATTTGGCTTATTACATAGACCCCCACTTACTCATTTTTCAAAATCGTCGATAGAAAGTTATCTCAATTTTTGTTTTATATTGCATAGTGTTTGCATAGTATTGCATAGTGTTTGCATAGTACTGCATTGTATTTGCATAGTGTTACATAGTAAAATCGGATGAATTCGCACGTGATTCATTATTGTTCACTCGTGATTTTTTTCCTAAATAGTATTTTGTCATTCTCCTATAAATAGGATGCTTAGTTTAGAAATGAAAATCACAGCAGAAACAGAGAATTATTCTTCTATAATATTGAGCATATTTCTTTTTAGCTTAAGAAAACTTTGAGTGTTGCAAATAGTGCAAGTTTTTTTCAAGAATATCTCCGCTATACCAGTCAGAAGTACTCTCCTTTTAAGGTAAGAGATATTATTTTCATTCAAGAATCGTAAGAAATAATATTTTTCTTCCATACTCTGTAATATATATTATTTTGTTTCATATTCCTAATTCTACACTTATTTTGATAAGTATTGCTTCTATACTCCTTAAAATTAGTAAAATATCCTTGAAAGTTGTGCTTTATCTAGTATCGTTTCACTATAATATTTTTCTGAACATTCTTGTTAAATTTTAAGCTTTTCATGCCGAAGTACTATTCATAGACACTATTCATACATACGATACTATTCATATGGTACTATTCACGAAGTACTATTCATAGGGTACTATTCACTTGGGTACTATTCACCCGGGATATTATTCACGACAAAAATTAATTTCTTTTCTGTCCAAATTATTTTTGATACATGAATATTATTCTTAAATTTTACTCCACAAAGTAGTTATCATGTTGACAATTTAGATATTTTTGAACTCTGGATAAATTGAATTATAAGTTTTTAAAATTTATCCTTGATCTCACTTAATTGAATTCTTATATCATTGTCATCATCCTCATGCTTAAATTATGATGAAAGTCATCTTTGGCCCGTAGTGCATAGATGGACTATTGATTGGTATGATTATGACCAGAAATTATGTATCGGTATAATCATGACATGTGTGATACCCCCAAAATAGGTCCACACAACCCATTCTGAGTCGCCAAATACATGGTACAGAAAACCAAATACAAACTTCATTAATATAACTGTCGCGCAAAATACGACAACACATATGCTGTGAGTTTTAATACAATATTGTCTTATAGACAATATCCAAACTCAAATAAAGTTCTCATTATAATTATTGATACAGTATTTTACAAAATAGTGAGGACTGCTATAATAACTTTCTTGAACCATCACTCCACACCCCGACTAGTCTCAACTATATTCTCGCCCCTTGAGAAGAAAAATAGAATAAAAAGGAAAAGGATGAGCTCAACTAGCCCAGTAAAGAATATTATGACTAATTAAGATAATGCAGAATAAATTATTATTAGTCCTCAACAGGAAAAAATCTGATAGAATACAATGGACAACAAGTTTTAGATCAACAACTGCAGCGAAAATAATAACTTATTAGAAGAGTCAACTAGAGCATGATGTCTATTATCTTCCATGATTTAAAAGTCCATCATCAATATTTTATCCCTGTAACATAAATCAATAATTATTTTTAATCAACGAATTATCTATGCACTACGGGCCAAAGATAATCGTTTGTATCACCAGTGGTCATGATCATGCCAAACACCTGTCCATCTTTGCACTACGGGCCAAAGATATCAATCAACAGTTCATATTTGCACTACGGGCCAAAAATATTCATCAATCAACAGTTCATCTTTTTGCACTACGAACCAAAGATAATTTTCAGCATAATTTAAGTCTGAGAATTATGATAATGATAATAAGAATGAATCAAGTGAGACCATAACATGGATTCAATTTCAAGAATAAGGGTCACAACAAATAACTTAGACACGGAGTTTTTTTTAGAATAGTACTCGTGAATAGTACTGTATGTATGAATAGTACCGTATGAACAGTGCACATGAATAATACCCAAACATGAAAAGTTTCAAATTTAATAATAAAGTTCAAACCAATATTCCAGTGAAATGATATTAGATGAAGCACAATTTCTAATCATTTCAAGAATTATAGAAGCAATACTTACCATAGTAAGTTTAAATTTAGGAATATGAGATGAAATAATATCGCTTATGTAATATGGAGTATGAAAGAAAATGATATCCCTTACGAATATGGAAGAAAATAATATCATTTACGAGTATTGAAAGAAAATAACATCCTTTACGAAAAAAAATAATATCCTTTACCTTAATAGAAACTAGATTTGACTGGAATATCGGATATTATTCTGAAAAAATCTTGCACAAAAAGCTACACTCAAAATATCTTTATACTTACAAGAAATACGCTCAATATTATAGAGAGAGAATTTTCTGATTCTGGTGTGAGTTTTATTGTTTAACTAAGTAACCTATTTATAGGAACTAGTAGCACACCAGGTTTGACAACCATCCTACACGTTACAACACACCTAAATGGAAAACAAGCCCACAAGTCCAACTTGCCACTCCACCTTTTACCACATGTTTTTTGAAAAAATAAAAGAATTCAAATTCAATTTGATCATCTTTACTCCATTTAATTCACATGCTAAAAAAATAATAATATTACCATTTAAATTATAAAAATTATACTATTATATTATCACATTATACTATTATAATGTAATATTATAATAATATATAAATATATTATCAGAGAAGATAATTATGGTTTCATAAAAAAAATTAATAACTTTCAACAATTGTCTCATTCTAAAATTTCTCTATTTATATCAAAATTGAATAAACATTTACTTAACAATTCTTCAATAATTATTTCTAATTAATATTATAGATTCATAATACTGATAACCAGATCGTTCCGAGGAAAGAGGGGGCTTTCCGATAAGGATTTCTCCTTACTGGCGCGCAATTATATGACCTAACTCCTTTTCTCGACAGAACTTTATAGACATTATCAATAATGCTATCTAATAATATTATTTCAATAATATGAGTTACTGTGTTATGACAATTATTGAATCAATAATGTGAAATACTATTCAATTATCACTGTAGCAATTATTGCATCAATAATATGAAAGACTGTGCAATTTTATTGTATCAATTATTGAGTGACTTCTTACATAAGAATCAATAATCAGAGATACTGTGTAATACCGTGTGCCACTGTGCAACCACGCGTATTACTGTACTTTTATCACCGGGTATTTCAACAGTTTTAACGGTAAAAGTTTTGCCGTTATTTTTATAAATAGGTTATTTATATCGCTTTTTATATCCGACAGTTATTTCGTTATGTGGTCCACCAATGATTGTGCCGTCGTATGGATATTCCCTGACAAAAAGAATATCCCCCGACCAAAACGAATATTCTCCGACAAAATGAATATTTTATGACCACTTGTTTACTTTGCAAAATTTGCACATTTCACCCATAACTAAAGCATTATATCAAATCAACACCTTATTATTCAAAAATAATAATTAGAGAAATTAAATCTTTATTCATAGAAGTTGGGGTCTTATAACCTATAATGTTACAGACAAATGATGTTGTAAAAGTCCTCATTGGCACGTAGTACATTGATGGACAGTTGTTTGTCATGATCATGACAACTGGTGATAATAACGAATATCCTTGTCCCGTAGTGCATGGATGATTCGTGGATATGATAGTAATGAATATCCTTGGCCCATAGTGCATGGATAATTCAGTGATGTGGAATATTATTTATTGAGATGTGTTATAGAGATAAAATATTGATGATGAACTTTTAAAATTATAGAAGATAGTAGACATAATGCTCTACTTGACTCTTCTAATGGATTGCTTGTTCCGATGCAGTTAAACTTATTGTCTATTGTATTCTATCAGTTTTTATACTGTTGAAGACTAAGGATAATTTATTCTATATGATCTTAGTCATAATATTCTTTACTGGGCTAGTTGAGCTCACCATTTTCTTTCATTGTTCTCTTTAGGAAATGAGAATATAGTTGTGACTAGTCGGGGAATAGAGTGATGGTCCAAGATGGTGGCTATAGTAGTCCTCACTATTCTATGAAATAGTGTGATAATAATTGTAATAAGGACTTTATTTGAGTTTAGATATTGTCTACGAGATAATATTCGTGTTAAAACTCTCAGCTTATGTTTGTCGTATTGTGTAAATTAAGTTTGTATTTAAATTATGTACCATGTATTTGGTGACTCAGAATGGGTTGTATGGACCTATTTTGGGGGCGTCACAATATTAATGGGTCGACTAAACTAAGTTTGATAACCTTGAGATTGAAGAATTTAATAATTCTTTAATAGTGGTGGTACACTGGAAGTTAATTCTGATATAGCTATTGCAAATCTTAAGTACACTTGTGCTAGTGGGAGCCTTATGTTTGATATGCAATGCACGAGATCAAATGTGAAACCCCAGATTTTATGAATAAATATTTAATTTTTCTCGAAATAATTTTTTTTATATATTATGGTGTGGATTTGATATAATAGTTATGGGTAGTATTTATAAATTTTGCAAAGTATGCAAGTTGTCATATTATATTCGATTGATCGGAGAATATTCTTTTTGTCGGGGAATATCCGTACGACGGTACAATCATTGGTGGACCCCACAACGGAATTATTATCGGATTGAGAAAACGACAAAAATACTTTATGAAAATAACGGCGGAAGTTTTACCGTTGATACTGTTGAACTACTCGGTAGTAAAAGTACAATAATACGCGTGGTTGCATAGTAGCACACGGTATTGATTATTGATGCTTATGTGATAAGTCACTCAGTTTGATTCAATTATTGTCAGTTAATAATATGAATTATTTAGCGATAATGACGTTTTATTTTATTCGTATTATTAACGTAATAAAACATAAACATCTTTTTATATAAAACAGAATACTTTATTAAAGTTATTCTATAAATAGAATATATTATATTTTATTTAAAAGATTTTTCTTTAAATATGGATCGTCAGATTAAAGTAATCAATCTGGACCGTTCATGGATTAGTTACTATGCATTCTATTTTTCTATAAATAGCAGCTCATTCCTTCATTATTTCTTACGAATTCACTGAACTCTAGAGAGAGAAACTATAGAGAGAGAGAAGAAGAGTATTCTGCTACTTAACTACTTCCTTATTTCAGCTCTTCTTTAAAACGGTAAGAGGTGTTATTCTTTCGTATTCATGAAGAGAACTGTTGTTATTCCATTTCTTATTATTCTGTTGGAATAACCTGTATACGCGGTCTACCCTATACTTGGTGACATTCTTCTATTATTCTGTTGGAACATCCTGTCTGTGTGTTTTACACCGGACCTGGTTCCGTTTTTATAATTATTCTGTTGGAACATCCTGTCTGTGTGTTTTACACCGGACCTGGTTCCATTATTTATTATTCTGTCAGAATATCCTGTCTGTGCGTTTACGCCGGACCTGGTTCCATTATTTATTATTCTGTCAGAATATCCTGTCTGTGCGTTTACGCCGGACCTGGTTCCATTATTTATTATTCTGTTGGAATAACCTGTCTGTGCGGTCTATCGCATGCATGGTGATTTCTTTTGTTATTCCATTCTTTGTTGCACTCAGTTGGTTAAGTTTTGACTTCTATACTCCGTGAAATTTGTGGAATATCCTTGATAATTGCGGTTCATCCAGTATCTTTTCATGAAAATATTCTTCTAAGTATTCTTGAATTTTACTCCACAATGCAGTATCATGTTGACAATTTGGACGTTGTTAATTCTTGGATAAATTAATTCTTGAACTTGTTTTATTGAATTCTTATATCATTGTCATCATCCTCATGTTTATAAAATGTTGAAAGTCATCTGTGGCCTGTAGTGCATAGATGGACTTGGTATGATTATGACCAGGGATTATTCGGTATAATCATGACCGTAATGTTACGAATGATGTGGTAAAAGTCCTCATTGGCCCGTAGTGCATTGATGGACAGTTGTTGGCATGATCATGACCATTAATGAATACACGAATATCCTTGGCCGTAGTGCAGGAGTGATTCGATGATGTGGATCATTTTATTAAGCTGAGTCTCAGCGATAGCAGTGTTGAAAAACTTTTTAAATCATAAAAGATAGTAGAGTTTATTTTCTACTTGACTCTTTTAATGGATTGCTTGTTCCGCTGCAGTTAAACTTGATGTCTATTATATTTTATCAGTTTAACATTGTTGAAGGCTAATGATAATTTATTCTGCATTATCTTAGTCGTAATATTTCTTACTGGGCTAGTTGAGCTCACCCTTTCTTTCACTGTTCTCTTCAGGAAATGAGAACGTAGCTGGGGCAAGTCGGGGAACGGAGTGATGGTCCGAATGATAGTATTAGTTAGTAGTCCTCACTATTCTATGTAATGGTGTGTTAATAAATGTAATGAGGACTCCTTTTGAGTATGAATACTCTCTAGAAGATAATATTTGTATTCAAACTCACAGTTTATGTTTTGTCGTATTGTACACGACAGTTGTATTAGTAAGTTGTATTTGTATTTTGTACTATGTATCTGACGACCCAAGATGGGTGATGTATACCTAATTTTGGGGGCGTCACAGTTGGTATCAGAGCTTAGGAATATGATCCCTGGCTAAGATGTGAGAATAGAACTAGGAGGGGAGAGACGGGAAACTCCTTCGCTAGTATGACCTACCTAAGTTTATTTGGTATTTAATTGGTCGGTCAGAATATAGGAATAATATGTTACATGTCAATTAACCTTTGTTTTTGTGACAGTGTTTGGGAATGGCAGCTGAAAATGTTTACAATGGAGTGAATGAGACCGTGGAGACACCTATAATCACCAACCAGGTTAATATGATTAGAGATATCAATGTGGTGATTGAGGAATTAAAAGTTGCACTCAAGCTAGTCGCAAAGGTAGCAACTGAGAGTGAGGAAGAAGAGGAACCTGAGGTTGATTTATTAGAAGAACTTATTTATCAAAATGTAGAATTACAAAATCGTATTCATGAGTTAGAAGAGCAGGCTGAAGAACGACAGACGGTCGTAGAACAAAGGGATGCAATAATTCAAAATTGTATTACCCAATGTGCGATGGTTGAACAGAAGCACTCTTTGGCAGAGTATACGATATTAAAGCTGGAATCTGAGAATTCAAATGTCAAGGAGCAGCTGAAAGAAGAAATAACTGAACGAGTGAGAATGAAAGATGCATGGGTAAAAGATGCATGGGTAAAAGCCGCACGACGCGTTGATATTGTGGAAAGAGAAATCCGATCCAAGAAAGCTAAAATAGATGATATGTAATTTTTCGACAGCAATTGGGAAAATCCAGCATCGAGTTTTGAATTACCCTAACGAGGAATCGAACGAAGTTATCATGGGTTAGTTAATTATAAATTCTTGCAAAGTCTATACCTTATTAGATACCGGTTCTACCCATTCTTTTATCTCTCTTGCCTGCGCTCAACGTTTAAATTTGACTTCGAAGAAATTAGACTTTGACTTATTGTTTGAAACTTCGATAGTAGAAACCTTCGTTACATCCACTATTTATAAATCTTATTCAAATCAACACTTTCACGTTACCTATCGATCGTATCTCTTTAAAAATATTTGCCTTTGATGTGATTTTAGGAACGATTGGTTAACTACTCATCATTCTTTTCGTAAGGTGGTTAACTTTCATATTCCTAACCAACCTGCTATGTGAATTCAAGCAACCAAACCACTAAAGTCAATCATTGTCATATCAAGCCATAAGTAAAGAGCCCCGAGCCTTTCGCTGGTGACTTCCTTGTGTGGAATGCACCGAAGCCGAACTTTTCGTAGGGGACGTTGTGAATGACGATGTCAAGTTGATAGGTATCAATGTGACGTACTATCCAAGTCTTGGATGAGAGTTACAGTTTTAAATGATATTTCTATCGTTAATAAATTTCTTGACGTATTCTTGAAGACTTCTTAGCTTACCCCTAGAGCGTGAAATCGAATTTTGTATTGACCCCAGTACAAAACCCATTTCTTAAACCCTCAAATATTTATTCAACTAAAGCGAACGTAACATGCGCCAAAGACGTTGGCTCGAGCTGTTAAAGATTATGATCATACCATACCATCGTGGAAAAGCGAACGTGGTAGCTGATGCGTTGAGTAGAAGATCGTATGCGGTTACAAGTGCGAATATACGAACCCACGTGAAGATAACGAATATACGATTAGAATCGATTTTAATCGATAAAGTTAAAGCCGCTCAAGCTACATACTCAGAGCTGATAAATGTGAAGAAGAAGGTTCAAGAGGGCGTTATTCTAGAAGCAAGAATCGACGAAGAGAGGAAATCTCAACTCTCGATTTAATTGGCCCATTTGAAATCCTCGATGAAGTAGGAACTGTGGCCTATAGACTCGTTTTACCGCCAAGTATGTTGCGTGTTCAGAACATTTTTTTTTACGTATCGATGTTACGTAAATATGTGGATGACCCGAACCACATTATTAATTTAGAACCGGACGAGATAAAAAAGATTTAACGTATGAGGAGATACATGTTAACATCTTGGATAAGAAGGATCATATTAGATGCTTAAAGGTTATACCTCAAGAGTTAGAATTTGAAGTGAAGTCAAGGTATCCTCACATGTTCGGCATACCAAGTACGTACGTAAATTTCGAGGGCGAAATTCCATAAGGAGGGGAGATTGTAAAACCCCAGATTTTATGAATAAATATTTAATTTTTCTCGAAATAATTTTTTTATATATATTATGGTGTGGATTTGATATAATAGTTATGGGTAGTATTTATAAATTTTGCAAAGTATGCAAGTTGTCATATTATATTCGATTGATCGGAGAATATTCTTTTTGTCGGGGAATATCCGTACGACAGTACAATCATCGGTAGACCCCACAACGGAATTATTATCGGATTGAGAAAACGACAAAAATACTTTATGAAAATAACGGCGGAAGTTTTACCGTTGATACTGTTGAACTACTCGGTAGTAAAAGTATAATAATACGCGTGGTTGCATAGTAGCACACGGTATTGATTATTGATGCTTATGTGATAAGTCACTCAGTTTGATTCAATTATTGTCAGTTAATAATATGAATTATTTAGCGATAATGACGTTTTATTTTATTCGTATTATTAACGTAATAAAACAGAAACATCTTTTTATATAAAACAGAATACTTTATTAAAGTTATTCTATAAATAGAATATATTATATTTTATTTAAAAGATTTTTCTTTAAATATGGACCGTCAGATTAAAGTAATCAATCTGGACCGTTCATGGATTAGTTACTATGCATTCTATTTTTCTATAAATAGCAGCTCATTCCTTCATTATTTCTTACAAATTCACTGAACTCTAGAGAGAGAAACTATAGAGAGAGAGAAGAAGAGTATTCTGCTACTTAACTACTTCCTTATTTCAGCTCTTCTTTAAAACGGTAAGAGGTGTTATTCTTTCTTATTCATGAAGAGAACTGTTGTTATTTCATTTCTTATTATTCTGTTGGAATAACCTGTATACGCGGTCTACCCTATACTTGGTGACATTCTTCTATTATTCTGTTGGAACATCCTGTCTGTGTGTTTTACACCGGACCTGGTTCCGTTTTTATTATTATTCTGTTGAAACATCCTGTCTGTGTGTTTTACATCGGACCTGGTTCCGTTTTTATTATTATTATGTTGGAACATCCTGTCTGTGTATTTTACACCGGACCTGGTTCCATTATTTATTATTCTGTCAGAATATCCTGTCTGTGCGTTTACGCCGGACCTGGTTCCATTATTTATTATTCTGTCTGTGCGTTTACGCCTGACCTAGTTCCATTATTTATTATTCTGTTGGAATAACCTGTCTGTGCGGTCTATCGCATGCATGGTGATTTCTTTTGTTATTCTATTCTTTGTTGTACTCAGTTGGTTAAGTTTTGACTTCTATACTCCGTGAAATTTGTGGAATATCCTTGATAATTGCGGTTCATCCAGTATCTTTTCATGAAAATATTCTTCTAAGTATTCTTGAATTTTACTCCACAATGCAGTATCATGTTGACAATTTGGACGTTGTTAATTCTTGGATAAATTAATTCTTGAACTTGTTTTATTGAATTCTTATATCATTGTCATCATCCTCATGTTTATAAAATGTTGAAAGTCATCTGTGGCCTGTAGTGCATAGATGGACTTGGTATGATTATGACCAGGGATTATTCGGTATAATCATGACCGTAATGTTACGAATGATGTGGTAAAAGTCCTCATTGGCCCGTAGTGCATTGATGGACAGTTGTTGGCATGATCATGACCATTAATGAATACACGAATATCCTTGGCCGTAGTACAGGAGTGATTCGATGATGTGGATTATTTTATTAAGCTGAGTCTCAGCGATAGCAGTGTTGAAAAACTTTTTAAATCATAAAAGATAGTAGAGTTTATTTTCTACTTGACTCTTTTAATGGATTGCTTGTTCCGCTGCAGTTAAACTTGATGTCTATTATATTTTATCAGTTTAACATTGTTGAAGGCTAATGATAATTTATTCTGCATTATCTTAGTCGTAATATTTCTTACTGGGCTAGTTGAGCTCACCCTTTCTTTCACTGTTCTCTTCAGGAAATGAGAACGTAGCTGGGGCAAGTCGGGAAACTGAGTGATGGTCCGAATGATAGTATTAGTTAGTAGTCCTCACTATTCTATGTAATGGTGTGTTAATAAATGTAATGAGGACTCTTTTTGAGTATGAATACTCTCTAGAAGATAATATTTATATTCAAACTCACAGTTTATGTTTTGTCGTATTGTACACGACAGTTGTATTAGTAAGTTGTATTTGTATTTTGTACTATGTATCTGACGACCCAAGATGGGTGATGTATACCTAATTTTGGGGGCGTCACATCAAATATTACCTACAATTTTAAACTTAGTATATACTAGTGATTTTAAATTGATTTTTGTTAGATTTCTCAATGTTTTAATAGATCACATATTGTCACTTATATTTTAGTGAGAGAAATTATAAATTCACAAGTAGACCCAATCTTGGGTATTGTTTCTTAGATGAGTAAGAAACAAATGAGTATTTCTCATTTCACTATATGAATCTAATGTTATTAATCCTTCATAGGTTGTTGTGATCTTGATTAATTTAGTAAGAAAATATTTACAAGTAGGTGAATATATTCTTATATTTCCACAAGTAGATAGATATACTTTTACTCTTTGTGAAGGGTATAATTTACTTCAAAGAATACTATTGCTTTATATGATGTAGAAAGCAATTGGAATCGAAATTTGTTGTTGAAACATCAAATTGTGTGGCCACTTCGAAAATTGTTTTGTTCATTATGTTGAAATAATGAAATTATTTTTTGTCTAGACATATAAGATTACCTTTAAAGGTAAGTCTTGACATGTTGGTCATAGACATATTTTTTGTTATACAATTGATACAAGAAGGTATCATAATTTTTGTCTATGAGGAAGGCAAGTGGCGATTTGACTTATCTTTTTACTAAGACTTTGACGAGAGTTTAGTAAGTTTATCTATTTGTGATATGAAACTTAAACCACTATGATTCAGGGGTGATGAGAACCCAACTTATTCTTAGGTTACCTCTAGTTTATAGGTTCAATGGGAAAAACAAGTCACAGTTGTTGACTGTGTTACTATGGATTTCGTTCCATATGTAGTCTAAGATAGTAACATCTGTTGCACGACCGAGGTTGAGTTATACTCTTAACAAAGTTGTTGTATTCTTAGCAACAAAAACACATGTGAAACAATTTGCCTATATGAACTAGAAATGGAACCACTTCTTACAGAGGGTTGTGGTTTACTCTCTTAGAGATTCATGAAACAGGATATTGCGCATGTAAGACCCCAACTTTTATAAATAAAGATGAATTTTCTATAAATATCATTTTTGAATATTATGGAGTTAATTTGATATAATGTTATAGTTGTGGGTAATATTTATAAATTTTGCAAAGTACGCAAGTTGTTATATAATATTCGATTGGTCGGGGAATATTCGTTTTAACAGAGAATATTCGTACAACGGCACAATCATTGGTGGCCCCCACAACAGAATTATTGTCGGATTGAGAAAACGACAAAAATAATTTATTAAAAATAACGGCAAAAGTTTTACCATTGTTACTGTTGAACTACTCGGTAGTAAAAGTACAGTAATACGTGTGGTTGCATAGTAGCACACGGTATTGATTATTAATGCTTATGTGAGAAGTCACTCAGTTTGATTCAATTATTGTCAGTTAATAATATGAATTATTTAGCGATAATGACGTTTTATTTTATTCGTATTATTAACGTAATAAAACAGAAACATCTTTTTATATAAAACAGAATACTTTATTAAAGTTATTCTATAAATAGAATATATTATATTTTATTTAAAAGATTTTTCTTTAAATATGGACCGTCAGATTAAAGTAATCAATCTGGACCGTTCATAGATTAGTTACTATGCATTCTATTTTTCTATAAATAGCAGCTCATTCCTTCATTATTTCTTACGAATTCACTGAACTCTAGAGAGAGAAACTATAGAGAGAGAGAAGAAGAGTATTCTGCTACTTAACTACTTCCTTATTTCTTTAAAACGGTAAGGGGTGTTGTTCTTTCTTATTCATGAAGAGAACTGTTGTTATTCCATTTATTATTACTCTGTTGGAATAACCTGTATACGCGGTCTACCCTATACTTGGTGACATTCTTCTATTATTTTGTTGGAACATCTTGTCTTTGTGTTTTACACCGGACCTGGTTCTGTTTTTATTATTATTCTGTTGGAACATCCTGTCTGTGTGTTTTACACCGGACCTGGTTCCGTATTGTTATTATTCTGTTGGAACATCATGTCTGTGTGTTTTACACCGGACCTGGTTCCATTATTTATTATTCTGTCAGAATATCCTGTCTGTGCGTTTACGCCGGACCTGGTTCCATTATTTATTATTTTATCGGAATATCCTGTCTGTGCGTTTACGCCGGACCTGGTTCCATTATTTATTATTCTGTTGGAATAACCTGTCTGTGCGGTCTATCGCATGCATGGTGATTTCTTTTGTTATTCCATTCTTTATTATACTCAGTTGGTTAAGTTTTGACTTCTATACTCCATGAAATTTGTGGAATATCCTTGATAATTGCGGTTCATCCAGTATCTTTTCATGAAAATATTCTTCTAAGCATTCTAGAATTTTACTCCACAAAGCAGTATCATGTTGACAATTTGGACGTTGTTAATTCTTGGATAAATTAATTCTTGAACTTGTTTTATTGAATTCTTATATCATTGTCATCATCCTCATATTTATAAAATATTGAAAGTCATATGTGGCCTGTAGTGCATAGATGGACTTGGTATGATTATGACCAAGGATTATTCGGTATAATCATGACCGTAATGTTACAAATGATGTGGTAAAAGTCGTCATTGGCCCGTAGTGTATTGATGGACAGTTGTTGGCATGATCATGACCATTAATAAATACACGAATATCCTTGGTCGTAGTGCAGGGGTGATTCGATGATGTGGATTATTTTATTAAGCTGAGTCCCAGCGATAACAGTGTTGAAAGACCTTTTAAATCATAAAAGATAGTAGAGTTTATTTTTTACTTGACTCTTTTAATGGATTGCTTGTTCCGTTGCAGTTAAACTTGATGTCTATTATATTTTATCAGTTTAACATTGTTGAAGGCTAATGATAATTTATTCTGCATTATCTTAGTCATAATATTTCTTACTGGGCTAGTTGAGCTCACCATTTCTTTCACTGTTCTCTTCAGAAAATGAGAACATAGTTGGGGCAAGTCGGGGAACGGAGTGATGGTTCGAATGATAGTATTAGTTAGTAGTCCTCACTATTCTATGTAATAGTGTGTTAATAAATGTAATGAGAACTTCTTTTGAGTATGAATACTCTCTAGAAGATAATATTTGTATTCAAACTCACAGTTTATGTTTTATCGTATTGTACACGACAGTTGTATTAGTAAGTTGTATTTGTATTCTGTACTTTGTATCTGACGACCCAAGATGAGTAATGTATACCTAATTTTGGGGGCGTCACAGCGCATGGCCAAATTAGCGCAAAACAATTGAGAATACTTACTTTGGTAGGAGGATTTTGTGTGTGTGACAACTCCGATCATATCATATAGAAGTAGAGGTTCAATCTACAGACACCTTCAACTTCGATGTGACTTTGAGTTGTTTACATTAAGGAATGGTTCAATATTTGTCACACCCTCTTTTATGCACACATGCCTTGGAGTTGTTTGATAGGAAGTTGTTTGGATGAAAAATAATTTTTTCAAATTAGTGGGAGGTTGTTAGAAATTGCACCTTATTCTATATTTTGGAGACTTAATTATTATCAAGTTTGGGCTTGAATAAAACCCATTAGTGGATATAATTGAAGTAAATATAAAGGTGTAATTCGTTTCCCTAATTGTGGAGAATAAAAGAGAACTTATTTAATTTGTGCAAAAATCATTTGATTTGTGCCTATAGTGAGTCATTTAATAAGGTGAAAAATTGTTTAATAAAAACTATTTTTTCTTAGTTCCGTTTAATAGAAGTCTTTTTTATTTTGGAACAAAAAAAAAATATTGAGTGCTATTTAAATTCTAATTCACCATTATATTAATACTAGCTAGTATGTAACTTACATATTTAACATTAATAAGTATGGATAAATATAGAATTAAATAGTATATTATGTTGCCTCACCAGCAACAGTTTTTTCCGTCGCTATAGCGTAGAAAACCGACTTTCTATACTATAGCGACGGAAAAAATCGTCACTATAGCCGGTTCGTTTTTGGTTCACTCATTATGGTTTGCTAGAGAGACAGACCAATATTATGTAACTTACATCTATATATATATATATATGTGTGTGACGCCCCCAAAATTAGGTATACTTCACCCATCTTGGGTCGTCAGATACAAAGTACAGAATACAAATACAACTTAGTAATACAACTGTCGTGTACAATACGACAAAACATAAACTGCGAGTTTGAATACAAATATTATCTTCTAGAGAGTATTCATACTCAAAAGGAGTCCTCATTACATTTATTAACACACTATTACATAGAATAGTGAGGACTACTAACTAATACTATCATTCAAACCATCACTCCGTTCCCTGACTTGCCCTAGCTACGTTCTCATTTCCTGAAGAGAACAGTGAAAGAAAGGGTAAGCTCAACTAGCCCAGTAAGAAATATTATGACTAAGATAATGCAGAATAAATTATCATTAGCCTTCAACAATGTTAAACTGATAAAATATAATAGACATCAAGTTTAACTGCAGCGGAACAAGCAATCCATTAAAAGAGTCAAGTAGAAAATAAACTCTACTATCTTTTATGATTTAAAAGATTTTTCAACACTGTGATAGCTGGGACTCAGTTTAATAAAATAATCCACATCATCGAATCACCCCTGCACTACGGCCAAGGATATTCGTGTATTCATTAATGGTCATGATCATGCCAACAACTGTCCATCAACGCACTACGGGCCAATGAGGACTTTTACCACATCATTTATAACATTACGGTCATGATTATACCGAATAATCCCTGGTCATAATCATACCAAGTCCATCTATGCACTACAGGCCACAGATGACTTTCAACATTTTATAAACATGAGGATGATGACAATGATATAAGAATTCAATAAAACAAGTTCAAGAATTAATTTATCCAAGAATTAACAACGTCCAAATTGTCAACATGATACTACTTTGTGGAGTAAAATTCAAGAATGCTTAGAAGAATATTTTCATGAAAAGATACTGGATGAAACGCAATTATCAAGGATATTCCACAAATTTCATGGAGTATAGAAGTCAAAACTTAACCAACTGAGTATAATAAAGAATAGAATAACAAAAGAAATCACCATGCATGCGATAGACCGCACAGACAGGTTATTCCAACAGAATAATAAATAATGGAACCAGGTCCGGCGTAAAACGCACAGACAGAATATTTCAACAGAATAATAATAAAGATGGAACCAGGTCCGGCGTAAAACGCACAGACAGGATATTCCAACAGAATAATAATAAAGACGGAACCAGGTCCGGGTTAAACGCACAGACAGGATATTCCAACAGAATAATAATAAAGACGGAACCAGGTCCGGTGTAAAACACACAGACAGGATGTTCCAACAGAATAATAATAAATGGAATAACAACAGTTCTCTTCATGAATAAGAAAGAATAACACCCCTTACCGTTTTAAAGAAGAGCTGAAATAAGGAAGTAGTTAAGTAGCAGAATACTCTTCTTCTCTCTCTATAGTTTCTCTCTCTAGAGTTCAGTGAATTCGTAAGAAATAATGAAGGAATGAGCTGCTATTTATAGAAAAATAGAATGCATAGTAACTAATCCATGAACGGTCCAGATTGATTACTTTAATCTGACGGTCCATATTTAAAGAAAAATCTTTTAAATAAAATATAATATATTCTATTTATAGAATAACTTTAATAAAGTATTCTGTTTTATATAAAAAGATGTTTCTGTTTTATTACGTTAATAATACGAATAAAACAAAACGTCATTATCGCTAAATAATTCATATTATTAACTGACAATAATTGAATCAAACTGAGTGACTTCTCACATAAGCATTAATAATCAATACCGTGTGCTACTATGCAACCACACGTATTACTGTACTTTTACTACCGAGTAGTTCAACAGTATCAATGGTAAAACTTCCGTCGTTATTTTTAATAAAATATTTTTGTCGTTTTCTCAATCCGACAATAATTTCGTTGTGGGGTCCACCAATGATTGTGCCGTTGTACAATATTCCCTGTTAAAACGAATATTCCCCGACCAATCGAATATTATATAACAACTTGCGTACTTTGCAAAATTTATAAATATTACCCACAACTATAACATTATATCAAATTAACTCCATAATATTCAAAAATGATATTTATAGAAAATTCATCTTTATTTATAAAAGTTGGGGTCTTACAACCTCCCCTTCTTATGAAATTTCGCCCTCGAAATTAGGGTACGTACCTGGTATGTCGAAGAGGTAAGGATACCTTGATTTCATTTCAGATTCTAACTCCCAAGTCATTTCCTCAACATCGTGGTTTCTCCACAAAACTTTGACTTGAGGTATAACCTTGGAGCGTAGAATATGTCTCCTTCTTATCCAAGATTTGAACAGGAACTTCTTCATACGTCAAATCCTCCGCTATTTCGTCCGATTCTAACTCAATAATGTGGTTCGGGTCTTCCACATATTTGCGTAACATGGATATGTGAAAAACGTTATGAACACGAGACATACTTGGCGGTAAAGCGAGTCTATAAGCCACAGTTCCTACTCGATCGAGGATTAAAAATGGACCGATGAATCGAGGATTGAGCTTTCCTCTCTTTCCAAATCTCGTAACTCCTTTCCATGGAGCAACACGTAAGAACACATGATCTCCTACATCAAATTTCACGTCCTTTCGATGAAGATCAGCATAACTCTTTTGTCGATCTTGTGAGGTTTTTATACGTTGTCGGATCGTTTGAATCTTTTCTGTAGTCATACGTACCAACTCCGGTCCCAACAACGTTGCTTCACCCACCTCATCCCAGCATACTGGAGAACGACATTTTCTTCCATACAATGCTTCGAATGGAGCCATGCCAATACTTGCTTGATAACTGTTGTTGTAGAAAAACTCCACCAATGGTAAGAACTTGTCCCAACTTCCCTTGAAGTCAAGGACACAGAGTCTTAATAATTCTTCTAGAGTTTGAATAGTCCTCTCTGATTGTCCGTCCGTTTGAGGATGATATGCCGAACTAAATCGTAAATCTGTGCCCATAGCTTTTTGTAAACTAACCCAAAATCGTGAAGTGAATCTTGGGTCTCGATCAAAAACTATGGATACTGGCATACCATGCAGTCTTACAATCTCGTTTATGTACATACGAGCAAGACGTTCAAGTGTATAAATTTCTCGTATCGGTAAGAAATGAGCAGACTTGGTCAATCTATCAACAATGACCCAAATCGCATCAATACCTTGAGAAACCCTAGGAAGACCGGTAACGAAATCCATGGTAATGTGCTCCCACTTCCATTCTGGAATTTCAAGTGGTTGCAATGGACCTTTTGGTACTTGATGCTCCGCTTTGACTCGTTGACAAGTTAGACACCTTGAGATAAACAACGCTATCTCTCTCTTCATATTGCTCCACCAAAATGTATGACGAAGATCATGATACATTTTGGTACTTCCAGGATGGATTGCAAACGGTGTGTTGTGCGCCTCCATCATGATTTCATACTTTAAATCAGGGTTGTTAGGAATACAAAGTCTAGAGTTGACTCGAAGTATTCCTTCTTCATCGATTCTTGCTTCCGGCATAGCACCTTCTTGCACTTTCTTCCTCATACGCATCAGCTCCAGGTCTGTAGCTTGAGCAGCTTTAACTTTATCGATTAAAGTTGATTCTACTCGTATATTCGTCATCATCACATGGGTCCCTGGAGTCTTTAACTCTATCTCCATCCTTTGCAAGTCACACAAAATGGGCCTTTGTGTTGAAGTATTCCACGTTCGCTTTTCCAGGATGGTATTGAATGGTATGATCATAATCTTTTAACAGTTCAAGCCAACATCGTTGTCGCATGTTGAGTTCCTTTTGAGTGAAGAAATATTTGAGGCTTTTATGATCCGTAAAGATCTCCACCTTCTCCCCATACAAGTAATGCCTCCAAATTTTAAGTGCAAAGACAACAGCTGCCAACTCTAGATCATGAGTAGGATAATTCCTCTCATATTCCTTGAGTTGTCTTGATGCATAGGCTATGACTTTTCCATGTTGCATGAGAACGCATCCCAACCCTTTGCTCGAAGCATCACTGTAGATGACAAATCCCTCCGAGCCAGATGGTATTGTTAGAACAGGTGCTGAAATGAGTCTCCTCTTGAGTTCTTGAAAACTCTTCTCACATTCTTCGCTCCAACCGAACTTTGTATCTTTCCGAGTCAGCTGAGTTAATGGAGTAGCGATTCGAGAAAATCCTTCCACGAATCTCCGATAATAACCAGCTAAACCAAGAAAGCTACGTACTTCGGTCACTGATTTAGGTTGCTCCCAGCTTTGAATAGCTTCAATCTTTGCCGGGTCAACCGATATTCCACGACTTGATACTACGTGCCCAAGGAATGCTACCTCCTCCAGCCAGAACTCGCATTTCTTCAACTTGGCATAAAGCTTGTATTCACGAAGCTTTTGGAGTATCAGCCTCAAGTGTTGCTCATGATCTTCACGGCTTTTGGAATAAATAAGGATGTCATCAATAAAGACGACCACAAAGTGATCCAAATATTCCTTGAATACCCGGTTCATCATATCCATGAAGGCAGCAGGAGCATTTGTCAATCCAAAGGACATGACTAGGAATTCATAATGCCCATACCGAGTTTTGAAAGCCGTCTTTAGAATATCCTCAGTTCTAACCTTCAGCTGATGATATCCAGAACGAATATCGATCTTTGAAAAGAATTGTGCTCCTTGCAACTGGTCAAACAGGTCATCAATACGTGGCAATGGGTACCTGTTTTTTATGGTAACATGATTCAACTCCTGATAATCAATACAAAGTCGCATACTTCCATCTTTCTTCTTCACGAATAGCACAAGAGCACCCCAAGGAGAAGTACTAGGACGAATAAAGCCAATGTCTAACAATTCCTGCAGTTGGATCTTTAACTCCTGAAGTTCAATAGGAGCCATTCGATATGGGGCTTTGGAAATGGGTTTTGTACCGGGTTCAAGGTCGATACAAAATTCAATTTCACGCTCTGGGGGTAGGCCAGGAAGTTCTTCAGGGAATACGTCAGGAAATTTATTAACAATAGAAATATCATTCAAAACTGACGTATTTTTGTTTAGATCCGTGACATGAGCTAAGAAAGCTTGACATCCGTTTTTCAATAAACGAATAGCTTTATGGCTTGAGATGACAGCGATTGATTTTAATGGTTTGGTTGCTTGAATTCGCATAATAGGTCGATTAGGAATATGAAAGCTAACAACCTTACGAAAACAATCAATTTTTGCATGATGAGTAGTTAACCAATCAATCCCTAGAATCACGTCAAATGCAAGTATTTTTAATGAAATAAGATCGACAGGTAATGTGTGGGTACCAACTTGAACCAAACAAGACTTATAAACCGTGGATGTAATGAAGGTTTCTCCCAATGGAGTTTCAACAGATAAATCAAAGTCTAATTTCTCCGGAGTCAAATTTAATCGATGAGCGCAAGTAGGAGAAATAAAAGAATGGGTAGAACCGGTATCAAATAAAGTATAGACTTCGTTAGAGTTTATGATAAGCTTACCCGTGATGACCTCATTCGGGTTCCTTGCTTTCTGGGAGGTCACAACAAACGCTCTCCCTTGCACTACCGGTTTTGACTTTTCTGGGACGGCCTTTGGTGTCTCCATCTTGGCTGAACTTGTTTTTGGTAAACGACAAAATCGAGCTAAATGACCTTCTCTTCCACAATTATAACATGCTTTAGACGGCATCGCGCAGTTTGGACTGATGTGCCCCTCCCCTCCGCATTTGAAACATATGATAGGTGGTCGTTCTCCTTCCTTAACAACGGGTGCTGGTGCTGACGTCTTTCCATCATTGTTGAATCTCCTCTTCTTGAAATGACCATTCTTATTATTTTGGCCCTGATTACCACCGAAGTGGTTACCATTTCTGGCCTGTTGATTCCCTCCACGCTTGTTGTCACCGCTTCGATGACTGCTCTCACTGGTATTATCATTTTGCCAACTGCTCTCTTTTGGTTGCGTTGACTCGTTATCGCGCTCCACTAACTGAGCCCTATTCACAACATCTGAATACAAACACAGTTTATGAGAAATAAGATGTTGACGTATCTCAGGTTTCAAACCTCGCAAAAACATTCGCGTCATTCTCTCTTCATTATCCACCAAGTGGGACGCAAACCGGGACAACTCAGCAAATTTAGCCTCATACTGCGACACGGTCATATTATTCTGCTCCAATTTGATGAACTCCACCTCCTTCATGTGACGAACACTTTCGGGAAAGTATTTGTCATTGAACAGCTCTTGGAACTTCTCCCAAGACATCTTCAGTGCGGCAGGTTGAGTACGCTTAATCGATTTCCACCAGTAATCTGCCTCTCCTCGCAACATAAAGGCGGCAAAGGGAACCTTTTGCTCCTCGGAGCATCTCATGTCATCAAATATCTTGATAATATGCTTTATCCATGTTTCCGCTATAAGTGGTTTTGGCTCTCCCTTAAACTCTGGTGGTCCCAGCTCCTTGAACTGTTTAGCGGTGACCGTCCGAGAGTTTTCAGTGTTTCCACCTATATTTTGGACAGGAGCCGCTCTCGCCTACTGTTGCATGAACTACATAAAGTTTCTGAACATTTCATCATTCATCATCTGGTTAGTGTTGTTGTTTGCATGAGGATTGTCACCTTCCTGATGCACATTATCCTGATTATTGATATGTAGTGAATCAACAGTCGCCTGTGCTCCATTGCTATTCTCAACATTCTCAGATGCCATTTTCAGATACTGCCACAAAATAAAAGTTAGTTGATATGTCATATATTATCCTTATATTATGACCGACCAATTAAATATCATGCAAATAAACTTAGGTAGGTCTTACTAGCGAAGGAATTTTCCGTCTCTCCCCTCCTAGTTCTATTCTCACATCTTAGCCAGGGATCATATCCCTAAGCTCTGATACCAACTGTGACACCCCCAAAATTAGGTATACATCACCCATCTTGGGTCGTCAGATACATAGTACAGAATACAAATACAACTTACTAATACAACTGTCGTGTACAATACGACAAAACATAAACTGCGAGTTTGAATACAAATATTATCTTCTAGAGAGTATTCATACTCAAAAGGAGTCATCATTACATTTATTAACACACTATTACATAGAATAGTGAGGACTACTAACTAATACTATCATTCGAACCATCACTCCGTTCCCCGACTTGCCCCAGCTACGTTCTCATTTCCTGAAGAGAACAGTGAAAGAAAGGGTGAGCTCAACTAGCCCAGTAAGAAATATTATGACTAAGATAATGCAGAATAAATTATCATTAGCCTTCAACAATGTTAAACTGATAAAATATAATAGACATCAAGTTTAACTGCAGCGGAACAAGCAATCCATTAAAAGAGTCAAGTAGAAAATAAACTCTACTATTTTTATGATTTAAAAGGTTTTTCAACACTGTGATCGCTGGGACTCAGCTTAATAAAATAATCCACATCATCGAATCACCCCTGCACTACGGCCAAGGATATTCGTGTATTCATTAATGGTCATGATCATGCCAACAACTGTCCATCAACGCACTACGGGCCAATGAGGACTTTTACCACATCATTTATAACATTACGGTCATGATTATACCGAATAATCCCTGGTCATAATCATACCAAGTCCATCTATGCACTACAGGCCACAGATGACTTTTAACATTTTATAAACATGAGGATGATGACAATGATATAAGAATTCAATAAAACAAGTTCAAGAATTAATTTATCCAAGAATTAACAACGTCCAAATTGTCAACATGATACTGCTTTGTGGAGTAAAATTCAAGAATGCTTAGAAGAATATTTTCATGAAAAGATACTGGATGAAACGCAATTATCAAGGATATTCCACAAATTTCATGGAGTATAGAAGTTAAAACTTAACCAACTGAGTATAATAAATAATGGAATAACAAAAGAAATCACCATGCATGCGATAGACCGCACAGACAGGTTATTCCAACAGAATAATAAATAATGGAACCAGGTCCGGCGTAAAACGCACAGACAGGATATTCCAACAGAATAATAATAAAGACGGAACCAGGTCCGACGTAAAACGCACAGACAGGATATTCCAACAGAATAATAATAAAGACGGAACCAGGTCCGGTGTAAAACACACAGACAGGATGTTCCAACAGAATAATAATAAATGGAATAACAACAGTTCTCTTCATGAATAAGAAAGAATAACACCCCTTACCGTTTTAAAGAAGAGCTGAAATA
Source organism: Panax notoginseng (assembly GCA_016801055.1). Classification (NCBI taxonomy): domain Eukaryota; kingdom Viridiplantae; phylum Streptophyta; class Magnoliopsida; order Apiales; family Araliaceae; genus Panax; species Panax notoginseng. The sequence goes on from CM029022.1 coordinate 41,589,192, forward strand.
AGGAAGTAGTTAAGTAGCAGAATACTCTTCTTCTCTCTCTCTATAGTTTCTCTCTCTAGAGTTCAGTGAATTCGTAAAAAATAATGAAGGAATGAGCTGCTATTTATAGAAAAATAGAATGCATAGTAACTAATTCATGAACGGTCCAGATTGATTACTTTAATCTGACGGTCCATATTTAAAGAAAAATCTTTTAAATAAAATATAATATATTCTATTTATAGAATAACTTTAATAAAGTATTCTGTTTTATATAAAAAGATGTTTCTGTTTTATTACGTTAATAATACGAATAAAACAAAACGTCATTATCGCTAAATAATTCATATTATTAACTGACAATAATTAAATCAAACTGAGTGACTTCTCACATAAGCATTAATAATCAATACCGTGTGATACTATGCAACCACACGTATTACTGTACTTTTACTACCGAGTAGTTCAACAGTATCAATGGTAAAACTTCCGCCGTTATTTTTAATAAAATATTTTTGTCGTTTTCTCAATCCGACAATAATTTCGTTGTGGGGTCCACCAATGATTGTGCCGTTGTGCGAATATTTTCTGTTAAAACGAATATTCCCCGACCAATCGAATATTATATAACAACTTGCGTACTTTGTAAAATTTATAAATATTACCCACAACTATAACATTATACTCCCTCCGTCCCAAATTATCTACTTTTTTAGCAAAAAAAATTTGTCCCACAATATCTGCTTTTTCAATATTTCAATGTATTTTTTCTCTTTGTTTTCTAAGTTTGCCCCTTTACCCAAAATAATGATAGTCATTACTCTCATTCATGTCTCTCCTCTTTTTTAAGCGTCTTTTCATATTCCTACCAATAAGGATTCATGCGCAGAAAACAAAAAAGTTAACATATAAGGATATATTAGTATTTTTCTCACACATATTGGTATGTGTGTGGAACTCTAGAAAAGCAGATAATTTGAGACGGAGTGAGTATCAAATTAACTCCATAATATTCAAAAATGATATTTATAAAAAATTCATCTTTATTTATAAAAGTTGGGGTCTTACAATATATATATATATATATATATATATATATATATATATATATATATATATATATATATATATATATATATACACACACACACACACACACATAAAATTAGATATATGCATATGTAAAATATAAGTTTACATATAAGATTTTGCACATGAATTTTCTCTTTTTTCTATCTTCTCTTATTCTTCTTACAAACAAATAACTACTACAACTATTGAAATTTTCTGTGAATTACTATCACGGATAATTTACTAAAGATTTAACATATATCCTAAAGGTATATTATCTAAAACCCTAAATAAACCGATTATTGTGGGGGACGCTAAAGACCTTTATGACAAGAATCACCCGCGTATTATCTTCTAGTATAATTTTGACTACGAAACTGCGGTCATAATTTAACTCATGCAAATCAATTCTAACAATCATGTGGGCCAATGGCCATGTGATTTTTATCAATTTAGAAATTAAATAGCATCAAAGTGGACAGCATGCTAAAACATAATCAATTACACGTGGGCCTAATACTCTGAACCATGCAAATCATGCTAACCAATTCACATCTTGCTAATATTCATATGTTAGCCAACGGATTTTATATGCAAGGGAATAAGCCTTCCGGCGGGGGCGGATTCAGTCCATTAATTTAGTGAGATCAATTTTTTTAAAATAAAAATTTATAAAAAAAAATAAAATACAATAAAATAAAGGCGTCAGAATATAAGAGATATTACAAATAATTATGTGAGCTATCATATAAAATTGATATTATTTTATGTAATTGAATGCACTTCAAATCCTCGATCTTATGTTATATATAAAATAATATTTTATAATTTTTTAAAATAATGTTATTATAAGAGACACTTCTTGTGTCCTCTAAAATAAATTACAAAACTAAATAATATTGTTAAAATATTATTTATAATAACATTTTTTGAGATTTCATTGTTTGAAACTATCGTAATGATAGTCTCATTTCAATAGCTGCAAAAATATCATGTTCAATATAAGTTACTAAACAATATAAAAGAGTGGAGTGTTTGTGTTAGTAGAAATTTGAGACATTTAATAAACTTTTAATCTGAATTTTTTATTATCACTAAATACTTTATAAAATCAAAATTAAATTAAAAATTAACTCCCAAAAATTCAGTGGGGTCAATTGACCCCACTGCCCTAAGGTAGATTGTGACGCCCCCAAAATTAGGTATACATCACCCATCTTGGGTCGTCAGATACATAGTACAGAATACAAATACAACTTACTAATACAACTGTCGTGTACAATACGACAAAACATAAACTGCGAGTTTGAATACAAATATTATCTTCTAGAGAGTATTCATACTCAAAAGGAGTCATCATTACATTTATTAACACACTATTACATAGAATAGTGAGGACTACTAACTAATACTATCATTCGAGTCATCACTCCGTTCCCCGACTTGCCCCAGCTACGTTCTCATTTCCTGAAGAGAACAGTGAAAGAAAGGGTGAGCTCAACTAGCCCAGTAAGAAATATTATGACTAAGATAATACAGAATAAATTATCATTAGTCTTCAACAATGTTAAACTGATAAAATATAATAGACATCAAATTTAACTGCAGCGGAACAAGCAATCCATTAAAAGAGTCAAGTAGAAAATAAACTCTACTATCTTTTATGATTTAAAAGGTTTTTCATCACTTTTATCGCTGAGACTCAGCTTAATAAATAATTAACGTCATCCCTGCACTACGGCCAATGATATTCGTTAGGGTCACGACCACAAATTTCATGCACTACGGGCCAAGGATATTTGTGTATTCATCAATGGTCATGATCATGCCAACAACTGTCCATCAATGCACTACGGGCCAATGAGGACTTTTACCACATCATTTGTAACATTACGGTCATGATTACACCGAATAATCCCTGGTCATAATCATACCAAGTCCATCTATGCACTACAGGCCACAGATGACTTTCAACAGAATATAAACATGAGGATGATGGCAATGATATAAGAATTCAATAAAACAAGTTCAAGAATTAATTTATCCAGGAATTAATAACGTCCAAATTGTCAACATGATACTGCTTTGTGGAGTAAACTTCAAGACTGATCAGGAGAATATTTTCATGAATAGATACTAGATGAAGCGCAAATGTCAAGGATATTTCCCTAATTTCATGGAGTATAGAAGTCAAAGTTTTAATCAACTGAGTATAATAAAGAATGGAATAACAAAAGAAATCATCATGCATGCGATAGACCGCACAAACAGGTTATTCTTAACAGAATAATAATAATTGAACCAGGTCCGGCGTAACCGCACAGACAGGATATTCCGACAGAATAATAAATAATGGAACCAGGTCCGGTGTAAACGCACAGACAGGATATTCCGACAGAATAATAAAGAACAGTATAATAAATAATGGAACCAGGTCCGGTGTAAAACACACAGACAGGATATTTCGACAGGATAATAATAAAGACGGAACCAGGTCCGGTGTAAAACACACAGACAGGATATTCCAACAGAATAATAGAAGAATATCACCAAGTATAGGGTAGACCACGTATACTGGTTATTCCAACAGAATAATAAAGAATGGAATAACAGAAGTTCTCTTCATGAATATAAAATAAATAATATTCCCTACCTTAAAAGAACTGGATATTGGAAAAGTGAAGTAGCAGAATACTTTATTCTCTCTCTCTTATTCTCTCTATACTTTCTCTCTCTATAGCTTGAATGAATTCGTGAAAAATAATGAAGCCATAGGCCTCTATTTATAGAAAAACTGAGGGTGACTCTTGGTCTTAACGAAGGGTCAAATGACTCTTGGTAATATTGAAGGGACAACTACTATTGACGAAAGTAATTACTATTGACCAAGGTAAATACTATTGACGAAGGTAAATACTATTGACAAAGGTAAATACTATTGACGGAGGTAATTACTATTAACCAAGATAAATACTATTGACCAAGATAAATACTATTGACGACGGTAATTACTATTGACGACGGTAATTACTATTGACGAAGAGACTCTTAGATGATGACATATGGCCCCCCATAAAAATAACCAAACTTACCACAACGTCTCAATTATTGATTTAATAATATAACATATTATACAGATGATACTATGACAATAATTTAAGAGATATGATACAGCAATTACTGTAGCAATAATTAAGTATAGCTGAGTGACTTCTCACGTAAGCATCAATAATCAATACCGTGTGCTACTATGCAACTACGCGTATTACTGTACTTTTACTACCGGGTAGTTCAACAGTTTTAACGATTTTAACGGTAACACCTCAGCCGTTATTTTTATAGAAAGATAATTTTGTCGTTTTCTAACTACGACTATACTTCTGTTGTGGGGTCCACCAATGATTGTGCCGTCGTACGAATATTCCCCGACAAAAAGAATATTCCCCGACCAAACGAATATAATATGACAACTTGCATACTTTACAAAATTTATAAATACTACCCATAACTATTATATCAAATCCACACCATAATATAAAAAAAATTATTTCGAGAAAAAAATTAAATATTTATTCATAAAAATCTGGGGTCTCATATAGATCCGCCCATGCTTCTAGTATTATATATATATATATATATATATATATATATATATATATATATATATATATATATATATATATATGAACATGCAAAGGAAAGACTAACATAGCATGTGGTTGATCTCGGTAATTGGGCCTTATCTATTACTCTCTCCGTTCCTAAAAGATTGTCGTTTTAGAAGAAAAAATTTATTTCAATTTATTTATTATTTACAACTTTTTAGGAGAATAAATTACTCTCTCTATCCCTAAATAACTGACGTTTTGGAGGTTTTCACACTTATTAACGAAGTCATTTATTACTCTAATTTTGTCATTAAGATTGATATGTATTACCACAATTACTCTTGCATTAATTAAAAAAAGATGTACTCCATATAGTTGTCTAGATAAATGAAATATTCCATATAGTTGAGGGCAATAGAGGAAAAATTATAATTAATGATTCCTAGAAATTTGGTAACGTCAAATATATTGAGAAATTTTGAACTCCCTATAACGTCAATTATTTAGGAATGGAGGGAGTATTTACTTTCCTATATAACCTATATCTTCTCTCATTGTCCCAAAAAATTCTCTTCCTTGTATTAATAGTTTTTAACTTCACATAAAAGGATAGTGATAAAATTTCAAACAAATTTTAATGACTTTTTTAATTCATATACAAAAATCTCAATCGATAATATTTGAAGAACGGATGTAGTATAACTTATCCATCGAACTTGTAATGGAATGTTACTTCATGTCAAGTGGCCTACATCAACAAATTTTAAGGAACAATTACATTTTCTAGTATATTTTTAAAAATTATTACAACAATAGTGTACTCATAAAATATTTACACAATTAATGCATTTAAAGTTTTATTTACATAATTAGTGAATTTATTCTTCCTTTAATTTAGTCGTGTGATTTACATTTTCTCATTTTTTTTCCTTTTTTTTTGCCACTATCTACGGACTACAACACCAATAACACCTCACCCTCCCTCCACCTCATTCCAACCACTTCCTTCCTTACTACCTTGCGCCTCCCCCTCGAATTCTCCACTCACCCAACCCCCACTCTTAACCTACTCCCCACAGGCCTCCCTCACCACTCATATATCTCTAACCCAATCCCACCATCACCAATTATCATTAACACCTTCCACCAGCATTTACCCAGTACCATTTTTTTAATTCTCCATACTCAGTTCGGATCAAGACCGAATCTTTCTCTCTCTATTTGTAAAATCCATAATTCCCTTTCGATTCTTCTTCCCCAGCTACCACCATGACCACCACCACCATTGCCGTTAAGACACCCCAGAAATTCCCACCGCCTTGTTGGACCCAAGAGGAAGCACTGTCGGTTGGGACGGACGGAGAGGTGACTGATATTACAGAGTGTTGGCTTTGTGATCCCGCCATTTGCTCTGTCAAGATCAAAATAGGTACATCCACATCTGCAGTTTTTTTAAAGTGCAGTTGGTAGCCAAATATTTATACTAAGGTAACCAATTCAGTGTTATTAAGTTATCAATTTATTTTGAATGTGATACAGTTGGTAGTCAAACCTTCATGCAGTTGGTTGCCAAACTTTCAGACCAAGGTAACCAATTTATACTACAGGTGTGGAGGTAGATTGGTTACCTTGGTATAAAGGTTTAGTTACCTTGGTATAAAAGTTTGGTTACCTTTTTTATGAAGGTTTGGTTATCAACATTACATTACACATCACTCTTTTATCTCTCTCTTTCCTATGCAGTGTTCTGATTTTCGTTTGGACATGAAATTGGGTCTCACCGGTGAAGGGAAGGAAGAAGATGACCCGCGAAGGGGAGGAGGAAGATGATGTTGCCAAACTTTGAATATTTGAATTTGAATTTATTTTTTTTGTTAGATCCAAGATATTTGAATTTGAATTATTAATTATGACAGTTATTTCTCCTTGATTTTAGGTTTCTTTATTATTATGAATTTAATCATATACTAATTTCCTAAATTAAGGAATCCTAATTGCTCTAATATTGTAAATAAATATGGGAAAGTGTATTATTTTTATAATTATTTTATTGATGCACTAATAGTGTAATTACTTACTAAATGTTGGATATTATTGTAAAGTACCCAAATTTTAATTACACAGCCATGTATTTCATATGGGCCACACGGATATGCTACTTATATATCATGGGACCACACGGAATTCTACTTTACTTACTAACAAGATATTAACGGATCCTCTAATTCCGAATGGAGGGTGATGATAAATGCGTGGAGGGATACTTAATTAGGTCCTCATATATATTATGTCGGTGCGGTAACATGCATGCTGTACTATCTTCAATACCATCGAATGTAACCAGGAATTAATTAGTGGGTTTGTAAATATATGCCATCTACTCATTCAGATTGCACAAGCTTATTTTTTATGGGTAATGATATATGTATATTTATATTTGCACATATATATACATTATTTTACGAAGTTATATATATGTACATATATATGAATCTCTATATACCATATATAATAGTTATAATTATATATCTCATCCATTTTGTCCACCTCTAACTCATATATGGCCGGAGAGGGAAATAAGCTACACATTGTTATGTTCCCTTGGCTGGCCTTTGGTCACATGATCCCATTCCTAGAGCTAGCCAAGCTCATAGTTCATAAGGGTCACAAAATTTCCTTCATCCCCACCCCAAAAAACATCGACCACCTCCCAAAACAGCTCTCTCCAAACTTATCATCCCTGATAACTTTCGTCAAGCTTCCTTTGCCCCCCGTCCAAAACCTCCCCGAAAACGCCGAGGCAACAAGGGATGTACCTTGTGACAAAGTTAAGTACCTTAAAATTGCCTATGGTGGCCTCCAACAACCCATAACCGAATTTTTACAAAATTCGGACACCAATTTGATCCTTTTTGTTTTTGTGGCTTATTGGTTAGGCCCTATAGCGTCAAAACTAAAATTTTCTAGTGCCTATTTTAGTATTTTTACTGCAGCCTTCTTAGGCTTTGCCGGCTCAGCAGAATCTATGACGGGCGGAGATTACCGGAAGAAACCGGAGGATTTTACAGTTTCGCCAAAGTGGGTAACTTTTGAGTCCACGGTTAGGTTTAAGCTTTTTGAGATATTACGCATATTTGGTGATAGCCTAGAAGGGGATGATGAAAATATTTCGGATATTTATCGGATGGGAGCTACTATTGAAGGCTGCAATTTCGTGGTGATACGGAGCTGTTATGAGCTTGAACTAGAGTGGCTTCGACTTCTAGAAGAGCTTAACGAGAAACGGTTTATACCGGTTGGCCAGCTGCCAACGGCATCGTTGGTCGATGTTTTTTGGGGTGGAGATGAAGGAAAGCCACTCCGGTTCAAGCTCATAACAGCTCCGTATCGCGGAAATTGCAGCCTTCAATGGTAGCTCCCATCCTATAAATATTCAAAATATTTTCATCATCCCCTTCACGGAAATTGCAGCCTTCAATGGTAGCTCCCATCCTATAAATATTCAAAATATTTTCATCATCCCCTTCAATGCGTAATATCTTAAAAAGCTTAAATCTAACCGTGTACTCAAAAGTTACCCACTTTGGCAAAACTGTAAAATCCTCCGGTTTCGTCAAGTTTCCTTTGCCCCACGTCCAAAACCTCCCCGAAAATGTCGAGGCAACAAGCGATTTACCTTATGACAAAATCAGGTACCTTAAAATTGCCTATGATGGCCTCCAACAATCCATAACCGAATTTTTACAAAATTCGGACGCCGATTTGATCCTTTTTTATTTTGTGGCTTAGTGGTTAGGCCCTATAACGTCAAAACTAAATATTTCTAGTGCCTATTTTAGTAGTTTTACTGCAGCCTTCTTAGGCTTTGCTGGCTCAGCAGACTCTATGATGGGCGGAGATTACCGGAAGAAACCGGTGGATTTTACAGTTTTGCCAAAGTGGGTAACTTTTGAGTCCACGGTTAGGTTTAAGCTTTTTGAGATATTAAGCATATTTGGTGCATGATAGCCTAGAAGGGGATGATGAAAATATTTTGGATATTTATTGGATGGGAGCTACTACCATTGAAGGCTGCAATTTCGTGGCGATACAGAGTTGTTATGAGCTTCAACCAGTGTGGCTTTTAGTGGCGGAACCAAAATAATTTTAGAGGAGGATCAAAATACATGCTAAAAAAATTTTATTTATTGACGCTTGAAAGGTATTACAGATAATGTATCTAACGCAAAATCACAAGAACAATAACAAGTTAATACTTGTTTTACAATATTAGATACACAACAAAATAGGCTCAATAGTCAAGTAGTTACTTATTACAATTACACAATGTTGGTATTGTAATAAGCTCATTATTTATAAGAGCTTTTATGTCTTTTACATTTAGTTGTTAGGTAGACAGTTTGTATAAATATAGAAGCTAAGTACATAGTTAGGTAAGAAAAGTAACTAACAAGTTTCCTTTAAAGCTCTGTAATGGTGTTTTAGTTCATAAATGAATATACAGAAATTGCACCAGATTATGAGTTCTAAGAAAACTAACATGGTATCATGGTATCAGAGCTGATCCTTCTATGTTTGTTTTGTTTCACTCTTTTGATTTGATTCTTCTACTTCTTTTTAATTCTTCAAACTCAATCGAGCTTGATTAATTTTTTTCCCCAATTCAGATCGATTTTGATTGAGTTTCATATCAGATCGTGTTTGATTACTAATCTTCCATATCAGATAGAGTTTGATTACTACCTTCCGAGTTTGATTACTAATTTTCAGCTCGAGCTTGATTACTGTTTTCAGATCTATTTTTTTAGGGTTTTCATACCTTGTGTTTCTTGTTTACATCCTGAATTATGAATTCTGATTGAATTATGTTGTTGATATGGCTGGAACTACTGATTCTTCTTCCTCTACAAAGTCACAAACTCTTGAATTTTCCATAGATTCTAATATGCATCCATTGTTCATGCACAACAAAGACCATCCTAATCTTGTGTTAGTTAATAAGAAGCTTAATGGAACTGATAATTTTGGAACATGGAAACGATCTATGCAAATTGCTCTGTCTGCTAAGAACAAAATGAGTTTGGTTACTGGTATGTTTAAGGAACCTGAAAAGGATTTCTCTCTGCATCCATTATTGGATAGAGTAAATGATATGGTCATAGCTTGGATCTTTAATGTTGTGTCAGATGAAATTAGTAACAGTTTGCGTTATGTAACTACTACAGCAGCTGTCTGGACAGAACTCAATGAAAGGTTTTCTTCTATTGATGGTCATAGAATTTTTTAGATTGAAAAGGATCTTCATAAACTGGAACAACAAGATACTTCAGTAGAAATCTACTACCATAAGCTCAAAGGTTTATGGGATGAAACTAATGCTATTGAAGCATTAAATTCTTGCACTTGTCCTTGTATTTTTACTTTTGGTAAAGATCATGAAAGGAAAGTTCAAAGGAAGCAGTTAATGCAATTCTTGATGGGACTTCATGAAAGTTATACAGCTAATAGGGGACAAATTTTATTAATGAATCCTTTGCCTACTGTGAATCAGGCTTATGGTATGATCAAACAAGAGGAGTCTCAACGATAAGGATACATTTCTTCTTTACCAAATAGTGTAGTCCTTACTGCTAATTCAGTTCATAAACCAGGCACATCTACTTCTAATGCAGGACATCAATATTCTCCTATGTACTTTTCCTCAACAAAATAGGTTTGGTTATGTAAGACAACCTTTTCTTAAAGGAATATTTTGTAATCACTGTCATGGGGAGGGGCATATGAAACATCCTTGCCATAAACTAAATGGTTATCCCCCTGACCATCCTGCTCATCCAGCTAATAGAATCAAGAGGTCTTTTCCACATACTTTTCCACAGACGCATGTCCAGTCTTCCTATTTAGCATAACATAAACCTTCTCCTTCTGGCTATTCATATAGACCTTCCATACCCAAGGCTATGCAAGTGATGCAAGACTTGCAAGGATCTTATACTCCAAATTCTTCTACACTATTGTTTGGTCATTCTAAGACACCTTCTTATGACTCTACCACTGGTACCACACTTGTTACACAAGACAAATTTGATTAGCTACAGCTTCAGCTTAATCATGGCATGACACTGTTAAACAACAAGTCTATCCCTACTTGTCATGAAGATCATTTGATCTCTCAACACATGGCAGGTATATCATGTTCTTCTTCTTCTCTGGTTGCTAATGTTTACACTACTACAACTTGGGTGATTGATTCAGGGGCTACAGATCATATATGCAATTCACTACAATATATGCATAATGTTTACTCAGTTTCAAGACCAATATCCATTTGTTTACCTAATGGACAAATTTTTTTTGTTACACACATTGGTTCAGTTTTTATTACTCAGAATTTTCTTTTATCCAATGTTTTGTTTGTTCCTAATTTCCAGCTCAACTTATTATCCATTTCTAAGTTGATTTCTCAGTACAATTTCAATGTCCAATTCCTGAACACTACTTGTATTTTCCAGGACCTACTCAAGAAGAAGGTCGTAGCTATTGGAGAGCTTCATAATGGTCTTTATCTGCTCCAGTCAATACCTTTTCATGCTAGTCCCTTCATTCATCCTACTACTGTTAATGTTGCTTTCTCATCATCTCAGAAGTTATGACATCAAAGATTAGGCCATGCTTCCTTATCTTCTTTAAATAAAATTGATTCTTTGTCCTCTTATTTTTCCCATTTTATGTAATAAGCATGGGAACAATTGTGATGTATGTCCCATGCATAGCTAAACAACACAAGTTACCATTTCCAAACAGTGTAATTTCTACTACTTCATGTTTTCATTTAATACATTGTGATTTGTGGGGTCCATATAGGATCACTACTATGAATGGTTGTAAGTATTTTCTTACAATAGTGGATGATTTTTCTAGAGCTGTTTGGACTTTTCTTATTCCTACTAAGCAACATGTTCATCATTTACTCAAATCTTTTTGTGCTTATGTCCAGAATCATTTTCACACCACTATTAAAATCTTGAGAAGTGATAGAGGTACTGAACTTTTCAATATCAATGCTAACTTCTTTTAAGCTAATTTGGGTATTACTCATCAAAGTTCTTGTTCTGACACTCCTCAACAAAATGGAGTGGTTGAGAGAAAACATCAAACCTTGTTGGATATTTCTCGAGCTCTCAGATTTCAATCTGGTTTTCCTATTTATTATTAGGGTTTTTGTCTTCTAACTGCAACTCAGTTAATAGGCTTCCATCTTCTGCTATTTCTTACGAAACCCCTTATGAACTCTTATTCAATTCTACTCCTCAGTATTCGCATCTCAAGGTTTTTGGGTGTCTTTGCTATGCTTCATGTCATCCTCCTAACAAATTTGCCCCAAGGGCAATTCCATCAGTTTTTCTTGGTTATCCTAATGATCAAAAAGGATATAGATTACTTTGTTTAGAAACAAATAAAATTTTTGTTAGTAGACATGTGATATTCCATGAAGATTCTTTTCCATTTCTTTCTACCACTTCTGATCCAGTTCATAATTTTTTTGATATTCCTTGGATTGATGATGTCGTCTCTTCACCTACTTCACTTGCTTCTGTTTCTATTCCAGATTCTAATTCTTCATCTCCTGTACCATCAGTTCCACCAGTTCGGGTGTCTATTAGACACAAGACTCAACCTCTCAAATTCAATGACTATGTTCTTTCAAAACCTCCCAGATAAATTCAACCCATTTCTTCTTCTCCCGTTTTGCCCAAATTTCCTTTATCCAAATTCCTTTCTTATAAACACATTAGTCCTTCCCAATGTCATTTTCTTAATGCAATATTCAATATTACTGAACCTCATACTTACAAACAAGCCATTAAGGATACAAGTTGGATTGAGGATATGGATAAAGAAATTGCAGCCTTACAGAAAAACAACACTTGGACTCTTACTTCCTTACCTTTAGGAAAACAAACAATTGGGTGTATATGGGTTTACAAAATCAAACATCACTCATATGGCTTTATTGAGAGGTTTAAAGCAAGACTTATAGCTAAGGGCTACACACAAACAGAGGGCATTGACTATCACAAAACTTTTGCTCTAGTTGCTAAGATGGTTACAGTTCGTACTTTACTTTCCATAGCTATCTCTAAACAATGGATTGTACAGCAACTGGATGTTAATAATGCTTTTCTACATGGGGACCTTTTAGAGGAAGTCTACATGGATATTCCCCAGGGCTATATTCCTCCATCTTTCGCTTCACTACTCTGCAAACTAAATAAGTCTCTCTATGGACTTAAACAAGCTTCTCGCCAATGGTTCTCCAAATTAATTGATTCCTTATTACACCTTGGTTATACTCAGTCCAAAGCAGACTATTCTCTGTTTACTTTCACGTCTTCTACAACATTCACAGTTGTCTTAATCTATGTTGATGAATTTTAGTGACTGGGAATGACAAGGCTTCTATTGATTCTCTAAAAACATTCTTAATTAGATACTACATTTAGTATCAAAGATTTAGGTGACTTCAAATACTATCTTGGCATTGAAATTCTCAGATCTTCTAAAGGTTTTCATCTCAATCAGCGTAAATATGCTTTAGATCTTATTTCTGTTGCTGGTTTTAGAGATGCTAAACCAGTTACAATTCCTCTCGATCAGAATTCTACGTTCGACAATGTTACTGGTGATTTACTTTCTGATGCTTCTTATTATAGACAGTTAGTGTGTAAGACCCCAAATTATTAATAAATGAAATTTAAATTCCCTCTATTTATTATTTTGAAATAGTAAGTGTTAAATTGATTAATGAGGTTAGTTATGGGTAAAATACGAAAATATTTCAAATAAGCAGGTGGTTATAAAATATTCATTGTTGTCGGGGAATATTCGTTTGGTCGTGGAATATTCTTCCTGTCGGGGAATATTCGTACGACGGCGCAGTCTTTTGTGGGCCCCATAACGGAAAGCGATTGGATGAAGAAAACGACAAGTATATGTTTTTTATTAATAACGGCGTAGTTGTTACCGTTAATACTGTTGGAATACCCGGTGGTTAAAACACAGTAATACGCGTTGTTACACAGTAGCACACTGTATTGCACCAATTATTGATTCTTATGTAAGAAGGCACTACTCAATAATGGTTACAGTAATTACTGTTCAGTATTTTATTTTATTGATTCAATAATTGCTGCGTTGATATTTTATATTACTGTTGTTTCAATAATTGTCACTACACAGTATTTCCCATTATCAGATCAATAATTCATATTATTTGAATAATATTATTAGATAACATTATTGGCAATGTCTAGAAAGTTCTGTCTAAGGAGAGGTTTGGTCATCTAATTGCGCGCCAGTAAGGAGAAATCCTTATTGGAAAGCCCCCTCTTTCCTGGGAACGGCCTGGTTGTCATAAATGTGATTCTGTAATATTATTTGTGAATAATTAATTATTGATTCATATGATAAGGAAATATTTATTTTTTGTGGATATAAATGAGGAATATATTTTTGTGGTTAAAAATGAAGGAGTTAATGTTGAGGTTTTTATCAGTATTTTTGTCGGAATGGAGGTATTAAAAATCAGGGTTTTTGAGATATTTTGCGGGGGTTATAATTTTTAATCCGACCGTTGGATCGTGGTAATTTTTGGATATGTTATACATATATAAATTGAGTATATGTCCACAAATTTTGAACCGTTAAAAATGAATATATGATTTATTATGAATTTTACGAGATGACTGGTTCAGAAATTGTTGAATTTTCGGAGTTAATCATTGTGGTAGAAAATTCTAGAATTGGTGGGCCCCACTCTTGGTTGGTGAAGAAATGTGCTGAGATTTTTATTCAAATGTGGTGGGTGGGAATAGTAGCAGGTAAAGCCATCAGGTTGCAGGTTAAGTCTGCTTCGGCGTGCTAACATTTTCCTATAAATAGAGGGCTAAGTTAGAATTGAAAATCACACCAGAAACAAGTTTTCTCTCTTTCTCTCTCTAGATTATTGAGTGTATTTTGTGAGTATTTAGATACTTTGAGAGTTTCTATTCATCAGAACAAGTGTCTTTCAGCCTTATACTGGTATTCCGACCAGAAGTACTGTCTTTACGAGGTAAGGGATGTTATTTTATTCAAAAATGATATTATTTCTTCAATATCATTATGCCGAAATATTGATTGGAAATTTTTATCAAATTTGGAACTTTTCACGTCGGGGTTACTATTCATGAGTTACTATTCACGAGTTACTATTCACCGAAAAATAAAATTTTCTTCTTTTCGTCCAAAATATCTATTCTGGGTACTAGCTTTGATTGTATCCATGTTTTGATCATTCTTGAATTCTACTTCACTATGAATAATTATAAGGTATTTTTGGACATGGATAAATCGAAATACGAATCCTTAATATTTGTTATTTTGTTTCACTGGATTCGTTTTCTTTAAGATATTTTTCATCATCCTCAGTCCTAAATGATGATATTACTGAATATCTTTGGCCCGTAGTGCAAAGATGAATGATTAACTGATGAATATCTTTGGCCCGTAGTGCAAAGATGAACAGGTGTTGAGATGAACATGACCGACTGGTGATACAAATAAATATCTTTGGCCTGTAGTGCAAAGATGAATATTTGATTAAAGATGGTTATTGATTGTTGTTACAGGGATAAAATATTGATGATGGACTTTTAAATCTTAGAAGATAGTAGAACTCATTCTCTACTTGACTCTTCTAATGGTTTGCTGTTTCCGCTGCAGTTATTGATTTAAAACTTGTTGTCTATTGTATTCTATTAGATTTTTCCCTGTTGAAGACTAACGATAATTTGTTCTGTATTATCTTAGTCATAATGTTCTTTACTGGGCTAGTTGAGCTCACCCTTTTCCTTTTTGTTCCATTTTTCTCAGGAGGCGAGAATGTAGCGAGTACTAGTCGGGGTATGGAATGATGGTTCTAGAAGTTACTTTAGTAGTCCTCACCATTTTTGTGAAATAATGTATCAATAATTGTAATGAGGACTTATTTGAGTGTGGATATTGTCTAAATGACAATATTTGTCTTTAAACTCACAGTTCTTGTGTTGTAATAATAAAGATGTAGTTGTTTCTGTACCATGTATTTTGGCGACTCAGAATGGGTGTTGTATACCTATTTTGGGGGCGTCACAGTTGGTATCAGAGCTTAGGGATATGATCTCTGGCGGAGATCGGGGAATAGAACTAGGAGGGGAGAGACGAATAAATCCTTCGCTAGTGTGTCCTACCTAAGCTTATTTATTGGTCAGTCATAATATAGGGGTATTATGTGATTTGTTAATTTATTTAATTAACCCTTGTTTTATGGCAGTATTTGAGAATGTCGACTGAGAATATTAACAGTGGAGTAAATGAGACCGTGGAGACACCGGTGCTTACCAACGAGGAGAACGTGCAACAGGCTGGCAATGTTCCTCCTGTGAACAACACCAATGAGCAGATGATGAATGATGGAATGTTTAGAAGTTTTTTGCAATTCATGCAAAACCAGACGAGGGAGACTCGTGTTCAAAATACAGGAGGAAATGATAGCAATTCACGGTTTGTCACAGCCAAACAGTTCAAAGAATTGGGACCACCAGAATTTAAGGGAAAGCCGGATCCGATCATGGCGGAAACGTGGGTCAAGCAAATTACCAAGATATTCGATGTCTTGGGATGCACGGAGGAACAGAAGGTTCCATTCGCCACCTTTATGTTCCGTGGCGAGGCAGATTACTGGTGGGAGTCTGTGAAGCGTACCCATCCAACCGCACTCAGCATGTCTTGGGAGACATTTCAGAAACTGTTCAATGACAAGTACTTTCCTGAAAGTATTCGTCATATGAAGGAGGTAGAGTTTATTAGACTGGAGCAGAATAACATGACGGTGTCTCAGTACGAGGCGAGGTTTGCAGAGTTGTCCAGGTTTGCACCTCATTTGGTGGAGAATGAGGAACGTATGACGAGGATGTTTTTGAGAGGTTTGAAACCTGGCATACGTCAATATCTCATTTCTCATAAATTTTCTCTCTATTCAGATGTTGTCAACAGGGCTCAATTATTAGAGCGAGATAATGAGTACGGTCAACTGAGGGACCACAACCAGGATCATATCGGTGACAGCAGTCATCAGAACAATGATAACCAGCAGAGAAAGAAAAATACAGACAAGAACGGCAACCACTCTGGTAGTAATCGTGGTTATGAAAATAGAAGAAGCGAGTCGGGAGGAGATTTTAAAAAGAGGAGATTCAACAATGATAATACGAAGACGTCAGCACCAGCAGCAACTGGTTCCAAGGGAGGAGAACGACCACCGATTATATGCTATAAGTGCGGAAAAGAAGGGCATATCAGCCCAAACTGCCCACAACAGTTTAAGGTATGTTATAATTGTGGAAAGGAAGGACATATCGCTCGAGATTGCACTATAGCAAAACCAAGTCCAGCGGGGATGGTGACTCAAAAAGCTGTCCCAGAAAAGATAAAGTCAACGGTTCCTGAAAGAGCGTTTGTCGTGACTGGTCAACATGCGAGGAACCCAAACGAGGTGATCACGGGTAAGCTAATCATAAATTCATGCGAAGTTTATACCTTATTAGATACCGGTTCTACCCATTCTTTTATCTCTCCTGCTTGTGCTCAACGTTTAAACTTGACTCCGGAGAAGTTAGACTTTGATTTATCTGTGGAGACTCCGTTAGGAGAAACTTTCATCACATCCACTGTTTATAAATCTTGTGTGATCCAAGTTGGCACCATCACCTTACCTGTTGACCTTATCTCTTTAAAGATACTTGCTTTTGATGTAATTTTAGGGATTGATTGGCTAACTACTCATCATGCCAAAATTGATTGTTTTCGTAAGGTTGTTAGTTTTCATATTCCTAACCAACCTGTTGTACGAATTCAAACAACTAAGCCATTAAAATCAATCACTGTTATATCAAGCCATAAAGCCATTCGTTTATTAAAAAACGGATGTCAAGCTTTCTTAGCCCATGTTATGGATTTGAATAAAGACACGTCAAATTTGAATAATATTCCTGTTGTTATTGACTTTCCTGACGTATTTCCTGAAGAACTTCCCGGTCTACCCCCGGAACGAGAAATTGAATTCTTTATTGATCTTGAACCTGGTACAAAGCCCATTTCTAAAACCCCATATCGAATGGCTCCTATTGAACTTCAGGAGTTAAAGGTCCAACTACAAGAGTTGTTGGACATCGGTTTCATTCGTCCTAGTACATCTCCTTGGGGTGCTCCTGTTTTATTTGTAAAGAAGAAAGACGGGAGTATGCGACTTTGTATTGATTACCGGGAATTAAACCATGTCACTATTAAGAATAGGTATCCGCTACCTCGTATTGATGACCTGTTTGACCAGTTACAAGGAGCACAATTCTTTTCAAAGATCGATCTTCGTTCTGGATATCATCAGCTGAAGGTTAAAACTGAGGATATTCCAAAGACTGCCTTCAGAACTCGGTACGGGCATTATGAATTCCTAGTCATGTCTTTTGGATTGACTAATGCTCCTGCGGCTTTCATGGATATGATGAACCGAGTATTCAAGGATTATTTGGATCAGTTCGTTGTTGTCTTTATTGATGACATCCTCATATATTCCAAAAGCCGTGAAGATCATGAGCATCATTTGAAGCTGGTACTCCAAAGGCTGCGTGAAAACAAGTTATATGCTAAGTTGAAGAAATGCGAGTTCTGGCTTGAGGAAGTAGCTTTCCTAGGGCACGTGGTGTCAAAACATGGAGTATCTGTTGACCCGGCGAAGATTGAAGCAATACAAAGTTGGGAGCAACCAAAGACGGTGACCGAAGTACGTAGCTTTCTAGGCTTAGCTGGTTATTATCGAAGATTCGTGGAAGGGTTTTCTCGAATCGCTACCCCGTTAACTCAGCTGACTCGGAAAGATATCAAATTCGTATGGAGCGAGGAATGCGAGAAGAGTTTTCAAGAGCTTAAGAGGAGACTCATTTCGGCACCTGTTCTGACAATACCATCTGGTTCGGATGGATTTGTTATCTACAGTGATGCTTCAGGCAAAGGGTTAGGATGTGTTCTCATGCAACATGGGAAAGTCATAGCCTATGCCTCGCGACAACTCAAAGAATATGAGAGGAATTATCCTACTCATGATTTGGAGTTGGCAGCAGTAGTTTTCGCGTTGAAGATCTGGAGACACTACCTGTATGGGGAGAAAGTGGAGATCTATACAGATCATAAAAGCCTCAAATATTTTTTCACCCAAAAGGAACTCAACATGCGGCAGCGACGTTGGCTCGAGCTGT
This sequence comes from Panax notoginseng, assembly GCA_016801055.1. Lineage (NCBI taxonomy): Eukaryota > Viridiplantae > Streptophyta > Magnoliopsida > Apiales > Araliaceae > Panax > Panax notoginseng. The sequence continues at coordinate 41,608,183 of CM029022.1, forward strand.
TGAAAGATTATGATCATACCATCCAATATCATCCTGGAAAAGCAAACGTAGTAGCTGACGCATTGAGTAGAAGATCATATGCGGGTACGAGTGCAATGTTGTTAACACAAAGGCCCATTTTGTATGACTTGCAAAGGATGGAGATAGAGATGAAGGCTCCAAGTACCCACATGATGATATCAAATATACGAGTAGAACCGACTTTAATCGATAAAGTTAAAGCTGCTCAAGCTACGGACATAGAGCTGATGCGTATGAAGAAGAAAGTGCAAGAAGGTTCTATTCCAGAAGCAAGAATCGATGAAGAAGGAATACTTCGAGTCCACTCTAGACTCTGTGTTCCTAACAATTCTGATTTGAAGTACAAGATCATGATGGAAGCACACAATACACCATTTGCAATTCATCCTGGAAGTACCAAAATGTATCGTGATCTACGACATACATTTTGGTGGAATAATATGAAGAGAGAGATTGCAAAGTTTATCTCGAGGTGTTTAACTTGTCAACGTGTAAAAGCGGAACATCAAGTACCAAAGGGTCCATTGCAACCACTTGAGATTCCGAAATGGAAGTGGGAACACATTACCATGGATTTCGTTACGGGTCTTCCCACGGTTTCTCAAGGCATAAATGCTATTTGGGTTATTGTTGATAGATTAACCAAGTCTGCTCATTTCTTGCCGATACGGGAGACTTATTCCCTTGAACGTCTTGCTCGTATATACGTAGATGAGATTGTGAGACTGCATGGCATGCCAGTATCCATAGTTTCGGATCGTGACCCAAGATTCACTTCAAGATTTTGGGTTAGCTTGCAAAAAGCTATGGGCACAGATTTACGATTTAGTTCGGCATACCATCCTCAAACGGACGGACAATCAGAAAGGACTATTCAAACTCTTGAAGATTTATTAAGACTTTGTGTCCTAGATTTCAAAGGGAGTTGGGATAAGTACCTACCATTGGTGGAATTCTCTTACAATAACAGTTATCAGGCAAGTATAGGTGTGGCCCCATTTGAAGCATTATATGGACGAAAGTGTCGCTCTCCAGTATGCTGGGACGAGGTGGGTGAAGCAACATTGTTGGGACCAGAGTTGGTACGCATGACTACAGAGAAGATCCAAACGATTCGACAACGTATACAAACGGCACAGGATCGACAAAAGAGTTATGCAGATCTTCATCGAAAGGACGTGAAATTTGACATTGGGGATCATGTATTGTTGCGTGTGGCTCCATGGAAAGGAGTTACAAGATTTGGGAAGAGAGGAAAGCTCAATCCACGATTTATTGGTCCATTTCAAATTCTTGACCGAGTAGGAAATGTGGCCTATAGACTCGCGTTACCTCCAAGTATGTCTCGTGTTCATAATATTTTTCATATATCTGTGTTACGTAAATATGTGAAAGATCCAGACCACGTTATTGAGTTAGAACCGGACGAGATAGCTGAAGACTTAACGTACGAAGAGGTACCTGTCAAGATCTTGGATAGAAAGGAGCATGTCCTACGCACGAAGGTCATACCACAAGTTAAAGTTTTGTGGAGAAACCATGCTATTGAGGAAATGACCTGGGAGTTGGAAACGGAAATGAAAGCGAGGTATCCTCATCTTTTCGAAACGCCAGGTACGTACGTCAATTTCGAGGACGAAATTTCATAAGGAGGGGAGGTTGTAAGACCCCAAATTATTAATAAATGAAATTTAAATTCCCTCTATTTATTATTTTGAAATAGTAAGTGTTAAATTGATTAATGAGGTTAGTTATGGGTAAAATACGAAAATATTTCAAATAAGCAGGTGGTTATAAAATATTCATTGTTGTCGGGGAATATTCGTTTGGTCGTGGAATATTCTTCCTGTCGGGGAATATTCGTACGACGGCGCAGTCTTTTGTGGGCCCCATAACGGAAAGCGATTGGATGAAGAAAACGACAAGTATATGTTTTTTATTAATAACGGCGTAGTTGTTACCGTTAATACTGTTGGAATACCCGGTGGTTAAAACACAGTAATACGCGTTGTTACACAGTAGCACACTGTATTGCACCAATTATTGATTCTTATGTAAGAAGGCACTACTCAATAATGGTTACAGTAATTACTGTTCAGTATTTTATTTTATTGATTCAATAATTGCTGCGTTGATATTTTATATTACTGTTGTTTCAATAATTGTCACTACACAGTATTTTCCATTATCAGATCAATAATTCATATTATTTGAATAATATTATTAGATAACATTATTGGCAATGTCTAGAAAGTTCTGTCTAAGGAGAGGTTTGGTCATCTAATTGCGCGCCAGTAAGGAGAAATCCTTATTGGAAAGCCCCCTCTTTCCTGGGAACGGCCTGGTTGTCATAAATGTGATTCTGTAATATTATTTGTGAATAATTAATTATTGATTCATATGATAAGGAAATATTTATTTTTTGTGGATATAAATGAGGAATATATTTTTGTGGTTAAAAATGAAGGAGTTAATGTTGAGGTTTTTATCAGTATTTTTGTCGGAATGGAGGTATTAAAAATCAGGGTTTTTGAGATATTTTGCGGGGGTTATAATTTTTAATCCGACCGTTGGATCGTGGTAATTTTTGGATATGTTATACATATATAAGTTGAGTATATGTCCACAAATTTTGAACCGTTAAAAATGAATATATGATTTATTATGAATTTTACGAGATGACTGGTTCAGAAATTGTTGAATTTTCGGAGTTAATCATTGTGGTAGAAAATTCTAGAATTGGTGGGCCCCACTCTTGGTTGGTGAAGAAATGTGCTGAGATTTTTATTCAAATGTGGTGGGTGGGAATAGTAGCAGGTAAAGCCATCAGGTTGCAGGTTAAGTCTGCTTCGGCGTGCTAACATTTTCCTATAAATAGAGGGCTAAGTTAGAATTGAAAATCACACCAGAAACAAGTTTTCTCTCTTTCTCTCTCTAGATTATTGAGTGTATTTTGTGAGTATTTAGATACTTTGAGAGTTTCTATTCATCAGAACAAGTGTCTTTCAGCCTTATACTGGTATTCCGACCAGAAGTACTGTCTTTATGAGGTAAGGGATGTTATTTTATTCAAAAATGATATTATTTCTTCAATATCATTATGCCGAAATATTGATTGGAAATTTTTATCAAATTTGGAACTTTTCACGTCGGGGTTACTATTCATGAGTTACTATTCACGAGTTACTATTCACGAGTTACTATTCACCGAAAAATAAAATTTTCTTCTTTTCGTCCAAAATATCTATTCTGGGTACTAGCTTTGATTGTATCCATGTTTTGATCATTCTTGAATTCTACTTCACTATGAATAATTATAAGGTATTTTTGGACATGGATAAATCGAAATACGAATCCTTAATATTTGTTATTTTGTTTCACTGGATTCGTTTTCTTTAAGATATTTTTCATCATCCTCAGTCCTAAATGATGATATTACTGAATATCTTTGGCCCGTAGTGCAAAGATGAATGATTAACTGATGAATATCTTTGGCCCGTAGTGCAAAGATGAACAGGTGTTGAGATGAACATGACCGACTGGTGATACAAATAAATATCTTTGGCATGTAGTGCAAAGATGAATATTTGATTAAAGATGGTTATTGATTGTTGTTACAGGGATAAAATATTGATGATGGACTTTTAAATCTTAGAAGATAGTAGAACTCATTCTCTACTTGACTCTTCTAATGGTTTGCTGTTTCCGCTGCAGTTATTGATTTAAAACTTGTTGTCTATTGTATTCTATTAGATTTTTCCCTGTTGAAGACTAACGATAATTTGTTCTGTATTATCTTAGTCATAATGTTCTTTACTGGGCTAGTTGAGCTCACCCTTTTCCTTTTTGTTCCATTTTTCTCAGGAGGCGAGAATGTAGCGAGTACTAGTCGGGGTATGGAATGATGGTTCTAGAAGTTACTTTAGTAGTCCTCACCATTTTTGTGAAATAATGTATCAATAATTGTAATGAGGACTTATTTGAGTGTGGATATTGTCTAAATGACAATATTTGTCTTTAAACTCACAGTTCTTGTGTTGTAATAATAAAGATGTAGTTGTTTCTGTACCATGTATTTTGACGACTCAGAATGGGTGTTGTATACCTATTTTGGGGGCGTCACATAGTGGGTAAACTTTTATACTTGACCATCACACGACCAGATTTGTCATATTCCATTCAAACTCTCAGTCAGTTTATACAAGCACCAAGAACTTCTCATTTGAATGTTGCACACAGATTGTTGAGATACTTGAAACTTTCCCCTGGGCAATGTTTATTCTTACCTGCAAATAATCCTTTGTAACTACAAGCGTATTGTGATAATGACTGGGGTGGCTGCAAAATAACTAGCAGATCAATTTCTGGTTTTTGCATGATGTTAGGTGATGATTTAATCTCTTGGCATTCTAAGAAACAAAGTGTGGTTTCTCGATCCTCAGCTGAAGCTGAATATCGATCTTTGGCAACAGCTAGTTGTGAAATTATATGGCTTATTAATTTGCTCAAAGATCTTAACATCTCAGTTCCTTTGCCTGTTACTGTTTATTGTGATAGCTCATCTGCAATTGATCTCGCTTCTAATCCTGTTCATCATGCCAAAACTAAGCATATAGACCTTGACTGCCATTTTATTCGAGAGAAGATTCATCAAGGTTTGCTGGTTCCAACTTATATTCCTTCCAAACTTCAACTTACCGATATCTTCACCAAGTCTCTTGGGAAAACATTGCACTGGTTTTTTCTCAGCAAGTTGAGGGTTCTCAATCCTTTCCACCCATCAACTTGTGGGGAGGGTATTACAGTTAATGTATCTAACACAAAATCACAAGATCAAAAACAAGTTAATACTTGTTTTACAATATTAGATACACAACAAAACAGGCTCAATAGTCAAGTAGTTGCTTGTTACAATTACACAAGGTTGGTATTGTAATAAGCTCATTATTTATAAGGGCTTTTATGTCTTTTATATTTAGTTTGTTAGGTAGACAGTTTGTATAAATATAGAAGCTGAGTACATAGTTAGGTAAGAAAAGTATCTAACAAGTTTCCTTTAAAACTCTGTAATGGTATTTTAGTTCATAAATGAATATACAGAAATTGCTCCAGATTATGAGTTCTAAGAAAACTAACAAAGTGCTTCTTTCAAATTCATTTTGCCTAATTATAGTATTTCACAACATCCTATTCCAACCCTTGTCAACATTTGAGTTGTGAGTCTAATAACTTTAAATATTTATATACATATTTATACATATAAATATATATATATATATATATATATATATATATATATATATATATATATATATATATATATATATATATATATTTTAATTTCCTCCAAACTATGAGACTATTAATCAGACTTTGAAGTTTTTAGTCAACTGATTAGTTACTTTTATAGATAAATTATAATATTATATATTCAAAATTTTATATTGTGGTTCTGATCATCTTCCTTGAAGACAACTGAGAGAGCTACTCAAAGCAAGAAAATGAATTAAGTTATTCTCATTTACAAAAAATTGATACCAAGGTATTATTAAATCAGTAAGACAAATGAGTGCAATATTAATTAATTAATTATCAAACTTATTTAACATTATTTTATCTTATAGTAATATTGTTAATTTATTATAGGTGGAAGGACATGAGAAAATAAATGAATTAATACCATCTCATAATAAAGATTAAATTTAACTAATATTAGCATACTTCATATTCCAGGAATGGGGGTCATATGACCCCCTTACCCCCTAGTTCCGCTAGTGGTGGCTTCGACTTCTAGAAGAGCTTAACGAGAAACGGTTTATACCGGTTGGTCAGCTGCCAACAACATCATTTGAGAGCAGTGACGATGTGAAGGACGTTGCATGGAGAGAGATAAAAGGGTTGCTTGACATGCAAGTAAAAGGTAGAGTGGTGTATGCTGCTTTCGGGAGCAAGGCGAAACCAAGTCAAATAGAACTCGCCAAGATTGCTCTCGGGTTAGATCTATCCTAGTTGCCCTTTTTTTGGTTTTGAGGAAACAACGTGGGAAGGCTGATACAGATGTGATCGAGTTACCGGAAGGGTTTGAAGAGAGAACTAAAGGGCGTGGGGTAGTGTGCATGAGTTGGGGGTCTCAACTCAAGATTCTGAGTCATGACTCAGTGGGTGGATTCTTGACTCACTCAGGGTGGAGCTCGGTGGTGGAGGTCATACCAGAGGCGAAACCTGGGGCGGGGGGGTCAAATGACCCCCAAGACTGGAAGCTTAGGGATATCTTTATCCATCAAAAAGGATGAGTAAAGGAGAAGAGGAAGCAACGAGGAACATATCATGACTAGAATAGAGATAGACTTGCCCTTTCACGATTTGTTCCCAATTTACCATTCCCCACTTTCAATTACATAAAAAGGGCTAATATTGTAATAACACGTACACTCATCCAAATAATCTAATAATAATTCATGACACCTTCTTCGAACCTTCCTTTCTCAATTCTCTCATATCTTCAGTTTTCATGCACAACAATCCTAATGCCATTATTATATATAATATATATATAAAATAAATTGAACTTAATTTGATGCCCAAACCGCCCAATTTTTTTGTAAAAGTATATATATATATATATATATATATATATATATATATATATATATATATATATATATATATATATACTTCTAGCCTATATTATTGTTTGAAACATGTTAAATTAATAAATAATATTAAGGGTGTCAAATTTTTTTCTTTAACATAGCTATTTGGGTTTAAGGTTGGGGTGACTTTTAGCCTACAAGTAACCATATAAAGGCTAGAAAGCCGGGTTCATGATTTTGGAAGTATATTTTAACCCCATTTCTTAAAAGTTTTTCGTTCCACCACTGGGTCATACAGTTTAAGAAACCTCTTGTTTTGTTGATGTTCTTGGCGGACCAAGGTATGAATGCCAGGGTTTTGGAGGAGATAAGGTTGGCGTACTCAATACCGAGGGATGATGGAGATGGATCGTTTATGAGGGACTCGGTGACCGAGTCACTCAAGTTGGTGATAATTGAGGAGGAAGGAAAGATATATAGGGACAAGGTTAAGGAAATGAAGAGTGTATTTATGGACAAAAATAGACGAGAAGAATACGTTAATAATTTGTTAGGTTATTGTCAAACCATGAAAGATCAAAGAGCTCTATCTTTAGGCCACTTCCATGGCTTTCTAAAGCCGGTGTACGTAGTCACAATAAATAATTATTTAATAATCAGTTGCGTACACTTTTTATGAGGCACTTTTTAAAAATGCCTTATTAAGATTTATTTTTAGTGGCACTTATACATATAAGTCATTAAATATTCTTTTTTTTATTTGGGTTTTACTTTTTAATGGACTAAATACATTTCTATTACATCAAGTACCATTAAATTCATAATTCGGCCTTCAAAGCATTTAGGCTTACAATTTACTATATAAATTACATAATTTCATACAATGTAACTCTCAAATTCAGATTCCGACCAAAATATATTGGTCGGAATACCCGATCCGTCTAGAATCAGATTGGGTCTTTGGTTATTTTATACCGTTTGACCGTAAAAATATACAAATTGACTTAATTTAAAAAAAACTAACTAATACTATATATGTTTAAAATAAGGTATATAAATTATCAAATTTCCTTTAAGAATTCCTTCACTTTCCCTTTCCATCACTCTTTTCAGCTTTGCCCGATCAATTTGTGCGGCTGAGTAAGCAAATCCCAACAAAATCATTTATGTAGATCTATAGTCATGTACTGGACTTTGAAATTAAGTGTTTGATGACTTAGGAACCCAAGGGCCATTGCATTGAATCTGTTCAACATATTCAATGAATTCAACACGAATAGACCAGCATGGTGAAAATGAAAAATATAAACTGCGGTGATTCAAAGAAAAAGGTACAATTTTATTGAAGAAACCACTTGGGGCTTTATTCATCATTAGCCATTAAGCATAAGCTATAGCAAAAAAGTTAGTCCCAATGGAGTTTACATACTGACGCTGGGCAGGATATCGATTATCCTGCGGGCTAGGTAAACAAATAAATCTACAAGCAAAGGAACAAGAGGTTCACTAAAACACAGAGAAATCTCTCTAATGTATAAGTTATATTTTATCAAAATCAAAAGTTATCATTTATTCACCCACAAGCCGGGTTTTATAACTAACAAAACTTTCTCTCCAAATCATAACTGAATTCCTAGAAATACGGAAACAAAATCCTTACAAACTTCCTATATTTATGGAAATAAAATCCTAACAAGTAACAACTTCTTATAAAAGATTTATTTCCTAATAAAACTCTACTACCATAAAAGAGCTAACAAAATTGTCGAACTTCCGAATTTATGAGGCCACGAGCCCGAAGATATCCAATCTCCCGAAGCCAACCCTCTCGTCCGTAGCCGAAGGTGTTAATGACCTCCACACCTACGACTATCCTCCAACTCATGATACTCAAAGGCCATCAACATGTTATCCGATAGCTCTTCATCACCAGCCTCGGATCCTCCAGCATCACATACGATTGACCTACTTCACGGCTTTGATATATCTGCATAAACTGAGCAGTTTCACCTGTCATAACACCTGCCTACAACACAGATAACCATTTTGAGGAATGCATTATTCATGAGAAAACCTCTTATAATTATCGAGACAATATATTCAGCATCTAACTTATTTCTTTCACCTTTAGGCAACAAAGACAGAACTTCACCTTATCAGCCAAACAGTCCTCAAATACGCGTGCTTTCTGACGACTCATATTAGACCTAATCGGATTCGTAGATGGGTTAGGAATCTGAATTTGGAAGCTACATTGTATGAAATTAGTTACTTTATGTAGTAAATTATAAACTCAAATATTTTAGGGGCCGAATTATGAATTTGATGGTACTTAGTGTAACAGAAGTCTATTTAGTGTACTTAAAATTATCATAAACACATGTAAAAATAGTATATTATTAAAAACTTACAAATAATAATAAATAAAAAAACTATTTTGTCATTTGGCTTTTGCAGGGATGATTAAGGTTATAAGCGAGCCAAACAGTTTGGGCTCGATTCGGGCTTTACTCGAATAATACAAGCGAGACTCGGATTCGTTAATAATATGATCCAAATCTGAATATTAAAAATAATTCAAATAAAAATATGAGTAGAATCTGAGCAAGGTTATACTCGACTCGTTTAATATTCAAACTACTTGAATTCTTGATTGTGATTTGATACATACTCGATTGATACAGATTCGATTAGATACTCGATACATTCTCTTATAATATATGTAACAACCCCAAAATAGGTTCATTCCACCCAACCCATTCTGAGTCGTCAAATACATGGTACAGAAAACAACTACAACTTTATTACAACAATTGTCGTGCAAAATACAACAACACATATGCTGTGAGTTTGGATACAAATATATACCAAATGTGACTCATGTTTCAACCGTGGACATCACCTCACAATAACACCTTACATAAAGGTATAGTCAAAAACTGTTTTAGAAATTAGAATCTTTGGGAAGTGCTCAAGGAAACCTTCGTACATGGGAGGCCACGCGTCTAGGTTATGACAGATATCATATGGCCACAGAATTATCCTTGGTTGACCCAATAGACCCCAAAGAAAAACGAGAAGATTACTATCATATTCTTCCCAATGGTAAGTCTTCTCTTGACATATCATTATCTCTACTGTCTCTAATTGAGAATTATACTTTAAACAAACACCAAGATTATATAGGTAGTGTTCGTATATATACTCAGCAAGTGGATGAGCACATTCATGTCTTATGATGACACGAGGTTGTATGTCGTTAGACATCTTGTATGATAGTGGCAAACCACCCTTCCAACGTTGGGTACACCTTACCCTATTGGATTCACCAAATATAACTACTAAATGAACTTTTCTATACTGCTTCGGGAGAACATCCACAGCTAGAGACCACTGTTCTATTTTCCCGTTACCCTCGCTCGACCCAGCTACACTCTTATTACCTGAAAGGAATTGTGAAGCAAAAGGGTGAGCACAACTAGCCCAGTAAAGAATATCATGACTAAAGATAATTAAATTATCAGTAGCCTTCATCAATAATAAATCAGAGATTTAGAACATATGGTAAATGATAAAAATTTCAACCATAGTTGCAGCGGAACGAGCAATCCATTAGAAGAGTCAAATAGACTATAAAGTCTATTATCTTCTCCATGTTAAAAATCCATCAACAATGTTTTATCCCTGTAACATCAATCAACAGTTCCTTTCCACAATCATATGAATAACTCATAATCATAATTGTGATTCTAAATTTTTCTTCGCACCCAGGACGAAGAATATTTTCATCACATGTCTTTACCTGAAACATCAAAGATCATGGTTATACCAAATCACAGTTCCTGTTCATAATCATACTAATAAATCCATCTTTGCACTACGACCAAAGATATTCAACAACAGTTTATCTTTGCACTACGGGCCAAAGATATTCATCAACAGACCATCTTTGCACTACAGGCCAAAGATATTCATCTACAATTCATCTTTGCACTACAGGCCAAAGATATTCCTCAACCGTTCATCTTTGCATTACTGGCCAAAGATATTCAACAACAGGTCATCTTTGCACTACAGGCCAAAGATATTCATCTACAATTCATCTTTGCACTACAGGCCAAAGATATTCCTCAACAATTCATATTTGCACTACATGCCAAATATATTAATACCTCAAAGAATATATAATCATTTAAGAATTTATATACACAATAATTATAACCATGTTGATCATTTCACCTTTGCACTTAAGCTAAAGATATTCAATTACAAATTCAATGGTCATGATCATACCAGTCAACAATTCAACTTTGCACTACTGGCCAAAGAGAACCCATAGTCATGATCATACCAATAATTTACCCATCTTTACACTCAAGCGAAAGAGAATTTCAACATCAAGGTTATAAAAATGTTATATATGATTATAAAAATAATATGGTCAAAACATGGATTTAATTTCAAGAGCAATATTCATAAATCAACTATAATTTGGTTAGAAAAAGAAACCAATTTTGTCGTGAATAGTAACTCATGAATAGTAACCTCGACTCAAAAAGGTAGAAATTCAACAATAAAATCTATACCAATATTTCGGTATAATGATATTGAAAGAATAACATTTCTTAAGCTTATAAACAATTTATTTAAATTGTTTACACTTTACTAATTAATGCATTTAATCATCATAAAATGTCAACTCTTAAGATTTCATCATCAATAGCCAAAACCCTCATCAAAAATCTGCATATACCTCATATAGGATTCTCAAGCCATAAAATCCTATTTTCCAATTTTCTTTCCTCACAAAACATATTTAATTCATTTACTCATAACTAGACCATTTTCATAAAAAATACCAAATCAGTTCCAAAAATATTTCTTTTCTGGGATTTAGCATAATATAGTCCCATAGTGAACATATATTTTTCTCAGAATTTTTAAAAGTCATTTACTATTTTTCATATGGCCAAAATAGCCGAATATTTAGACATTTATCAAAAATTGTACTTTTGTCTAAAAATTCTGAAATTTACAGAGTATACTTCTATCATATACATGTACTCCCAATAAAAATTTCATCAATTTTGGAGTTAACCACAAGGAATTATAAGCTGTTACTTTTAAAATAGTCTTTTCTCATAAAATTCATAACTCTCAATCTATACATCCAAAAATCACCATTTTTGGACACAATCAAGAAAACTCATCAAAATATCATTTCAAATTTTTTCAGAATTTTTGAAGATCAGAAAAATTACGAAACTGAAAATCATAACAACCCTTAAAATCCCTTAATATCCCTTACTATCCCTTACCTCAAAAGAGCAGTACTTCTGATCGGTATAAGGCTGAAGGAAACTTGCACTGATGAATAGCAACTCACCAAGTATCTAAATACTCACAAAATACACTCAATAATCTAGAGAGAGAAAGAGAGAAAGCTTATGTTTCTGGTGTGATTTTCAATTCTAACTTAGCCCTCTATTTATAGGAAAATTTTGGTAGGTTTGACCTGCAACCTGATGGCTTTACCTGCTACTATTCCCACCCACCACATTTAAAATATAATTCAGCACATTTCTTCACCAACCACAAGTGGGGCCCACCAATTCTAGAATTTTCCACCAAAATGATAAACTCCGAAAATTCAACAATTTCTGAACCAGTCATCTCGTAAAATTCATAACAAATCATACATTCATTTTTAACGGTTCAAAATTTGTGGACATATACTCAACTTATATATGTATAACATATCCAAATATTACTACGATCCAACGGTCGGATTAAAAATTATAACCCCCGCAAAATATCTCAAAAATCCTGATTTTTAATACCTCCATTCCGACAAAAATACTGATAAAAACCTCAACATTAACTCTTTCATTTTAACCACAAAAATATATCCCTCATTTTTATCCACATAAAATAAATATTTTCTTATCATATAAATCAATAATTAATTATTCACAAATAATATTACAGAATCACATTTATGACAACCAGGCCGTTCCCAGGAAAGAGGGGGCTTTCCAATAAGGATTTCTCCTTACTAGCGCGCAATTAGATGACCAAACCTCTCCTTAGACAGAACTTTCTAGACATTGCCAATAATGCTATCTAATAATATTATTCAAATAATATGAATTATTGATCTGATAATGGAAAATACTGTGCAGCAACAATTATTGAACAACAATAATATAAAATTTCAACGTAGCAATTATTGAATCAATAAAATAAAATATTGAACAGTAATTACTGTAACAATTATTGAGTAGTGCCTTCTTACGTAAGAATCAATAATTTCAAAAATACTGTGCAATACCGTGTGCTACTGTGCAATAACGCGTATTACTGTATTTTAACCACCGGGTATTTCAACAGTATTAACGATAACAACTACGCCGTTATTTGTAAAAACTCAAATTTGTCGTTTTTCTTCACCCGACAGTTATTCGTTATGGGGCCCACAAATAGCTGCGCCGTCGTACGAATATTCTCCGACAGAAAGAATATTCCACGACCAAACGAATATTCCCCGACAACAATGATTATTTTATAACCACTTGCTTATTTTGAAAAAAAATTCATATTTCACCCATAACTTTAAACTTTTATCAATTTAACCATTTACTGAATAGTAATTATAAGAAAAATTGAATACTTTTATTTCATAAAATTCAGGGTCTTACAATCTCCCCTCCTTATGAAATTTCATCCCCGAAATTTACGTACCTGGTATTTCGAAGAGTTGAGAATACCTTGCTTCCATTTCAGATTCTATCTCTCAGATCATCATGATTTCTCCATTGCTCATCTCCCATGATAACTTCATTTGGGTTCCTCATTTGTTGGGAAGTCATGACAACCGCCATCCCTCGAACTACTCGGCTTTGACTTGTCTGGAGCAGCATTTGGCGTCATCATTACCGTTGGAATATACCTTTCTATAGGACATATTCCTCCCTCAACTGCCTCTTCGTACTCCTCATTCATGATCTGAATCATCAATCTTCGATCCATATCGGATTCAGGTTGACCGCTATGTACAGGGTAATTCAAAACTCGATGTTGGGTTCTCCCAATTGCTTTCCAAAAAGAGAAATTCATATCATCTATTTTAGCCTTCTTAGATCGAACATCTCTTTCCACAATATCCACGTGTCGTGCGGCTTTTGCCCATGCATCACTTATTCTTACTCGTTCAGTTTTTTCTTCTCTCAGCTCAGATTCTATTTTTATCATCTTATACTCTGCCAAAGAATGCTTCTGTTCAAGCATCACATATCGGGTAACACAAGGTTGAATTATTGCATCCTTTTGTTCCACGACCGCCTGTCGTTCTTCTGCCCGCTCTTCTAACTCATGAATACGATTTTGAAATTCTACATTTTGATCATATAATACCTCTAATAAACTCTCCTCTGGTACTTCTTCTTCCTCTTCTTCCTCAGTCTCAGCTGTTACCTCTGCGACTATCTCGGGTGTAACTATTAATTCTTCACTCACCACATGGATATCTCTAATTCCTTCTTCGTCTGACATCACATTATCACGGTTAGTGATTAGAGGTATCCCCACAGTCTCATTCACTCCATTATTAGCATTCTCAGCTGCCATTCTCAAATACTGCCATAAAACAAGGGTTAATTAAACAAATTAACATATCACATAATATCCCAATATTATGACTAACCAACAAATAAGCTTAGGTAGGACACACTAGCGAAGGATTTACGCATCTCTCCCCTCCTAGTTATATTCCCCGATCTCCACCAGAGATCATATCCCTAAGCTCTGATACCAACTGTAACAACCCCAAAATAGGTTCATTCCACCCAACCCATTCTGAGTCGTCAAATACATGGTACAGAAAACAACTACAACTTTATTACAACAATTGTCGTGCAAAATACAACAACACATATGCTGTGAGTTTGGATACAAATATATACCAAATGTGACTCATGTTTCAACCGTGGACATCACCTCACAATAACACCTTACATAAAGGTATAGTCAAAAACTGTTTTAGAAATTAGAATCTTTGGGAAGTGCTCAAGGAAACCTTCGTACATGGGAGGCCACGCGTCTAGGTTATGACAGATATCATATGGCCACAGAATTATCCTTGGTTGACCCAATAGACCCCAAAGAAAAACGAGAAGATTACTATCATATTCTTCCCAATGGTAAGTCTTCTCTTGACATATCATTATCTCTACTGTCTCTAATTGAGAATTATACTTTAAACAAACACCAAGATTATATAGGTAGTGTTCGTATATATACTCAGCAAGTGGATGAGCACATTCATGTCTTATGATGACACGAGGTTGTATGTCGTTAGACATCTTGTATGATAGTGGCAAACCACCCTTCCAACGTTGGGTACACCTTACCCTATTGGATTCACCAAATATAACTACTAAATGAACTTTTCTATACTGCTTCGGGAGAACATCCACAGCTAGAGACCACTGTTCTATTTTCCCGTTACCCTCGCTCGACCCAGCTACACTCTTATTACCTGAAAGGAATTGTGAAGCAAAAGGGTGAGCACAACTAGCCCAGTAAAGAATATCATGACTAAAGATAATTAAATTATCAGTAGCCTTCATCAATAATAAATCAGAGATTTAGAACATATGGTAAATGATAAAAATTTCAACCATAGTTGCAGCGGAACGAGCAATCCATTAGAAGAGTCAAATAGACTATAAAGTCTATTATCTTCTCCATGTTAAAAATCCATCAACAATGTTTTATCCCTGTAACATCAATCAACAGTTCCTTTCCACAATCATATGAATAACTCATAATCATAATTGTGATTCTAAATTTTTCTTCGCACCCAGGACGAAGAATATTTTCATCACATGTCTTTACCTGAAACATCAAAGATCATGGTTATACCAAATCACAGTTCCTGTTCATAATCATACTAATAAATCCATCTTTGCACTACGACCAAAGATATTCAACAACAGTTTATCTTTGCACTACGGGCCAAAGATATTCATCAACAGACCATCTTTGCACTACAGGCCAAAGATATTCATCTACAATTCATCTTTGCACTACAGGCCAAAGATATTCCTCAACCGTTCATCTTTGCATTACTGGCCAAAGATATTCAACAACAGGTCATCTTTGCACTACAGGCCAAAGATATTCATCTACAATTCATCTTTGCACTACAGGCCAAAGATATTCCTCAACAATTCATATTTGCACTACATGCCAAATATATTAATACCTCAAAGAATATATAATCATTTAAGAATTTATATACACAATAATTATAACCATGTTGATCATTTCACCTTTGCACTTAAGCTAAAGATATTCAATTACAAATTCAATGGTCATGATCATACCAGTCAACAATTCAACTTTGCACTACTGGCCAAAGAGAACCCATAGTCATGATCATACCAATAATTTACCCATCTTTACACTCAAGCGAAAGAGAATTTCAACATCAAGGTTATAAAAATGTTATATATGATTATAAAAATAATATGGTCAAAACATGGATTTAATTTCAAGAGCAATATTCATAAATCAACTATAATTTGGTTAGAAAAAGAAACCAATTTTGTCGTGAATAGTAACTCATGAATAGTAACCTCGACTCAAAAAGGTAGAAATTCAACAATAAAATCTATACCAATATTTCGGTATAATGATATTGAAAGAATAACATTTCTTAAGCTTATAAACAATTTATTTAAATTGTTTACACTTTACTAATTAATGCATTTAATCATCATAAAATGTCAACTCTTAAGATTTCATCATCAATAGCCAAAACCCTCATCAAAAATCTGCATATACCTCATATAGGATTCTCAAGCCATAAAATCCTATTTTCCAATTTTCTTTCCTCACAAAACATATTTAATTCATTTACTCATAACTAGACCATTTTCATAAAAAATACCAAATCAGTTCCAAAAATATTTCTTTTCTGGGATTTAGCATAATATAGTCCCATAGTGAACATATATTTTTCTCAGAATTTTTAAAAGTCATTTACTATTTTTCATATGGCCAAAATAGCCGAATATTTAGACATTTATCAAAAATTGTACTTTTGTCTAAAAATTCTGAAATTTACAGAGTATACTTCTATCATATACATGTACTCCCAATAAAAATTTCATCAATTTTGGAGTTAACCACAAGGAATTATAAGCTGTTACTTTTAAAATAGTCTTTTCTCATAAAATTCATAACTCTCAATCTATACATCCAAAAATCACCATTTTTGGACACAATCAAGAAAACTCATCAAAATATCATTTCAAATTTTTTCAGAATTTTTGAAGATCAGAAAAATTACGAAACTGAAAATCATAACAACCCTTAAAATCCCTTAATATCCCTTACTATCCCTTACCTCAAAAGAGCAGTACTTCTGATCGGTATAAGGCTGAAGGAAACTTGCACTGATGAATAGCAACTCACCAAGTATCTAAATACTCACAAAATACACTCAATAATCTAGAGAGAGAAAGAGAGAAAGCTTATGTTTCTGGTGTGATTTTCAATTCTAACTTAGCCCTCTATTTATAGGAAAATTTTGGTAGGTTTGACCTGCAACCTGATGGCTTTACCTGCTACTATTCCCACCCACCACATTTAAAATATAATTCAGCACATTTCTTCACCAACCACAAGTGGGGCCCACCAATTCTAGAATTTTCCACCAAAATGATAAACTCCGAAAATTCAACAATTTCTGAACCAGTCATCTCGTAAAATTCATAACAAATCATACATTCATTTTTAACGGTTCAAAATTTGTGGACATATACTCAACTTATATATGTATAACATATCCAAATATTACTACGATCCAACGGTCGGATTAAAAATTATAACCCCCGCAAAATATCTCAAAAATCCTGATTTTTAATACCTCCATTCCGACAAAAATACTGATAAAAACCTCAACATTAACTCCTTCATTTTAACCACAAAAATATATCCCTCATTTATATCCACATAAAATAAATATTTTCTTATCATATAAATCAATAATTAATTATTCACAAATAATATTACAGAATCACATTTATGACAACCAGGCCGTTCCCAGGAAAGAGGGGGCTTTCCAATAAGGATTTCTCCTTACTAGCGCGCAATTAGATGACCAAACCTCTCCTTAGACAGAACTTTCTAGACATTGCCAATAATGCTATCTAATAATACTATTCAAATAATATGAATTATTGATCTGATAATGGAAAATACTGTGCAGCAACAATTATTGAACAACAATAATATAAAATTTCAACGTAGCAATTATTGAATCAATAAAATAAAATATTGAACAGTAATTACTGTAACAATTATTGAGTAGTGCCTTCTTACGTAAGAATCAATAATTTCAAAAATACTGTGCAATACCGTGTGCTACTGTGCAATAACGCGTATTACTGTATTTTAACCACCGGGTATTTCAACAGTATTAACGATAGCAACTACGCCGTTATTTGTAAAAACTCAAATTTGTCGTTTTTCTTCACCCGACAGTTATTCGTTATGGGGCCCACAAATAGCTGCGCCGTCGTACGAATATTCTCCGACAGAAAGAATATTCCACGACCAAACGAATATTCCCCGACAACAATGATTATTTTATAACCACTTGCTTATTTTGAAAAAAAATTCATATTTCACCCATAACTTTAAACTTTTATCAATTTAACCATTTACTGAATAGTAATTATAAGAAAAATTGAATACTTTTATTTCATAAAATTCGGGGTCTTACAATATATACAAATTTAAATCAAATTAGGATAATTAATTTTTTTTTGTTTTTAATTTTAATTGTGATTTTATATTTGTAAAGTGTAATTGTAAATATATTTTTTCATTTCTAAGTAAAATAATAAATTCAATTTATAATTATATTTATTATAAAACTACTTATTATATGGAGACTCGTATTTGAGCTTGAATTTGAAGCTCGTGAATAGTTTGAATACAATTCGATCCAAGTCGGATCGAATTCGAGTAATAAATATTCGAGTCGAGTCGAATCTTAGTATAATTTTTCAAATATAATTCGAGTACGACTTTATCATTTTGAGTCGAAATCGAGCGGCTCTCTGTTCGTTTTAGTTCGACTCAGTTACACCCTTAGGATGATGTACCAAAAGTAGTAAAATCACATGGGGTACAGGTGTTAGAAATGTTTGCGTACATGACCGGCCTAGAATTTTCCACCGACCCTTCTAGAGAACTAAAAGTGTGGCTTGTTAGGCTTTCAGGCCATGTTTATTTATAGAATTATAATCTCGGTACTATATTTTATGGATTATAATTTTAAGCCTATTAGTTATATCATACTCATATGTTTATTTAAAATGTGATAATTTATGATAATTTAAAATAATTATATATTATGTTTGTTTTATCTAAAATTATTTAAAAGATTGAATAATAACTATTCGTTTAATTTGAGCTATTATAGTACTCTTTATTAGTAATAATAAAGAGATCGTATTCTCAGTAGTGTGAGTATAAATGGATAGAATATATAGGATACATCAATTATTTTGAGAAAAGATAAAAGCTAAATTTGTCAACAAATTTTTAATTCCAAGTAATAACGATTATAATACCTGGTTAAAAATATTTTTAAATAATCCTCCATTCTAAGTCATTGTTGTGAAATCAGACTCACCCAAATACACTAAGATAAACGCATACACACTACTATATGAGATATAAAATAATGACACAAGAATTTTTACGTGAAAAACCCAACTGAGAAAAATCACTGACAGAGATATTAGAAATCCACTATGAAAATAAATACAAACTCTCAACTGAAAAATAAACTCATTATTTATTTCCTCTCTACACCCTCACTCTTGTTATTGCTCTTCTTAAGTTATTAGCTATCTAACTTTCTACATTGCTCTAAGCTTTGTGTTGTGGTGTTCTCTCTTGCAAAATGAGTGCTCTATTTATAGTGCATGGTAGGAGACAAGTTTCCTCAAAATAAGGATCATAGTCAAGATTAGCACACCGTTTTTGACAAGGTTAGCACACAAAGTTTCATAAGGTTGATCACTTTGTGGGTCACATGGGAGAAAATAATTCAATTTGTAACAATCTCCACCTTGGCTTATATTCGTATCTATGAATGTATCCCTCTCCCTGGATACTCTACCACGAACTCTATTTTGTGAGCCCAATTGTGAAGATAACTTGAAATGTGCGGCCAACAGAGTGCTCACTGGTGTGACACCCCCAAAATAGGTCCACACAACCCATTTTGAGTCGCCAAAATATATATGGTACATAATCCAAATACAAAATTCATTTATACAACTGTCGTGCAAAATACGACAACACATAAGCTGTGAGTTTGAATACAAATATTGCACCGTACATAATACGACAATATCCATACTCAAATTAAGTCTTCATATTTTACAACATAATGAAGACTGCTATAGTGACTATCTCGGACCGTCACTCCATTCCCTGACTAGTCCCAACTATATTCTCATTTCATGAAAAGAACAATGAAAGAAAAGGGTGAGCTCAACTATCTCAGTAAAGAATATTATGACTAAGATAATGTAGAACAAATTATCATTAGTCCTCAACAGGAAAAATCTGATATAATACAATAGACAACAACTTTTAGATCAGCAACTGCAGCGGAAATAACAATCCATTAGAAAAGTCAAGTAAAGCATGATGTCTACTATCTTCTATGATTTAAAAGTCCATCATCAATACTTTATCCCTTTAACACCAATCAACAATTATTTCCAATCAACGAATTATCTATGCACTACGGGCCAAAGATAATCGTTTGCATCACCAGTGGTCATGATCATACCAAACACCTGTCCATCTATGCGCTACGGGCTAAAGAGGACTTTCACCACAAACCTTTATCTGTAACATTAAAGGTCATGATTATACCAATACATAATTTTTGGTCATAATTATACTAATCAACATTCTATCTTTGCACTACGGGCCAAAGATGACTTTCAGCACAATATAAACATGAAGATGATGACAATGATATAAAGAATGAATCAAGTGAGATTAAGGATAAATATTAAATATTTATAATTCAATTTATCCAGAGTTCAAGAATGTCTAAATTGTTAACATGATAACTAATTGAGGAGTAAATTCAAGAATGATATTTATGTATCAAAAATAATTTGGACAAAAAAGAAACTAATTTTGTCGTGAATAGTATCCCTTGAATAGTACCCCGAATGAATAGTACTGCGAGTAAATAGTACCCCGTGAATAGTACTTCGAATGAAAATATTAAAATTTAGGCTTACATATGATTTACTATCCTAAACTATAGGTCATATTCCACTTCGGTGATCCACCTTTTAATTTTGTCAATTAGGTGATTGAACTATCAATTTTTTTCGATTTCATTCAATTGGGTCTATCACGTCAGAAATTGCTGACGTGGCATCCTAATAGGCAGCAGGAGTGCTTATGTGTAAAAATATTATATATTTTTAATGAGATCAAAGGATAAAAAGGTAAAATAAGAAATAAAACAACTAAAAATTACACAAATAATATAAATTAGTTGTATAATTATTTATTTATAGTTATATAAATAATATAAATTATTATATAAATAATATAATAATTATTTTTATTAAAAATAATTATTTTTATTACAAAAACTGTGTTTTTTAAATTTTTTATTAAAAAAAATTGTGTTTAATATTAATGATAATAAAAATAAAAATAAAAATATTAATGATAATAAAAATAAAAATAAAAGTGCAGTTTTTTTAATAAAAAAATAATAATTATTATTTTATTAAAAAAAAACCAACCAACTGCGTTTTTTTTAAAAATAAAGCAATTGCGTTTTTATTTTTATTATTTTTAATAATTATTTTTATTAAGAATAATAATTATTTTATTAAAAAAACAACCAACTGCTTTTTTTTAAAAATAAAGCAACAGCGTTTTTTTTAGTTGCTTAATTATTATTATTTTTTATTAAAAAAAACTGCACTTTTATTTTTATTTTTATTATCATTAATATTTTTATTTTTATTATCATTAATATTAAACACAAATTTTTTAAATAAAAAATTAAAAAAACGCAGTTTTTTTAATAAAAATAATTAATTTTAATAAAAATAATTATTATATTATTTATATAATAATTTATATTATTATATAACTATAAATAAATAATTATACAACTAATTTATATTATTTGTGTAATTTTTAGTTGTTTTATTTCTTATTTTACCTTTTTGTCCTTTGATCTCATTAAAAATATATAATATTTTTACACATAAGCACTCCTGCTGCCTATTAGGATGCCACGTCAGCAATTTCTGACGTGGCAGATGTGACGCCCCCAAAATTAGGTATACATCACCCATCTTGAGTCGTCAGATACATAGTACAGAATACAAATACAACTTAATAATACAACTGTCGTGTACAATACGACAAAACATAAACTGTGAGTTTGAATACAAATATTATCTTCTAGAGAGTATTCATACTCAAAAGGAGTCCTCATTACATTTATTAACACACCATTATATAGAATAGTGAGGACTACTAACTAATACTATTCTTCGGACCATCACTCCGTTTTCCGACTTGCCCCAGCTACGTTCTCATTTCCTGAAGAGAACAGTGAAAGAAAGGGTGAGCTCAACTAGCCCAGTAAGAAATATTATGACTAAGATAATGCAGAATAAATTATCATTAGCCTTCAACAATGTTAAACTGATAAAATATAATAGACATCAAGTTTAACTGTAGCGGAACAAGCAATCCATTAAAAGAGTCAAGTAGAAAATAAACTCTACTATCTTTTATGATTTAAAAAGTTTTTCAACACTGTAATCGCTGAGACTCAGCTTAATAAAATAATCCACATCATCGAATCACCCCTGCACTACGGCCAAGGATATTCGTGTATTCATTAATGGTCATGATCATGCCAACAACTGTCCATCAATGCACTACGGGCCAATGAGGACTTTTACCACATCATTTGTAACATTACGGTCATGATTATACCGAATAATCCCTGGTCATAATCATACCAAGTCCATCTATGCACTACAGGCCACAGATGACTTTCAACATTTTATAAACATGAGGATGATGACAATGATATAAGAATTCAATAAAACAAGTTCAAGAATTAATTTATCCAGGAATTAACAACGTCCAAATTGTCAACATGATACTGCATTGTGGAGTAAAATTCAAGAATGCTTAGAAGAATATTTTCTTGAAAAGATACTGGATGAAACGCAACTATCAAGGATATTCCACAAATTTCATGGAGTATAGAAGTCAAAACTTAACCAACTGAGTACAATAAAGAATGGAATAACAAAAGAAATCACCATGCATGCGATAGACCGCACAGACAGGTTATTCCAATAGAATAATAAATAATGGAACCAGGTCCGGCGTAAACGCACAGACAGGATATTCCGACAGAATAATAAATAATGGAACCAGGTCCGGTGTAAAACACACAGACAGGATATTCCAACAGAATAATAATAAAACGGAACCAGGTCCGGTGTAAAACACACAGACAGGATGTTCCAACAGAATAATAAACGAAACCAGGTCCGGTGTAAAACACACAGATAGGATGTTCCAACAGAATAATAGAAGAATGTCACCAAGTATAGGGTAGACCGCGTATACTGGTTATTCCAACAGAATAATAACAAATGGAATAATAGAAGTTCTCTTCATGAATATAAAAGAAATAATATTCCCTACCTTAAAAGAACTGGATATTAGAAAAGTGATGTAGCAAAATACTTTTATTCTCTCTCTCTTATTCTCTCTATACTTTCTCTCTCTATAGCTTGAATGAATTCGTCAAAAATAATGAAGCCCTAGGCCTCTATTTATAGAAAAACTGAGGGTGGCTCTTGGTCCTAACGAAGGGTCAAATGACTCTTGGTCTTAACGAATGGTCAAATGACTCTTGGTAATATTGAAGGGACAACTACTATTGACGAAAGTAATTACTATTGACCAAGGTAAATACTATTGACGAAGGTAATTACTATTGACCAAGGTAAATACTATTGACCAAGGTAAATACTATTGACGAAGGTAATTACTATTGACCAAGGTAAATACTATTGACCAAGGTAAATACTATTGACGAAGGTAATTACTATTGACCAAGGTAAATACTATTGACGAAGGTAATTACTATTGACGAAGAGACTCTTAGATGATGACATATGGCCCCCCATAAAATAACCAAACTTACCGCAACGTCTCAATAATATAACATATTATACAGATGATACTATGACAATAATTTAAGAGATATGATGCAGCAATTACTGTAGCAATAATTGAGTATAGCTGAGTGACTTCTCACGTAAGCATCAATAATTAATACCGTGTGCTACTATGCAACCACGCGTATTACTGTACTTTTACTACCAAGTAGTTCAACAGTTTTAACGATTTTAACGGTAACACCTCGGCTGTTATTTTTATAGAAAGATAATTCTGTCGTTTTCTCAATCCGACAATAATTTCGTTGTGGGGTCCACCAATGATTGTGCCGTCGTACGAATATTTCCCGACAAAAAGAATATTCCCCGACCAAACGAATATTTTATAACAACTTGCTTACTTTGCAAAATTTATAAATATTACCCACAACTATAACATTATATCAAATTAACTTCATAATATTCAAAAATGATATTTATAGAAAATTCATCTTTATTTATAAAAGTTGGGGTCTTACAGCAGACCCAATTGAATGAAATCGAAAAAAATTGATAGTTCAATCACCTAATTGACAAAATTGAAAGGTGGATCACCGAAGTGGAATATGACCATAGTTTAGGGTAGTAAATTATATTTAAGCCAAAAATTTAATAAGAAAGTTCACACCAATAATCCAATGAAATGATATTAGATGAAGCGCAAACTATTAAGGCTATTCTACTAATTTTAGGAATTTTCACCATTTAACAATAAGGTTATGGAAACAAACAATAAATTTATACCATAAATGGGGAAAAATATGAAAGAAAACGATATCCCTTGACAAGTACAAAAAAAATGATATCACATACGAGTTTAAAAGAATATAAGAAACTGCAAATGGATTTTCACCAGTCATGAGGTAATCTGCGTAGACAGATTATTTCCACAACTTAATAAAGAATGAATATGAAGGGTTACTCACCAAGCATGCGGTAATCCGCGTAAACAGATTATTCCCACAGATTAATAAGAAATAGAATGACAACCCTTATGAGTATGAAAAAAATAACATCATTTATCTTAGTAGGAGACTAAATCTAACTGGTATGGCAGATATATTATTGAGAAAATATTTCACTATTAGTTACACTCAAAGTATTCTTATACTAGAAAGAAATACGCACAATATTATAGAAGAAGAATTCTCTGATTCAAGTGTGATTTTCATTTCTTAACTAAGCATCCAATTTATAGGAGAATGGCAGGGCACTGTTTAATCGCGGATGAACAGTCGAATTTCGGACGAATTCACGGGCGAAAATTTGATTTTTACTATTCAGCATTATGAAATAAAATATTCTAATAAAATAATAACTTTATATATATAATAATATATTCTTATTATATTCTAATAAAACAAATAACTTTATATATATTATAAAAAGTTTCTGTTTTATATAAAAAGTTTTCTGCTTTATTACTATTATAATAATAATAAAATAAAATTGAGATAACTTTCTATCGACGGTTTGACAAATTGGCACATGGGGGTCTATGGAATAATAAGTCAAACTTACAACAAATGCTTCATGACAAACCCCTCTATTTATATCAAAATTTTGATAAATATCTACCACAAATCACTTATCTTCAATCAACACATTTTTAATCTTTCAACAATTATTCATCATTAATATTATAACTCACAAAATTGACAACCAGATCATTCTCAAGAAAGAAGGGGCTTTCCGATAAGGATTTCTCTTTATTGGCGCGTAATTAAATAACCTAACTCCTTTCCTCGACAGAACTTTCTAGACATTGTCAATAATGCAAATAATAATATGAATAATTGTGTCGTCTCAATTATTAATTTAATAATATAAAATATTGTGTAGATGATACTGTGAAAATATTTGAATCAATAATATGAGATACGATGCATCAACTACTATGGCAATTATTGAATGAAACTGAGTGACTTCCTACGTAAGCATCAATAATCAGAGATACTGTGAAATACCGTGTGCTACTGTGCAATACCGACCAATGTGGAACAACGCGTATTACTGTACTTTTATCACCGGATATTTCAACAGTTTAACGGTAAAAGTCTTGTCGTTATTTTATGAAATGGTTATTTTTATTGTTTTCTATATCCGACAGTTATTCCGTTGTGGGGTCCACCAATAATTGTGTCGTCATAAAAATATTCTCCGACAAAAAGAATATTCCCCAACCAAACGAATATTTTATGACAACTTGCTTACTTTGCAAAATTTGTACATATCACTCATAACTATAGCATTATATCAAATCAACACCTTACTATTCAACATAATATTTAGAAAAAATTAAATCGATCTTTATTCATAAAAAGTTGGAGTCTTACAATTGGTTTAACATTGTGCATGTTAAACCTCTCCCAGACCTTCTACACATAACTTTTATGTGTTAACCACAGTTTTCCAGCCTGACGATCTCTGTGAATTTCCATACCTTGGATCTTCTTCTATGAAGACTCCATCTTTCCTGCCATTACTATATCCCATTTTCCTTGGATTGAATATCATCCTGATAGCTAGTTGGATCCACTTTTGTAAAGGCTCTATCTCTTCTGCCATCGCTATCGCCCATTATCCTTGGACTGAATAGCATCGTGATGGCTAGTTGGATCTTATTCTGTAAAGACTCAATCTCTTATGCCATCGCTATTGCCCATTATCCTTGAACTGAATATCATATTGATAACTAGTTGGATCTTCTTCTGTAAAGACTCCATCTCTTCTACCATCACATCGCCCATTATCCTAGGACTAAGTAGCATCCTGATTGTTAGTTGGATCTTCTTTTGTAACTTCATGAAGCTCCACCACAACTGGGTATTTCTGTAACTCACTTACTGCATATTCTTCATTCTCGAACTGTCGCTCCTTGACTAGCAAATAAACATAAGCTGGACAAACAAAGATTGTCATCACAGAAAAATCAACTAGTTTCCCACTCCATACCTCCTCGGAGATTTTATATTTATCAGATAACAGGTTGTGTTGAGTGCCTCAGCCTATAAACTCTTGGGTAAACCTGCATTCAACCTCAAGCATCTGATTCGTTCCAACAAAGTTCTATTCATTCTCTTTGCAACCCCATATATTCTGTTATGAAGTTCTTTTAACTAAGAAGTGTCTGATGATACCTTCATCATGGCAGAACTATAGGAATGGTCTATCATTGTACTCCATGACATTACCTGATCTGAAATACTTTAGCTTCTTTTTAATCTAGTTTTCTAATTTAGCTTTCCACTTCTTAAAGATTCTGAAAACCTAAGACTTCTGCTTCATAAAATACTCACACCTTTCTGGAGTAGTCATCTATGAAGCTAACAAAATAATAGGCTTCACTAATTGAGGTATGTATGATCGGGCCCCACACATCTGAATGTACATAATCAAGTACATTCTTATTGGTGTGTGTTCCTACCTTGAAGTTGACCCTTTGTTGTTTGTCGTACACACAAAACTTGCAAAATTCCAAACTGCACTTTGATACCGTTTAGCAATTGCCTTTTGTAAAGTTCTTTCATTCCACCTTCACTCAAATGACCAAGTCGTATGTACCATAATTCTGTGCAATAATTGTTGGAATTATCCTGTACAAAAAATCGTTGATCCACCTACAACTGTGTCCCTTATCAACCTGTAGAGGGTGCCTTTTTTCTGAACCTTCATAATTACCATTGAACCCTTGGTAATTTTTATGACATCATCTCTAACTGAGATACTACAACCTTAGAGTCAAGTACTTCAACCGATAGCAAGCTCTTCTTCAATTCTTGAATATAACTTACATCACCCAATGTTCTGACAACCCCGTCAAATATTTTAACTTTGATGGTGCCTATCCCGATAACTTTACAGACTGCATTGTTACCCAATATCACAGAACCACCATTACATGATGTAAAAGTATCAAACCAATCCTTGTTAGTGGACATATGAAAAGAACAACTAGAATCCAAGTACCAAGCTATAAAGTTACTATTGTCTCTAACAGATAAGAGATCTCCTTGTGAAGCTTCATTTTTTGTCACTGTGTATAGCTCCCCGTCGCTGTAGACATCCGTTTACTCAATGGATAATAAATTTTGTAGTGGCCCTTCTCATGGAAATAATAACACTCAACCTAAGATTTATCCTTCTTATCTAGTCTCGAATGAGACCTTCCTCTTTCTTTTATGGAATTCTTCTTCTGATTTAGACCCCTGCCACATCCATCTGAAGATACAAGAAGGTTGTCCCCTAAATCTCAAGAAGTAATATCCCTGAACTTATCCTGAGTCAGAACTGTTGACATCACATCTTTAACTGTAAGTTTTTCCTTCCCTACATGGAGAGTAGTCTGGAGAGTTGAGTGTGAATCTGGTAAAGAGACACGAAACAATAAGGCTTTATATTCTTCATCCAGCTATAGACACTCGAAATTTTGTTTTCCTTCTACTAACCCCGCAAGAGGGAAAAAGCATAATTTCGACCCAACAACAATATATTCAAGCAAGGATCACAAAGTTGAGGATGAGGTCATAAGAATCCACCGCAACAATCGCCGAGCCGTGAACTACCCAAGGCAAACCAGCTGATAGCCCGCAGATACCGAAAGATAACTTTTTGCTATTTGCTTTATCTTGCGGGACCTGAAAATGGTCAAGCTTGATGTCATGGTGTAGCCCTCGAAAAGAACTTTTCTTAATAATATGGCTTATCTCTCAACTATTCTCGGATTGAAAGATACAGATGTCTTAGCATGCCGCACAACAACCGACCACACAAACTTCGAGGCGGTGCAGGGGACCCATAGGGCCCAGCCGCAAGTGCAACCGTAGCTACCCGCAAATGTACCTATGGCTAGTCCCAGGGCCTAAATCAAAGCATTAACAACTCATTTACAAGAAAGAGCTCATTTTAGAGAGAAAATGTAGCATCTAGAGAGAGAAGGAGCTCAAAAATCACTCCAAAAATCACTAGATTCAAGCTAGATCTATTATTATATAGTTAGATCTGATGCATATAGAGTGATATAGCTTATATTCAAGTTAAAGGAAGCTTATTTTTCATTTCCCAATGTGAAAAATCAAATATTTTGGGCATTTCATTGTAAATCTTTAGATATATTAGATCTAGTTAAAGATTGTGTTTAGATCTAGTTAAAGTTACAATTTTTATTTATATATTGGTTATTTATCTATAGATCTATCCATTTTACCGATTACTTTATTTATACATAGTTGAAGATCGAATCTTTTACTAGATCTACCCTAGATCTTGCCGGATCTAGCCCTTAACCGATTCTAAAGCTTCAAAGCTTGAATCGTTATGCTAGATTGTCTTGGATCTAGGTTAGATCTAGTCATTTACCATGTTTTCAATCGATTTTGAGCACACTACAAAACACTAGATCCATATCTAGTGGGGAGGAGGTCTTAACTACTCACGCCCAAGGATTCTAACCAATGAAGCACCTGATAGCGAGTTTAGGATACATTTTTTATAAACTTTCATTTAGATTATGATTATGTCATTGTGCGGATCTTTGGATACCTTAGATCTATGGATTCATGTCCTAGATTATGAGATCATTTGATAGATGTCGTCGATACACATAAATCCTCATATGTTAATTGGTTTCGATGATGCAATCTAAAAGTTATGGTCACGGGAGACCACTTTCAGATCTCTTTCGATTATGTTCAAACATATTAATGTGAGCCTAGAAATCTTGGAGTCAAGATCCATGAATCGGATCTTGGCTCGATTCCCATGATAGATGTATATCGATTGTTATAATAGTTGTTCAAATCATTGTACATGTAATGTTGGGCCTTAAACCAACATCGATGGTTTCACCCCGAGACACCATATTTAAGGCCCTATAATAATGGAAATTTGTGATTGTGGGTGCTCGGGTCTATCGAGACGGCTTTCATGCCCATGGGTGGCCCGACCCTTTTCGATGCTTTATTTCGTATGTTATCACCGAAACAATTTTCAAACAAAATAATAAAGATCTTATAAAATCAAATCACTTCTGGTTAGATAAACTTCAGGCTAAAAAGTTAGAAGTAACTAAGAGCCTCTATTCTTGTTTGGCAAATGGTTTGAAAATCAGGTTTTCCAAAACGTCATCTCAAAATGATTTATCAAAATCAAATCTAAAATGAACTTTTCTTTGAATAAAATTCTTCGCGTATAGGTTCAAAGAGGTTCGGCACTACTTTTAAAATAACACACTTAAACACGCTTTCGATTTAAGGTAAAAAATCCTAGACTTTCTCAAAATCACACTCACACACCCATTTCACTCTTAGGAAAACAATAAGATGTGGTAACTGTGGTTTCACGGAAGTCGGGGGGTGCCTAACACTTTTCCCTCGCTTAAGCAAACCTCTAAACTCTACGAATCTCGGTTTCAAGAACAATTTTACGGAGTCACATATTGGGCTATATTGCGAAACCTCAAAAATTCAAATGAGTTTACATCCATTTAAACTTATATCAACTAGCGACTCTGTTTAATTCGACCCATCATTAAAATCATCCTTTTTCAAATTTGTCAGCATTTATGTCGGCCTTTTCCTAAAATATCACCCTTTAAATAAATTAACCGACCTAGCAAAATACAAAAGGTAGAAACAATGCATTAGGAAAGGAAATCTTTTTTCCAAGTGTCGACACCAACGTTGCATCGATACTGGTCAGCTGGGTCACCAATCTATTAAATTCATTAATATAACCTAGTCAAATATGACCCTTCTTCCATCTGAAGCTGATACAATTCCTTTTTCAAATATAATCATTTTGACAGAAATTTCGACTTGTAAACTTTCTCAAGTTTCTCCCACAAGTCCTTCGGAGAGGTTTCTGTCAAAATCTGATATTTGATCTGTAGCTCCAAACTTTATCTGGTTGTTGTCACGACATTTGCTTCAAGTTTCGTCCATTTTTTATCTGTCATAGTCGTTGGTTTCTTCTCATTCCCTTCTAGTGCCGTTTCCAATCCCTATTGAACAAATACATCGATCTTTGACCGTACTCTGCCAAATACTAAAATTTGACTTTCCATTAAATGATTCAACTTCGTAAATCATACTCGTGTTTGTCATCTTCATATTTGTGACCTACGAGATTTCTATTTAAACGGATCGTATCAGTTGGTCATGCAAGTGTAAGTCGGGTGGGAGTCTCTCCGTACTTTTACAACGGTGACTGATTAAATAACCACCTTTTTCTTAAAGGCACTGCCTTTTAAACCACTTTCCTCAACACCAACGATGTGAACCAAAAGCTCTTGATATCAATTGTTGCAAAATCAGACTCACACAAATACTCTAAGATAAACACATGCACACTACTATATGAGAAATAAAATAATGACACAAGAATTTTTATGTAAAAACCCCAACTGAAGGAGATATCTCAGAAATCCACTATGAAAATAATATGGAGAATACAAACTCTCAACCGATAAATAAACTCAGTGTTTCTTTCCTCTCTACACCCTCAGTCTTGCTATTACTCTTCTTGAGCTATTAGTTTTCTAACTTTCTTCACTGTTCTAAGTTTTATGTTGTGGTGTTCTCTCTTGCAAAATGAATGCTCTATTTATAGTGCATGGGAGGAGACAAGGTCCCTCAAAATAAAGATCATAGTCAAGATTAGCACACGATGTTTGACAAGGTTAGCACACAAAGTTTGACAAGGTTGATCAGTTTGTGGGTCACATGGGAAAAAATAAGCCAATTTGCAAAAGTCATTTTGTTATCTCTAGATTACTAGTCACAAGTTCAATTTTTAAAACAAACAAGTAAGTTAGTATTAATAGTTCAATTAAAAATGCTATCCTTGCAAACAAACATATTTGTCACTATAAAAACAACCTACTATTACTTGATGGTATAAGCTCGCCTTCTTTTTTTTTTCTCCTTTTATGTTTTTTGATTTTTGTAATTTTTTTTGTTTTGTTTATATGCTTTTTGGTAAATGAAAGTTCTTAGAAACTATAACTCCACACAAAAATATTTTTATATAAATCTCTCTCATATAAATATGGAACTTATTCAATATTCATACGAGAGAAATAATATAAAAATATCATATTATCTCGTAAATATATCGATTCTATTTTATTTTTATTTTCTCATTTCTAGTATCATTATTGATGCAAAATAGGATTTGGAAGTTGATTTAGATTTGGAAGTTGATTCGCAAGTTGAGTTAGAATAGGAGTTTTTTGTCGTGTAAACTTTAAATGGGCGTAACTTTTGATAAGTTTGGAGTTACAGAACCTAAAATATATCTCCATCCTTTGTAGGTCATACAAAATGGGCATTTGTATTGACAATATCGCACTTATACCCGCATATGACCTTCTACTCAATGCATCAACTATCATGTTCGCTTTTCTAGGATGGTATTGGATGGTATGGTCGTAATCTTTCAACAGTTTAACCCAACGCCGTTGCCGTATGTTGAGTTCCTTTTGAGTGAATAAATATTTAAGGCTCTTATGATCTGTATATATCTCCACTTTCTCCCCATACAGGTAGTGTCTCCAGATTTTTAGCGCGAAAACGACTGTTGTCAACTCTAAATCATGAATATGATAATTCCTCTCATATTCTTTGAGTTGTCATGAAGCATAGACTATAACTTTCCCATGTTGCATGAGAATACATCATAAACCTCTGCCTGAAACATCGTTGTAGATGACAAATCCCTCTAATCCTGATGGTATTGTCAGAACAAGTGCTGAAATGAGTCTCCTCTTGAGTTCTTGAAAACTCTTCTCACTTTTCTCGCTTCATCCGAACTTTATATTTTTTTCGAATCAACTGAGTTAATGGAGTGATGATTTAAGAAAATCCTTTCACGAATCTCCGATAATAACTAGTTAAGCCCAGTTAATGGAGTGACTTCACTAGCATATCCTTAAGTTGATTTTACATCGTTTACCATTTGAGTATGGGGAAATCACTTTCCTCCTCACTCCACGTAATGCAAATCTAATTGTGCGTTAGTATGATCTAGCGAGCCTTCTTCACGTAAGCATATTCTAGAATTTAACAATTGTACTAATAATTTAAGAGTAGGTCAAATTTAAACGAATCAAGATTCTCATGTAACTTGAAATGTCTTAAATATAATTAGCCAAATATGCACAAAAAGACTTTAATAATCTAATTACATCTTTCTCTGACGGGAAGATGTATAAAAGTTTAAGAGCTTACACTATAGAGGTCTAGGGTCCAAGTTAATTAAGTTCTATGTTGTAAAGAAAAGGGAAAAATAATGTTTTTCGATATTGTTTTTGAATCAAAAGATGTAGCTTGATACAAGAGATTTCCTACAGTCAAGCTAATCTACTCTACAATCAAGCTAATCTATTCTAGGTAGTTATAAGGGATTTTATACAATCATGCTAATTGCTAATCTATTCTATGCGGTTACAAGGTAACTGAACAAATATACATCTAATATAATATATTTGTTAATTAATGATCAAATATCATTGTCCTTTCCTTCTCAACACTCCCCCTCAAGTTGGAGAGTGAATATCAAGAACTCCCAACTTGCGTATCATAGTTGAGAAAGCTTCTTTTCCCAATGGCTTGGTGAACACATCTGCAAGTTGATTTGTTGAGGCAACATGTTTCGTTACAACTAAACCATCTTGTATTTTGTCACAAATAAAATGACAATCCATCTCTATATGTCTTGTTCTTTCGTGGAAAAAGGGATTGGCATATGTAAGGCGGCTTTGTTATCACAATATAACAATGATGGTTTCGTATGCAATATTCTCAAATCTTTCAATAAAGAGTGTAGCCAAGATAACTCACAACATGTACCTATCATGGCTCTATATTCGGCTTCTGCTGAGGAGAGAGATACAGTTTTCTACCTCTTTGTCCACCAAGAAATAAGAGAAGATCCCATAAAAATAAAATAACCCGTAGTGGATCTACGAGATATTAGACAACCAGCCCAATTCGAATCAGAAAAAGCTCGCAAAGATAAATCATTTTGAGAAGAGAAGAACAAACCTTGCCCTGGACTACTTTTCAAATAACGCAAAACACGCAAGGCAGCTTCCATGTGTGGTCTACGTGGTGAATGCATGAATCGGCTTAACACATGGACTGAATAGGTGATATCCGGCCGGGTAATAGTCAAATAAATTAGACGTCCAACAAGTCGCCTATACTGAGACAGATCTTTAAGCAATTCACCTGAATCCGATAGTTTTATGTTTTGTTCCATGGGAAAGTTTACAGGTTTAGCACCCAAAAAACCACCATCCTTTAAAATTTCCAAAGTATATTTTCGTTGCGAGATGGAAATACCTTTCTTCGACCGAGAAACTTCGATGCCTAGAAAATACTTCAAATCACCTAAATCTTTAATTCGAAAATAACTATGTAGAAATTACTTGAGAGCTGTTATGGCATTGACATCATTACCCGTAATAAGAATATCATCGACATATATCAACAAAGCTATAAAAGATTTGCCTTTTCGACATGTGAATAACGAGTAATCGGCTTTGGATTGAACAAAGCCAGCAGCTTGGATAGCTGTAGAGAACTTGGCAAACCATTGTCAGGAAGCTTGCTTTAAGCCATATAACGACTTGTGAAGGCGACACACTAGATTCTCCCCCTGTCGCTGAAGCCAGGAGGTGGAGACATATAAATTTCTTCATGTAGATCGCCATGAAGAAAAGAATTGTTGACATCAAGTTGGTGAAGAGACCAATTTTGGGCAACTGCTAAAGCCAATAAACAATGAACAGTAGTCATTTTAGCCGTGGGAGAAAAAGTGTCATGGTAGTCGATACCTTCCAGCTGTGTGTAACCTTTTACAACCAAACGAGCTTTGAAACACTTAATAGAACCATCTGAGTGTCGTTTAATTTTATAAACCCAGCGACAACCAATAAGCTTCTTACCAGGGGGAAGAGAAGTAAGAGACCAAGTGTGGTTGGCTTCTAAAGCTGCCAATTCAGATTGCATTGCTTCTTGCCAATGGGAATGTAAAGCTGCTTCGGCATAAGATGTAGGCTCAATATCTTGACTGATAGCAGCAGTAAAAGAACGATGATGTGGTGAGTAATGATGGTAAGAGATAAAATTGCAAAGGGGATATCGTGTACCTTTTTGTTAACTTGAAGAAAAAAGTGACAAATGGTTGGGAGACATTACTTGGTTACAGACATAATCACGTAATTAAAGCCGTAGGAGGGTGATGGGGTCGTTGAGAACGACGTAAAACGAGTTTGTGAGGACTAGTAGATGATTACTCGGTAGAAACTGGATTCGGAGATGAGGATCGTTGTATGGAAGAAATTGTTTCTGGTGATGAGGGTTGTGGGACTGGTAGGGAAGAAACAGACACAGAAAGAGGAAGCACAAGGTCTGAATGTGAAGAAGGGGATGGAATGGACTCATAAGGGAAAATATTTTCATGTAAACGACATCACGGCTAGTGAATATTTTATGGGTGTCAAGGTCATAGAGCTTGTAAGCTTTCTGACCAAGAGGATATCCAAGAAAAATACATAGTTTGGCTCGAGGAGCAAATTTATGGAAGGTATGTACATCAGTAGCATAGGCAAGACACCCAAAAACTCTAATATGAGAATAAGAAGGAACCTTTCCATAAAGTCGTTCAAAAGGAGTTTGACGAGAAAGAAGTGGTGTGGGCAAATGATTAATTACATGAATAGCAGTAGAAATACAATCTGCCCAAAAATGTAAAGGAAAGTGGGCTTGAAAACGAAAAGCTCGAGCGGATGCAAGAATATGGTGATGTTTGCGCTCTACAACCCCATTTTGTTGAGGGGTAGAGACATAAGAATGTTGGTAAGTGGTCCCTTTTTGTTTAAAAAATTCCCGCATAGAGAAGAATTCAACACCATTATCAACCGAAAGTTGACTATAGAAGCATTGAATTGTGTTTGAACAAATGACAAAAATTGACAAGTAAATGTTGTGTTTCACTTTTGTGATGCATAAAAAAACCCAAGTGAATCTAGAATAATCATCCACAATAGTCAAAAAATATTTTGCACCAGAAAGATAGGCAATTTTATAGGGGCCCCAAATGTCACAATGAATTAATTCAAAAGGTCTAATAGACGAAATTGAACTAACAGAAAACGGAAGTCGACTTTGTTTTGCAAGTGCACAAACATCACAAGCATTATTGAACTGGAAAGGGAATTTTAACAAATGTTTTGCCATAAAATCTAATCTAGAGGAAGATAGATGCCCAAGACGACGATGCCACAAAGCGGTGGAAGAGGTGTAAGAAGTGGTTGCTGCAAATGAAGTTTGAGGTTTTGAGTTCTTTGATGCTAACGCAACCAAGTAATAAAGTTCATCTCGTTGTTCACCTAAACCAATCGTCGTCCTCGTCGTCAAGTCCTGTAAAATACACCAATGAGGAAAAAAAGTTACTGAGCAATTTAGATCTCTGGCGACTCGACTCACAAACATTAAATCCATCGTGAAAGATGGCACACCAAGCACATTTTTTAAAGTAACAGCAGAATTCAAAGGTAAATTCCCAATGGATGTAATTGGAGCCTGTTATCCACTTGGTAGAATAACTGGTGACAAAAGGGTGTTCGTAGTGCTGTTGACAAGTAAAGTTGGAGATGAAGTAATATGATCTGTTGCACCACTATCGATAACTAATCGATGTAGGCGCAATAATTTTTGTAACAAACTTGGGGAAGCAGCATTATCTTTAGGGTTGGTGGAATGAGTTGTCTCTTTACCCTGCATGATAGATAATATTTACTGGATTTGTAAATCAGAGAGCCCATTTGTTACCAAAGGCACTTCCTGCATCATTGGACTCTCCTTGACATTGGTTTTGACATTATTGACTGAAGATTGATGGCTACTGTTACGCTTGAAATTAGTCCTTCCTTGATTAGCCCTGTTTGATGCATGTTTAGGGTGTTCTGGTGGGTACCCATTTAGCTTCCAGCATGTTTCTCGCACATGGTGGTCACGGTCACAATAAGAGCAATGCAAAGGTTTTTGAGAAGAAGAACCTTGTCCATGTCGAACAGCCAGAGCCACCAGTTCAGCCCTACGAACAACCATGGCTGAGTTCTCTATCGTTTCACGTGCAGCCCCCAAGCTTCGCTGCTTTTCCTCTTGTACAATGGAAGAGTATGCCTTGACAACATCAAGTAACGGATTCATCAACAGAATTTGCCCTCGGATTGCACTGTAGGACTCATTGAGTCCCATGAGAAATTACATCAATTTGCGTCTCTTATGGTCCGCCCCACAAGAGAAAACAGTGTCATTATAGGATCCTAGTTCATCCCATAATTTTTTAAGCCCTGTGTAATAAGCTGCAACAGTCATCTGATTTTGAGCATGACAAGCAATGTCCCTTTCAATCTGAAATATACGAGGAGCATTGCTTTGAGAAAAACGATCCTGAAGGTCTTCCCATACCTCCTGGGCGGTGGTCGAAAAAAGAACATTGTCGGCAATGTCCTGTGTGAGTGAATTAAGGATCCAAGAGAGAATCATATCGTTGCATTTTCTCCATAAAGCATATTTGTTCGGTTTGGCTTTGGCAGAAGGCATGGAGGTGGTTCTGTCTATGAAACCTAACTTGGATTTGGCGTTCAAAGAAATCGTCATGGCTTTACACCATATCGAATAATTATCCCCATTGAGGGGTTTGGCAACAAGCACCATTCCTGGATGATCAGAATGGTGAAGAAAATATGGATTGG
The DNA here is from genome assembly GCA_016801055.1 of Panax notoginseng. NCBI lineage: Eukaryota > Viridiplantae > Streptophyta > Magnoliopsida > Apiales > Araliaceae > Panax > Panax notoginseng. The sequence goes on from CM029022.1 coordinate 41,645,889, forward strand.
CAGTATCAAGCTTGCCTCCATTCGAAGGTTGATGTTCTGTCATGATGATAATGAGAAACAACAAAAAGAAAAGCTAAGAGAGCAAAAGACTTAGGTATCGTCCCCTGGCTTTGATACCATGTAAAGAAAATGAAAAAATAATATTTTTCGATACTGTTATTGAATCAAAAGATGTAGTTTTATACAAGAGATTTCCTACAATCAAGCTAATCCACTCTACAATCAAGCTAATCTATTCTAGGTAGTTATAAGAGATTTCCTACAATCATGCTAATTGTTAATCTATTCTATGTGGTTACAAGGTAACTGAACAAATATACAACTAATATAATATATTTGTTAATTAATGATCAGATATCATTGTCCTTTCCTTCTCAACATATGTTTCCCTCATCCGCCTTAATAATAGAAATTCACTCAATTCCACAAAAACTTGTTTTACGTACACTTTAAAGCAAAAAATAAGAGACTTAAAATAGAGCAGAGAGTACGAATAAGTTCTGATTTTGCTTATAAACCCTACATATAGTACACTAACGATTAGATAATCTTTTTCTTTCTTTAAACTAATTGACCCAAGTACGTTGATGACGAAATAGTTTTTGTATAATTTTTTAATTTACTCGAGCTATCTTTTATTTTATAGGATAATTATTTTTTGTACCCAAGTCATTTTTTATGACGATGCAGAGTAATTTTATTTATTTTAAAAAAGGCTTTAACAACTATAGACTGGTCCATTAAACTTTAATGTTACGTTTAGATTAGAGTAATGAAATTGAGAATGGAATGACTCATTCCTATGGAATAAAAAAAAATGTGTTTGGTTACGATTGGATTTTGGTTCCTTTGGAAAGGGAGAATATATAGAATAATTCATTCTAATTAAAATATAATAAATTATTTCGCTTTTCACTCTATTCATTCGATCAAAATGTAACATAAAGCCCAATAGAAAAGTAAATCATACACTAGGTCGACTTTGACCGGGACCCTTTAGTTTCGGCTTTTAAAATGAGGTCGGGCAAGCTTTTTTGAGTTTGATATATCCTAGGTAGGATCCTGTGCTGTTTGGTACCTCATTTTCTTCGAATTTGTAGGAAATTTACTCGATATTAATTGGGCTTGGTAGAAACTTATAAGCCCCGTCGGGGATATGAGCATGACCCACAAGCTGAACGCTTTGAGAATTGGAACATTTGAGTTTTGTGAACTTGGCTTAGGCAAGGGAGTAACATAATGCGAATACTTTTGGTAGCATTTGATACGCTTAGACCTCCAAACGCAACACACTATTTTTAGTGTATTGTTTTTGAGCTTCAAGTGCACTATTTATGAGTTAAATAAACTGCGTATGAAATAAACGACTTCTAGACGAATAAGATTTTCAAGTGCGTTTGCACTTTCAAATGTTCCATACCATACGTGCTAAAAACTCCAAAAAGTCCAAAAGTAGTGTAAACAAACATACACTATGTTTTGCATTTGCAAAAAAGTTTCAAAAGCTAATGTGCACTTGGTTGTGAAGTGATTATTAATTGAATCTTTTTTGAACTTTATATATTTTGAGCCTCCAAGCTCAATGTGCATATAATTTTTTTGTAAAGATCTCTTATATTTTGTGTTTTTTAACATTTTGAAATTAATGATTTTCCTGTACCAATTGAGACCAGATCTTAGTCAAGGTTAAAAATATATTAAAAGGCTGAAGATCAGTTGAAATTTTAAGCAAAACAATAACCATTTGTTGCCACTATTACCAATGAACCTTTCTGTTCCAATTTATATCTTCATTTGAATGAACAATTCATTCTCAATTCTAATAACATGTAGTTACGAATAATATTCTGAGGCCTACACTAAATGCAGGAGCTATCAGTTGAAAGCTTCAAGTGGTGGTGGATAAAACCTTTGAAATAAATTCGTCGATATTCTTATCAGAGCTTCCACCTTCACTCATTGCTTCAACTGCCAGTTCCTTCCATTTGATTGCATTCGCTCTAAGCTCTTCCCCTTTTGCTCCATCCATGACATCCTTTATACGATTAGCAATGTCCTCCCTCGTAAAAATCTCCTTGTTACGAGCCTTAACCCAGACCCCAGTTTGCCATACGTCCACAACATATTTAGCGTTCGTAGTTTGATCCCCCCACTGAGGCATAACCAGCATTGGCATTCCCAAGCTCAATGCTTCAAGCGTTGAGTTCCATCCACAATGCGTCATGAAACTCCCCACGGCCTTATGGGCCAAAACCTCGAGCTGAGGGCACCAACTCACAACCAGACCTTTCTCTGACGCATCGGCATTGAAATTACCCGGAAGCTTATTCTGTTCAGTTTCTCTGACTACCCACAAAAAGTTGATGTTGCTGTTCAACAAGCCCCACGCTAATTCATCCATATGGTTTTGCGCTAGGTTGGCAACGCTCCCAAAGGATACGTAGACTACTGAGCCAGTAGCTTTTGCATTGAGCCACTTGATGCAAGCTTCAGCATCTGGTTTGAAGAGGTTGAGGCCGTAGTCTCTGTCATCTGGTAATCGCTTGTCTAAGAACATTGACGGAATTGATGGTCCAATGGTCTTAATTGGCCATTGGCTTGACAACCATTTCGATATCTAACAGAACATAACAACATGATTAATAACAGTTGCTACCACAAAATTTATTAAGATTAGGAACCAAAGCAGAGTACATCATTAAACATGAGAAATTTAATGAAGCTGGAGACATTGCATAAAGAATAAAACATGATTAATCTAATATCATCTAGTATCAGAATATGGTAAATTAGGAACCAAAAATAACTGTCACTATAAGGGAAATTCATGCCTCTACTCGATACTTTTTTTTGGCCTACAGACTCTGCCTATGTATCATTTTCAAAGATATTTAGCAGGAAATAGAGATTAACTGCAGAGTTTATACATAAACAATAGAGAAGGCTAACTATATAGCAATACTATAATCAGAACAGATATATCATTCCTGCCAAATTATCAATTACCATCTCCACCAAAGTGTTTGATATAGAAACAAAACATAATTAAGGCATGAATATGTAAAATTAAGATTCAAGCCCCTCAATCTGGATCAATATGAATTAAAATTAAATATAACCCACCTCATCTTCAAGCTTATCAAAAGTGTTAAAAACAAACAATCAGCCTCCTGGAAGTTAGAAAACCGATCAAGAACAAGCCTGAGAATACCCGGGTAAGAATCCACATCCGAGACAAAAGAGGGTCCAATTCTGGAGTTGCAGGCAAGCAAATCACAGACCCTTTTTCCACTGGAATCTTAACAGACCCTTTATGGGCATTATAATAAATTGCAGAAACCGCGCACGACTGAGTAAAAAAAGAAACCCCATATAACTAGGGATGTAAATGAACCGAGTCGAGCCTAGTATTCAGTTGTTCATATTTGGTTCACAAAATTTATCGAGTATGAATAAGGTTTGATTAAGGTTCATTTAGCTATTGAGTCGAGCTCAATCTAGTTTGAAATTTTCGAGTAAATATGATCTGGGCATCAATAGAAAATTACAATTTAAAAAGGTTTGAGAATTTTATTGAACTTTCAAATTTGCTTATATTTGAATCATTTATATTTCGAATCGAACTCAAATCGAACTTTTAGTCGAGTGAGTACGAATCGAACCCGAACTGTTTGTTTCATTTTACAGTCTTACATATAACCCAATTGTTAATGATTTTCAAAATTTCTAATTAAATTTTGGGTGGGTTTATTTTATATATAAAGTTAAAAAAGAGAATGAAATACATATTAAGCGTCATAGAAATGACCTATACATTACTGTAATAAACCAGTGAAATTGTTGTTGTAATAATAGATACAACAACAATGGTAGTTATTTTCTGCAACAACGATTGGTGTAGGTGAAAAGCCAGAAGTTACAACTGTTTGTAACCGTTAAACCTGCATCAATTAGTAGAAGTTTTTTTTCCTAATTTTGGAAAGTTGTAACTTACCAAATGACACATATTCAACCACTATAAATAAGGGGCACATGTAGCATTCAAGAAAACATATTTTGAACACATTCAGTTCCTTATTTTTTCTTCTTCTGCTTCTGCATATCTTCTAACTTATTGTATTACTGCAGAATACAATACTCTTAGTAAACAACAATACAAAAATTCATAGATTTGTCTGTAGGATATTCTTCAATAGTGCAAATTGAAGAATATAACGAATTTCATTATATCTTAGAGGAAATTCGTTGGAACTATTTTGCACCAATTAGTAGAGCAAATTAAGTTTTAAGGACAGTGGCCTGGTCGCGCCTTGAAGTAATTTAATCTATCATTTCCAGTTCTATCACTTATAAAAATATTTTATCCAACAATCTTAAGACTTAATTATTTGCGTATTCATTTCAATGGCTTCAACACTTTCATCCTTAAAGGTTATGGCTATGGATTTCAAACGCTTGGAGGGCTTTGATGGAGGAAATTATTATCGTTGGCAGAAAAAGATTTTTTTTTCTTATTAACATCTTTAAAGGTCTATTATATCATCACCACACCAAAGATGGATATCGTAGACGACGAATAACTGGCCCGAACTCATGAAAGGCAAAAATGGGATCAAGATGATGATATATGTTGAGGGCACATATTAAATGCAATGTCCAATACGCTTTTTGATGCATATCACAATGTGTCGACTGCCAAAGAGTTATGGACACAACTGTAGGAGAGGTACATGAAGGAGGACACAACAAGTAAGAGATTTATTGTTTCCAAATTTAATAATTATAGAATGGTTGACTCTCGTACTGTTATAGATCAGTTTAGTGAAATAAAAACTATTCTAGATCAATACTCTCAACACAAGTTACACATGGATGAAGAAATAATAGTCACATTCATTGTAGACAAATTGCCACCCACTGGGAAAAATTTCTGGAATAATCTCAAACTCAAAAAAGAGAGCATTACTCTTGAAGAGTTAGGAAATCATCTACATATAGAGGACTTGCGAAAAGAAAGCAAGGAAGAAATGTCCAAAATTAATGTTGTGGAGGAAAATATGGCCAACATCTCTTTGGATTCTCGCAAGAAAAAGAGGTCTTCGGCCTAGCATAACGAGGAAGTTAAGCACAACAATAAGAACTAGAAAAAGAAGATAGGTCTCTATTTCAATTGTGATAAATTGGGACATCTAAAGAGAGATTGTCGTTTCCTTAAGAAAGAGGACAAACAACTAGAAAATTTGGTTATTGTTATCTTAGAGGCAAATGTGCAAATGTGCTTGAAGATAGTGATGCCTGGTGGATAGATTCTGGTGCTACAAAACATATATGCAAATACAAAATGTTTTTCAAAACCTATGAACCATAATTAAATGGTGTTACATGGAAATTTCATATACTGTCCTAGTCCAAGGAAAAGGAAATGTTCAAATAGAGTTCACATCTGCAAAAGTCCTTACTCTATCTAATGTATATCATGTTCCTGAAATCCGGAAGAACTTGGTTTCTGACAGCCTTCTAAACAAAAATGGGTTCAAACTTGTATTTGACGCTGATAAATTTGTATTGTCAAACGGAGGTGCATTCGTTGGAAAGAGTCATTTGTATGAGGGGATGTTCAAACTTAATATTACTAATAAAATAAGTAATTCTGCTTATATTGCTTATATTGTTAAGTCTTCTTCTTCACTTTGGCATAATCGTTTAGGACATGTAATTCTAGAAGAATGCATGATATGGTAAATTTACTTCCTAAAATTGATAATTATATGAATAAATGTAGAACTTGCATGTTAACTAAGATTACTAGAAAACCTTTTGCTAATGTTGAAAGAAATTTGAATAAATTAGAGTTGATACATAGTCATTTATATTATTTTCACACTACTCCATCTTTAGGAAGAAAGAAATATTTTGACTTTTATTGACCATTATAGTAGATATTGCTATGTTTATCTTCTAAATTCTAAAGATGAAGTAATGCATTAGTTCTCTATCTTTAAAAATGAAGTGGAACTTCAATGCAATTCCAAAATTAAATGTCTAAGAACTGATAGGGGTTGGGAGTATTATGATCCATCATTTTTCGAATCCAATTATGGACTTGGACAAGGATTTTGGGGTGAAGCACTACTAACAACAAGCTACATATTAAACTGAATTCCTATAAAAGGAAATAAGGTTATACCTTATGAATTGTGGAAGAAAAGAAAATCAAATTTGAGTTATCTCAAAGTTTGAGGATGTAGAGCTATTGTAACTTGTAAGAGTTCTGAACATAAAAGGAAGAGCTAAGATGAAAGATGAATAAAGTGTATATTCCTTGGTTATGCGCATCAAAGTAAAACATATATATTTTTGGTGGTTGAACCAAATAGTTACTATTCTATAAATACCATTGTTGAATCTCGAGATGTTTTATTTGATGAAAGCAGGTTTAATTCAATACCTAAAACCATTGCAATTGAAAATGAACAACCAAAAAACCCAACCACAAAAGTGGAGGTAGATGAACCAAACTTAAGAAGGAGCAAACGAGGTAGGACTGCAAAAACATATGGACCAGATTTTCATATGTACCTAATATGTAGAAGGAACTAGAGAAAGTATAAGTAATTCAATTCCAATTGCCTTTAATATAGAATATGACCCTCATACTTTTGAAGAAGCAATGAAATCTCAAGATGCTTCTTTTTGGAAAGAAGCAATCAATGAAGAGATGGACTATATTATGATTTATGGGAAATAAAACTTAGAAATTGCTAGATTTACCTCCAGGTAACAAACCTATTGGTTACAAATAGATCTTCAAAAAAAAGTTGAGAGTTGATAGAACAACTAATAAATTTAAGGCAAGATTGGTGACTAAAGGATTTTCCCAAAAGGAAGGTGCTGATTACTTTGACACATATACATTGGTTGCAAGAATAGCCACAATAGATTATTTATAGTTTTAGCTTCAATACACAAGCTTGCAATCCATCAAATGGATGTAAAAACAACTTCTTAAATGGAGATCAATTAGATGAATAGGTTTACATGAAGCAGCCTGAAGGCTTCATAGTCAAATGACAAGAGAATAAAGTTTGTAAATTGGTCAAATCATTGTATGGGATTAAACAAGCTCCAAAGCAATGGCATGAAAAGTTTGATGGAACTATTTTTTCAAATAGATTTAAAATTAATGAATCAGATAAGTGCGTGTACACACGATTCGTTAATGGAAAGTGGACCTTGACCTAGAACAAGTGAAGAATACTAAAACTTTTCTTTCTGCAAATTTCGACATGAAAGATATGGGTGTTACTTATGTAATTTTGGGAATTAAATTATAAGAGACGATGAGAGTCTAACCTTAACACAATCTCACTACATTGAGAAAGTGTTAAAAAAGTTCGGACATTTATAAAGCACACTATTTGATAATAGTATCAAGTTATCTAAAAATGATGGTAGGTCTATTGCTCAATTAGAATATGCTACAGCAATTGGATGTATAATGTATGTCATAACTTGTACTAGACCCGATATTGCATTTGTTGTTGGTAAGCTTAGTAGATTCACTCGTTGTCCTAGCAATGAGCATTGGAATGTTGTACACCGAGTTTTTAGATATTTGAAAAAGACTATAAACTATGACATATGTTATAAAGGGTATCCAACAGTTTTGGAAGGATACACAAATGCGAGTTGGATAACAAATCAAGATGAAGACTATTCGTCTACTAGTGGTTGGATATTCACTCTTGGTGGGGGTGCTATTTCTTGGGGATCTAAGAAACAAACATGTATTGCGAATGCAACTGTGGCATCTGAGTTTATAGCATTAGCTTTCGGAGTTCAAGAAGTGAAAAGGAATCTATTATTAGAAATACCTTTATGGCCTAAACCTATGGCCCCTATATCAATTAGGCATGATAGCGAGGCGACACTCGCTAAAGCCTATAGCAAAGTCTACAACGGGAAATCGAGACATATTGGATTAAGGCATAGCTATGTAAAGCAGTTAATTGGTGATGGTATAATCATAATAGAAGTTGTTAGATCTACCAGAAACTTAGCAGATCCTTTAACCAAAGGGCATGCTCAAGAGCTAGTGGTTAAAATGTCACAAAGAATGGGTCTCAAGCCTATCACAAAAAAAACACCCATGATGGAACCTCGACTCAACTCTTACTAACCCTAAGTCTTGAGTTCAATGAGTTAAAGTACATCATTAGTTTGTGATTTTTTTTACCATAAAAATAAAAATAGTCATTCCAAGGTAGATGGTACTTCGTAGCCGTAATGATATGGAGAGAACAAGCACCAAATGCTTTTAACAGACTTATAAAAGATATATCTTTGGTATGTTAATTACGGGACATACTTGACAAGTCTGGCTAGTGAGTGTGAAGTGAGGCCACTTCTGTCGAGTTCAAAGGCTTAATTCTAGAGCACTCATGATATAAGATACAAGACACAATGTCATTAACTGTATCATCAAACAATTGGACAGTTTTATGAAGAATGTATGATACAAGTCCAATTAACCATATAGGATTTGCGATTTGTGATTTGTGGTTTAAAGTTTAAACTACCATATTTTCTGTTTAAGTTCGACTTGTTTGTACTAATTCAAGATTCAAGTCTAAACGACATCTTCATCTATGCATTGACTTCACTGAACAAGTTAAGATCTAAATTAATTTATTTCTTAGAGTCAAAATGTTTTGAAAATGGTGGGGGATTGTTAATGATTTTTAAAATTTCTAACTAAATTTTGGGTGGGTTTATTTTATATATGAAGTTGAAAAGAGAAAAGAACATGCATATTAAGTGACATAAAAATGGTCTATGTATTGCTGTAATAAACCAGTGAAATTGGTGTTGCAACAACAACGATGAAAGTTATTTTCTGGAACAACGGTTGGTGTTGGTTACAGGCCAGAAGTTGCAACTGTTTGTAACCACTAAGCCTGCAGCGGTTAGTGGAAGTTTTTTCCTAATTTTCAAAAGTTGTAACTTACCAAATGACACATATTCAAACACTATAAATAAGGGGCACATTTAGCATTCCAGAAAACATATTTTGTAAACATTCAATTCCGTATTTTTTCTTCTTCTTCTGCATATCTTCCAACTTATTGTATTACTGCAGAATACAATACTCTTAGTAAACAACAATACAAAAATTCATAGATTTGTCTGTAGGATATTCTTCAGTAGTGCAAATTGAAGAATATAACGGATTTCATTATATCTTAGAGGAAATTCGTTGGAACCATTTTGCATCAATTAGTGGAGAAAATTAAGTCTTAATGACAACGACCTGGTCGTGCCTTGAAGTCATTTTATCTATCATTTTCAATTCTATCACTCATAAAAATATTTTATCCAATACCAATTTCCTTAGCTATATCTAAAATCCATGGCATACTTGCATCATAAACAATGGCATTCAAAGGGTACCCAGAATCTCCAATTTCTCAATTATCTTTGGCAACTTTTCGACGGCCTTCAATCCTGGTACAAAAAGGTTGAAGCTATTGGGTTTTTGGCCTCCATTGAATCCATTGGAGATGTGCTCCACATCTCCAAATTGATGGAGCTGGTGGATTGGTTTTGTATGAGGTTTTTGTGAGCTGTGGTGGTGACTAGTGTGACTCTAAGGCCTTTTGCAGCTAAGCGCTTGGAGAATTGTAGCATTGGGTTTATGTGACCTTGTTGTGGATAGTGGATTACCTACCAGAATGTGAGATTTTTTGGCCATTTTTGATTTTGTGCTCTAATGGTTCTTGGATCAGTATTTATCAGAAGACAAAGAAAGAAAGGGGATTATTACACATACAATAATAATTAGACAATGGAAAACTAATTGTTTTGGATATGGCTAAGGAATTCAAATTATTTCCATATAATCCAACACTTTACCATATATTAAAACTTTGAAAAGAACTGTTATTTACACAAGAAAATATAATCCAACGAATTCAAATTATTTATATATAATCCAACTCTTTTCCATATTAAAACTTTAAAGAAGGGAATTGTTATTTTCACAACTTCTTACTCACATAAATGTGAGTCTCTTATTTACTATTGTTTTGTGAAATTATCAAATTAATTTTTGTAAGTAACTTTATTGCTTACACTAAACGCACTTACGGGCTATATCATTAGAGTTTAAAATAACTTTAACATAAATCAACTATAAATGAACACACTTATTAACTTATCATGGGTCAATTTTAAATATGTTAAGTATACCTTTTGGATTTTTGGATTTTTATATTAATAAATAATTTTAAGATATATTATTTTTTTTATTCATTAGTATTACTATCTCAATTTCAAAATTAGAGATACGTTTTTACCTTTTAAAGTCAAAGCGCAAAATTCTAAATTTCAAAATTGATATGAAGTTAATTAGTTTTAATACAACAATTGTAAACTAATTATAAAGTACAACTAATTATCATATTTGTTGTTTTCAAAACTAGAACAAAATTTTCACAAATTAACTTTAAAAAATTAAAATATATCTATAACTTTAGAACGGATGAAATATTATTTTCTAAATACATAACCTAACCCCAATTGAAATCAAAAAATATATACACACTAGTTCTCCAAGCACACACTATGTGTGTGTGCAGTTAAACTATAGTGGAGAAAAATTAGGAGTTGATAAGAAAATATGGAGAGAAAATAATTATTTTTTTTAGAGAAGTATATATATATATAAAGAGAGAGAGACATAGGGTGGTTCGTATGCGGATCATCTTTAGCGACAGACAAAATCGTCACTAAACCCGTCACTATAGGGTTTGAACCGTTGCGATAGCCCAGAACCGTCGTTATAGCCGGGTTCAAACTCTTTGGCGACAGTTTTAGCGACGGTTTTGTCTGTCGCTAAAAGTGGTCTGCATACAGATCCAACCTCATAATTCAGTGGGGTCAAAATCGAAAAAAAACCCTTAAGAATAAAAATTTAATAACATGAAACAACTAAATAATTCTCAAATATTATTTACAATAACATTTTTCGAGGTTTCATTACTTAAAATTGTTGCATGATAACCTGATTTTTAATAGTTGCAAAATTATCACGCTCAATGTAAGTTAATAAACAGTCATTCATTCATTTATCTTTCATTTGGTTACGGAGTTCATTGTTCACGATATTCATGACTAAAAATGTCATTTCAACAGTTACAGTAGCAACGAGCAAAAATAGAGTCAACTTTAGCAACAAATAGACTTGAGGATACACATCATCCTTTCTTTTCTTAATTTATTCATATCAATTAAAATGTATTCATATCAATTTTAAACCTAAAAATACCTCTTAATATCAAAATTGATTCTCTATTTGGAACGGAGATACTAAATTACTCCATCAAGCATTATAGAAGGAAAAAAACCTAAATTTATTTATATACTCTCTCCCTAAAATTTGTATAAAGAAAAAGAAAATTTAGAGTGAAACAGTGAATGAAATTTTTTTAAATAGAAATAATGAGTAAATAGTAAAAGAAAGAAAGTGACACGATAGGAAATAAATGTTAGAGATAAAATATGTATAAAAATCAAAGAGAGAAACCGAATAAAAAATTTAAAATTAAATATACCAAAATTTTAGAGAGGAAATTAATTTAGGGAATGCTAAGTTGAATACAATATTTATTGTTGTTAAATGTTGGGACAAAAATACAAAAATCAAATAAATTATAATTGTTAATAAACGGACTATATATATATATATACAGCGGATCCAGTCCAGGAGTCCGGACTGGAGTAAAAGACAGACCAATTTTATTTTTTATTTTTTTATTTTTTTTGCTTTTTTTTTTGAAAACAACTAAAAAAAATTTAATATTTTATGGAACTGAAAATTTTCCATAATACAATGTTTTGGGCTTGATTTAGATACCTATACCAAAAAATGTATGTACAGTCTGCACAGACATGTTTTGTTATACGTATCCAAATCACATCCAAAACACTGTATTATATAAAAATTCAAGTTCCATAAAATATTAAATTTTTTTTAGTTGTTTTAAAAAAAACACAAAAAAAAAAGTCTGTATTTTAAGAAAATCCGGGAGTCCGGATAGGAACCGGACTCATATATATATATATATATATATATATATATATATATATATATATATATATATATATATTATAAAGGGGGAGGGATGAGAAAAACTGTGTTAATTATTATTTTATTTTGTGTTGCCTGATTCCTAGATCTGCCACCGTTAGCTATCAACTTAAGATGTGTAAATATATCAATACAACTCTAAAAAATTATGTCCATTTGATAACTGCACTTCCCAGACGTAATTTATTTAACTTTTCTAATAACAACAAAAGTTATATTGGTTTTACTTAATAAAAAAGAAAGAAAAGAACTCACTATACGTAATTGAAAAACAAACCTCTTCTTCCAGCTTGTCAAAAACATTGAAGAAAATCCAATCAGCCTTTTCAAGATCAACGAATTGCTTCTTAATAACCTCAAGCAAACCGGGATACAATCTGTCATGAGCCTGAACCAGAGAAGGCAGATCTTCTATCTCCAACACCGGTATTGAGGGCAAGGAAACCGTATGCCCTTCCAGAGGCAGCGCCAAGCTCCCTCGTTGAACGTGATAATAAACAGAACAAACTGCACACGTTTGCGTAAACAATGACGCTCCGCGTAGCCCCAACTTGTGAGCCAACTCCAGAGCCCCATGAATAAGTGAATCATACACTATAACTTTAATGGGGGACCCACTAACCTTGTGCTTTTCTATGATGCCGGGCACACTTTTTAGGACTTTGTGATTGATATAGCCTAAGCCGGCTGCAACACTCTTTGGTATTTCATCTCCTTGTTCAATTTCATAGGAAATATACTCTATGTTTATTGAGCTTGTGTGGGCTAGCTTGGAGGTTTTAACGTCATTGGTGGCGAGGATGGTGATTTGCACGCCTTTCGAGGCTAAACGCTTGGAGAATTGGAGCATTGGGTTCATGTGGCCTTGATATGGGTAAGGGATTGTCATAAAGTGAGGTTTGTTTGCCAATGTTTGCTTCTCCATTGTTTTTCTTATGGTTCTCGATGAAGAATGTTAGCAAGAAAGGAAGTATTTATAAGAGAGGGGAATAATAAGACTGGTGATTAGATCATTAGAGGAGTATTTATGTATGGGTGGAATGAAACTTTTCTCCCTCCACGTTGTCGTCCATTTTTAAAATTAAAGTGACATTTTTTTATGTTTTTGTTCTTTTTATCCGAATTTAACCTAAAAAATGAGTCAGGTTAGGATCAAATCGGATAAAAAGAACGGAAACACCAAATAAGTCATTTTAAGTATCTAATTGATAAAAAATAAACTTGAGGGGCAACTTTAAAAATGAGTAGCAACTTAGAGGATAAAAGTGTTATTCAGCCATTCTTTATTGTATGTACGTATGTATGTATTTTTGCCTGATTTAATGCCTTCCAACACGTCATTGATGTGCCTTTGTCTAATTTAATGTCTTCCAATAATTTTTAATTGTTGAGTTATCGTGTAGTTCATATAACTGATTTATAATTTTGATAGTAAAAATTCTAAATTATAAGATTAATATTAATTTTTTAAAAATTATTTTTAAAATCATATTTTATATAATACAGTTATAAATATTATAAATTATTTAAAAAAATATTACTAGTAATAAAATTTATTATTTTTAAATCTTAAAATAAATCATGTGAATTTAAATTTTAAAATATTTTTAATTGACTTTTAAAAAAATTAATATAGATCTCATAATTTAGAACAAAGAGAATATAATTTTTTTATAGTAGTACATATAAACACAAAATCCAAAAACAAAAATTACTAGTAATACCGAAGTGCTGAGTTTTAGCGTCGGATAACTACTTTGATGATATTCATATCACTTGTTCCGTGATTCATCCCACTTGATGATATTGATATCATTTATAGCTTAATTCAATAATTCATTACACATCAATTTATTATTAATGCAACGATTTATTATAGATTAATTTACTATTAATGCAACACAATCAATAAGCATGTTGGATATTCATTTTCTTTACCCAAAAGATTAACCTTTTAAGTTGAGAATTCACCGTACTTATGAACACATCTATTACCTCCATCCCATAATAACTGTCGTTTTAGAAGGAAATTTTTTTCCTAATTTATTTATCGTTTACAACTTTCTAGGAGAATAAATTATTTACTTTCCTATATCACCCCTACCTTGTCTCATTGTCCCAAGAAATTTTCTTTCTTGTATTAATAGTTTTCAACTTCCCATAACGGGGTAGTGATGAAATTTCACACCAATTTTAATTAATAAATGATAGCATTAAATGGCTTTCTTAATCCATGTGCATCAAGCTAAAACGACAGTTATTATGAGATGGAGGGAGTAACTTCTTAAATTTATTTGATATAGATTTCATGTAAAATATCTCAGCGATTAGTAGGGCCATAAGAGTCCGAGACAAGGAAAATTAACTCTTATGATCCGCTTAAAGGGTGTTCAGGAACAACTTATAAGTTGTTTTCTAGTGTTAACATGTTCGGGACCAACTTATTTTTTGAATTATAAGTTGTTTTTGATAAGTTGACTTATAAGTTGGTTTTGATAAGTAAAAAATTCTAACTTATTTTAAAATGACTTATAAGTTATTTTTAATAAGTACGTTTGACCAAATGTAATAATAATTTTGCCCTCTTCTATTTTTCTAAATGATATTTATATCCTTTCAACTTAATAATTCCAACAAATATATGCGGACAGGTAAATTGGACAGGAATATTGGATCAGAAGAATAAAATAAATTTATTCAAGTGAATAAATGGACAATACAATCTATTTATTCGTTGGAACAAATTTATTTTGTTCTTTCGGTCCAATTTTTCTTCCGGCAAAAAGGAGATTTGATTTCTTGCCCTTTTGTGTATATTGATCACTTTGCCTCGGTTTCAGTGGGTACTTTCAACTAATATAATCTAGGGGTCGTATAAAGTACTCGCATAAGCAATAAAATAAGTATTTCTACATAACACCTTTCTCTTCCTTCATTAGACAATTTTGTGCGCTTTTGACATAGATATAAGACATGCCAAAAACTCATTTATATTTTCTACAGTAAAAATAGAAAAATGATATACATATAGATAAATATTTGATAAAATTAAATTACGACCAACGTGAAAGTGTATGCGATGAAATAGAATAAATTAAAATAGAACACTTCTTAATTCCTATCCCACTATACACATACGTAGCCATCATAATTCGGCTGAAAACTTTTACAATGTACGTATAGCAGGATTATAAAAATATATTTTAAAATAGAATATACAAGTATATAAAGAATTTTAAACTATATCGTAGTATAATGTGGTTCAATTCTGATATGCTTTGAAATTTTGAGTATGTTATTGATGAAGTCTAATTCAAACTTTAATTTATATGTGATTGTAAAGCTATCCAAAAAGAAATTTGGGCCCATTCCAGGAGTGGAGGTTCGATCGGCCTAGAGCAGAAGGAACGGGCCCTCACAGGCATAATCATCGCTTGATTGCCGCCACGAATAAGTCATCAAGGGTAGTGCCCCAGGCCAAGATTGGAGGGGTAGTTTGTACGTTCGGATGAATTAAGGTTAATTATATTACTTTATATAAGGCGAGGATCCTACAACGTATTATGTACGAATTTTTTAAAAGATAGTGAAACAATCGGCCATCGACCGTGGATTAGCCCTAACATTTTGAGTGAACCACGTAAATTTTGTGTCTTGTGTGATTTTTCATTTTATTTTTGCTATTATTTTTCGCTGCGTTGTTAATCTCTAACAAGGTGCTTAAATTACCATGATACCCTAAATTATGTTTAGCAATGAGAGATAATATTGTCTTAAGAATCTCTAACTTGGAATAATATTGTAGTTGATATGTTTAGAAAATTCGTTTATTATTTTATTTAATGAAAAAATGTTATTGTTATGATATGATACTAAATCAATGTATTTTTAAAAAAAATTGATGAATCCACAACAGGGACATTTTTCATGTGAAAATATCAAAAAGTATTATGAAAATATCAATTTTTATTTTTTGGAACCAAAGATGTGACGCCCCCAAATTCGGATCACTTTTACCTCGGGTTTGGTTCTAACTATACTAAGGGAGTGTTTGATAAAAATTGAATGAATCTGAATCTGAATGAGCTGAATCTGAATCTGAATGAGCTGAATTTGAATGAAAAAAACCGTTTGATAACCGACATATCTTAAAGATATGAATGACATATTTTTAATATTTTATCCCTCTAAAAAAATTTAAATTTGTTGTAAATTTATTTAATATTACATATATAATAGTTAATATTTTTTTATTATTTTTATTATTATTTTTATTTTTTTTTACTTCATTCAGCCAACCATTCAACTATTCAGACCAAAAATTCGGACTTAACCATTCAGCCAACGCATCTGACCGATTCAGCCATTCAGACGATTTTTTTTCAAAACAAACGCACTTAATAATTCAACCACTTACCGATTCAGCCATTCAGACTCATTAAGTTCTAAACAAACACCCCCTAACATACATACCCATTCATTCATATAATAACTTAAAATATCTTAAATTGCATAGTCTTTATACAGAAACTAGCTCTAATCACATGTTCTTAGACCTTTACATCATTCATATAGTTGCTACATAAATAAAATTTATAAAGTCTCTTTTACATCACTTGAGAAATCACATAAGCACAAGAGCTTATTAATGCTAATATGTGGTCTTGTCTTTTCCTTTATCTTTATCGGAATTCCTGGCCTTCTCAGGTTTAACTGAAAAAATTATACTCAATGCAAGGGTGAGCAAATGATTGCTCAAAAAGTTAAAAAAAAAATAGTTTAACATAACCTAATTTAATTAGTTTTCAACAATTGAGTAACAATTGAGAAGAATATGGAACAAAACTGTTTTATATGACATTTGGTTTAACAACCATACTTTTTAGCATGTTGGATGGTCAAATGACCAATGAACTCTTTACTACATGTATATAATGTTGGCTCACTTAGTTAATTTATAACATAACACTAATTGTATTACCTTGTTATGTAAGGTTACAAGTCAACTCAACACATTAGCATGCTAACTAATAATTATTGTTACGCTTAACATGTACCACATAAGTTAAGTTATTTCCATTAGGGACATCAACGAATACTTACCACATATTTTCATTTACTAATCTTATGCAATAGTTTTAATGTGTATTTACACATACTCATATATGACTACACATAGCATACATCACATATACTTAGTTTATATACATTCTCAAACATGCTCATTTTGGTCTAAACATAGCATTATATGATTTCTCGGTCATTTTACACTTCAAATAACATCCTAAGTCAAGCCATGTCAATTCGTGATAGACTCCATGATACGCTTGCGTGAGGTGGTCGTCGCCCGAATCGTTTCTAGCAAGCTATGAAGGTGAATCGCTCGCAACACCTTAAACTCTCACTTATATGTAAGCGGTAATCTTGGTACAATTGTTCACGCTAGGAAATCTGCGTTGAATGGACACCAACGACACCTTGACCTATTGCTTATATTGAAGCGGTAATATTGGTACACTCGACGATTGATACGATAGAAGACACTACACACAACTATGAATTATTGTATGATAAGTCAAAGTTAAATCTCAAAGAAAACTAAGAATTAACTCAAGAATTCTTTAAATAACCAAAGAAGAGAGTAACCTCGCAATATATTGGATAATGAATAATGTGTTTTAATTACAATAGAAGTATCCCTATTTATACTAGTTACAAAATTCTAATCCTAGTAGGAATTACAAACCACAACCCTAATTTCAATAAGGAAATAAAAATCAATTTGGAAAAGAAATTCTTATTTCTATAAAACAATAGAAACCTTATTTAGAAAGTAAATCTCAGCTGAAAAGAAATCTTAATTATAATAGAATTTAATAAATATCTGAAAAATCCTTAAAAATCACGTTAATTACCTAAAACAAAAGGAAACAAAATACAATATAGTCTGCCTAATATTTTAGGAAACAAAGTCTTTTTTCTAAATTCTGAATTGGCTTGCAAATTATCTTTCCACGTAATATGTAATCCATATGCTGCTAGGAATTATGTTGAATCAATTGGCTACTAGGAATAAGCAAAACTAAATTAGCCGATTAGATCAGCCCAATAACACTTAAATTGCGCTCCCTTGGTCCAATAATGCTTGGGTCAAACTCATTAATTGAGGCATAAATATTTTATTGAATTTTCTTAAATAATTTTTAGCTCAATTTCTTGAAATCATCTGATGAACCCCTAGAACATGAATTGATTCGCTAATGTTTGATGCAAGCCTTATCAGGATTGTATCATTCTCCTCCTCTTAAAAAGAATTTGTCCTCAGATCTAGCCTCCCCTCCTCTTGAAAAGGATTTGTCCACAAACCTGATCCTACATCAAAACAAACTAAGTTAGAATCACCAAACAAAACAAAACCACTAGTCTCACCTGGAAAAATTAGCATATAAGCAATTTCAACAACTCAAGTAAAGTTATGAAAAGAATCATCAAATTATCAACTCCCGCAAAGATCATAGCAACATCTGACATTTTCCTCGTAATGACATAAATAGGTCGTAAATGTTTCCCTCAAAGCGAAGCTCAAAGTGGCATAGCTGTAAGACCCCGAATTTTATGAAATAAAAGTATTCAATTTTTCTTATAATTACTATTCAATAAATGGTTAAATTGATAAATGTTAAAGTTAAGGGTGATATATAAATTTTTTTTAAAATACACAAGTGGTTATAAAATATTCTTTCTGTCGGGGAATATTCGTACGACGGCGCAACCATTTGTTGGCCCCATAACAGAATAACTGTCGGATGAAGAAAAAGACAAATTTGAGTTTTTACAAATAATGGCGTAGTTGTTACCGTTAACACTGCTGGAATACCCGGTGGTTAAAATACAGTAATACGCGTTATTGCACAGTAGCACACGGTATTGCATAGTATTTTTGAAATTATTGATTCTTACGTAAGAAGGCACTACTCAATAATTGTTACAGTAATTACTGTTCAATATTTTATTTTATTGATTCAATAATTGCTACGTTGAAATTTTATATTATTGTTGTTCAATAATTGTTGCTGCACAGTATTTCTCATTATCAGATCAATAATTCATATTATTTGAATAGTATTATTAGATAACATTATTAGCAATGTCTAGAAAATTCTGTCTAAGGAGAGGTTTGGTCATTTAATTGCGCGCCAGTAAGGAAAAATTCTTATTGGAAAGCCCCCTCTTTCCTGGGAACGGCCTGGTTGTCATAAATGTGATTCTGTAATATTATTTGTGAATAATTAATTATTGATTCATATGATAAGAAAATATTTATTTTATGTGGATATAAATGAGGGATATATTTTTGTGGTTAAAAAATGAAGGAGTTAATGTTGAGATTTTTATCCGTATTTTTGTCGGAATGGAGGTATTAAAAATCAGGGTTTTTGAGATATTTTGCGGGGGTTATAATTTTTAATCCGACCGTTGGATCGTGGTAATTTTTGGATATGTTATACATATATAAGTTGAGTATATGCCCACAAATTTTGAACCGTTAAAAATAAACGTATGATTTATTATGAATTTTACGAGATGACTGGTTCAGAAATTGTTGAATTTTCGGAGTTTATCATTTTGATGGAAAATTCTAGAATTGGTGGGCCCCACTTGTGGTTGGTAAAGAAATGTGCTGAATTATATTTCAAATGTGGTGGGTGGGAATAGTAGCAGGTAAAGCCATCAGGTTGCAGGTCAAACCTACCAAAATTTTCCTACAAATAGAGGGCTAAGTTAGAATTGAAAATCACACCAGAAACATAAGCTTTCTCTCTTTCTTTCTCTATATTATGAAGCATATTTTGTGAGTTTTTAGATACTTGGTGAGTTGCTATTCATCAGTGCAAGTTTCCTTCAGCCTTATACCGATCAGAAGTACTGCTCTTTTGAGGTAAGGGATAGTAATGGATTTTAAGGGTTGTTATATTTTTCAGTTTCGAAATTTTTCTGATCTTCAAAAATTCTGGAAAAATTTGAAATGATATTTTGATGAGTTTTCTTGATTGTATCCAAAAATGGTGATTTTTGGATGTATAGATTGAGAGTTATGAATTTTATGAGAAAAGACTATTTTAAAAGTAACCGCTTATAATTCCTTGTGGTTAACTCCAAAATTGATGAAATTTTTATTGGGAATACATGTATATGATAGAAGTATACTCTGTAAATTTCAGAATTTTTAGACAAAAGTACAATTTTTGATAAATGTCTAAATATTCGGCTATTTTGGCCATATGAAAAATAGTAAATGACTTTTAAAAATTCTGAGAAAAATATATGTTCACTATGGGACTATATTATGCTAAATCTCAGAAAAGAAATATTTTTGGAACTGATTTGATATTTTTCATGAAAATAGTCTAGTTATGAGTAAATGAATTAAATATGTTTTGTGAAGAAAGAAAATTGGAAAAAAGGATTTTATGGCTTGAGAATCCTATATGAGGTATATGCAGATTTTTTATGAGGGTTTTGGTTATTGATGATGAAATTGTAAGAGTTGTCATTTTATGATGATTAAATGCATTAATTAGTAAAGTGTAAACAATTAAAATAAATTGTTTATAAATTTAAGTAATGTTATTCTTTCAATATCATTATACCGAAATATTGGTATGGATTTTATTGTGGAATTTCTATCTTTTGTGTCGGGGTTACTATTCATGAGTTACTATTCACGATTTACTATTCATAAGTTACGAATATTACTCTTGAGATTAAAACTATATGTTGATCATATTATTTTTATCATCATATATAACATTTTTATAACCCTGATGTTGAAATTCTCTTTCACTGGAGTGTAAAGATGGGTAGATTATTGGTATGATCATGACTAGGGTTCTCTTTGGCCTGTAGTGTAAAGTTGAATTGTGACTGGTATGATCATGACCATTGAATTTATAATTGAATATCTTAAGCTTAAGTGCAAAGGTGAATTGATCAACATGGTTATAATTATTGTTTATATAAATTCTGAAATGATTATATATTTCTTTGAGATATGAATATATTTGGCCTGTAGTGCAAATATGAATTGTTGATGAATATCTTTGGCATGTAGTGCAAAGATGACCTGTTGATGAATATCTTTGGCCTGTAGTGCAAAGATGAACTGTTGTTGAATATCTTTGGCCTGTTGTGCAAAGATAAACTGTTGTTGAATATCTTTGGCCCGTAGTGCAAAGATGGTTTGTTGATGATTATCTTTGGCCCGTAGTGCAAATATGGATTTGTTAGTATGATTATAAACAAGAACTGTGATTTGGTATAACCATGATCTTTGATGTTTCAGGTAAAGACAGGTGATGAAAATATTCTTCGTCCTGGGTGCGAATAAAAAATTTATAGTCACAATTATGATTATGAGTTATTCATATGATTGTGGAAAGGAATTGTTGATTGATGTTACAGGGATAAAACATTGTTGGTGGATTTTTAATATGGAGAAGATAATAGACTTTATAGTCTATTTGACTCTTCTAATGAATTGCATGTTCCGCTGCAACTATGGTTGAAATTTTTATCATTTACCATATGTTCTAAATCTCTGATTTATTATTGATGAAGGCTATTGATAATTTAATTATCTTTAGTCATGATATTCTTTACTGAGCTAGTTGTGCTCACCCTTTTGCTTCACAATTCCTTTCAGGTAATAAGAGTGTAGCTGGGTCGAGCGAGGGTAACGGGAAAATAGAACGGTGGTCATCATTTAGTAGTTATATTTGGTGAAGAAAATAGGGTGAGGCGAACCCAACGTTGGAAGGGTGTTTTGTCACTATCATACAAGATGTCTAATGACATACAACCTCGTGTCATCATAAGACAGGGTTGTGCTCATCCACTTGCTGAGTATATCTACGAGCACTGCCTATATAATCTTGGTGTTTGTTTGAAGTATAATTCTCAATTAGAGACAGTGGAGATAATGATAAGTCAAGAGAAGACTCACCATTGGGAAGAATATGATAGTAATCTTCTCGTTTTTCTTTGGGGTCTATTGGGTCAACCAAGGATAATTCTGTGGCCATATGATATCTATCATAACCTAGATGCGTGGCCTCCCATGTACGAAGGTTTCCTTGAGCACTTCCCAAAGATTCTAATTTCTAAAACAGTTTTTGACTATACCTTTATGTAAGGTGTTATTGTGAGGTGATGTTCACGGTTGGAACATGAGTCACATTTGGTATATATTTGTATCCAAACTCACAACATATGTGTTGTTGTATTTTGCACGACAATTATTGTAATAAAGTTGTAGTTGTTTTCTGTACCATGTATTTGACGACTCAGAATGGGTTGGGTGGAATGGACCTGTTTTGGGGTTGTCACTGGTGGTATCAGAGCTTAGGGATATGATCTCTGGCGGAGATCGGGGAATAGGACTAGGAGGGGAGAGACGAGTAAATCCTTCGCTAGTGTGTCCTACCTAAGCTTATTTGTTGGTCAGTCATAATATCGGGATATTATGTGATATGTTAATGTGTTCAATTAACCCTTGTTTTGAAGCTGTATTCTAGAATGATATTTGAAATACAGGAGATGAGCGATGGGGAAATTATGATGACAGGGAAAATGGAATTTGAAATGAATGGAAGGTATTCTCAATTCTTTGAAATATCAGGTACGTAAATTTCGGGGACGAAATTTCATAAGGAGGGGAGATTGTAAGACCCCGAATTTTATGAAATAAAAGTATTCAATTTTTCTTATAATTACTATTCAATAAATGGTTAAATTGATAAATGTTAAAGTTAAGGGTGATATATAAATATTTTTTAAAATACACAAGTGGTTATAAAATATTCTTTCTGTCGGGGAATATTCGTACGACGGCGCAACCATTTGTTGGCCCCATAACAGAATAACTGTCGGATGAAGAAAACGACAAATTTGAGTTTTTACAAATAATGGCGTAGTTGTTACCGTTAACACTGCTGGAATACCCGGTGGTTAAAATACAGTAATACGCGTTATTGCATAATAGCACACGGTATTGCATAGTATTTTTGAAATTATTGATTCTTACGTAAGAAGGCACTACTCAATAATTGTTACAGTAATTACTGTTCAATATTTTATTTTATTGATTCAATAATTGCTACGTTGAAATTTTATATTATTGTTGTTCAATAATTGTTGCTGCACAGTATTTCCATTATCAGATCAATAATTCATATTATTTGAATAGTATTATTAGATAACATTATTAGCAATGTCTAGAAAATTCTGTCTAAGGAGAGGTTTGGTCATTTAATTGCGCGCCAGTAAGGAAAAATTCTTATTGGAAAGCCCCCTCTTTCCTGGGAACGGCCTGGTTGTCATAAATGTGATTCTGTAATATTATTTGTGAATAATTAATTATTGATTCATATGATAAGAAAATATTTATTTTATGTGGATATAAATGAGGGATATATTTTTGTGGTTAAAAAATGAAGGAGTTAATGTTGAGATTTTTATCCGTATTTTTGTCGGAATGGAGGTATTAAAAATCAGGGTTTTTGAGATATTTTGCGGGGGTTATAATTTTTAATCCGACCGTTGGATCGTGGTAATTTTTGGATATGTTATACATATATAAGTTGAGTATATGCCCACAAATTTTGAACCGTTAAAAATAAACGTATGATTTATTATGAATTTTACGAGATGACTGGTTCAGAAATTGTTGAATTTTCGGAGTTTATCATTTTGGTGGAAAATTCTAGAATTGGTGGGCCCCACTTGTGGTTGGTGAAGAAATGTGCTGAATTATATTTCAAATGTGGTGGGTGGGAATAGTAGCAGGTAAAGCCATCAGGTTGCAGGTCAAACCTACCAAAATTTTCCTATAAATAGAGGGCTAAGTTAGAATTGAAAATCACACCAGAAACATAAGCTTTCTCTCTTTCTCTCTCTATATTATGAAGCATATTTTGTGAGTTTTTAGATACTTGGTGAGTTGCTATTCATCAGTGCAAGTTTCCTTCAGCCTTATACCGATCAGAAGTACTGCTCTTTTGAGGTAAGGGATAGTAATGGATTTTAAGGGTTGTTATATTTTTCAGTTTCGAAATTTTTCTGATCTTCAAAAATTCTGGAAAAATTTGAAATGATATTTTGATGAGTTTTCTTGATTGTATCCAAAAATGGTGATTTTTGGATGTATAGATTGAGAGTTATGAATTTTATGAGAAAAGACTATTTTAAAAGTAACCGCTTATAATTCCTTGTGGTTAACTCCAAAATTGATGAAATTTTTATTGGGAATACATGTATATGATAGAAGTATACTCTGTAAATTTCAGAATTTTTAGACAAAAGTACAATTTTTGATAAATGTCTAAATATTCGGCTATTTTGGCCATATGAAAAATAGTAAATGACTTTTAAAAATTCTGAGAAAAATATATGTTCACTATGGGACTATATTATGCTAAATCTCAGAAAAGAAATATTTTTGGAACTGATTTGATATTTTTCATGAAAATAGTCTAGTTATGAGTAAATGAATTAAATATGTTTTGTGAAGAAAGAAAATTGGAAAAAAGGATTTTATGGCTTGAGAATCCTATATGAGGTATATGCAGATTTTTGATGAGGGTTTTGGTTATTGATGATGAAATTGTAAGAGTTGGCATTTTATGATGATTAAATGCATTAATTAGTAAAGTGTAAACAATTAAAATAAATTGTTTATAAATTTAAGTAATGTTATTCTTTCAATATCATTATACCGAAATATTGGTATGGATTTTATTGTGGAATTTCTATCTTTTGTGTCGGGGTTACTATTCATGAGTTACTATTCACGATTTACTATTCATAAGTTACGAATATTACTCTTGAGATTAAAACTATATGTTGATCATATTATTTTTATCATCATATATAATATTTTTATAACCCTGATGTTGAAATTCTCTTTCACTGGAGTGTAAAGATGGGTAGATTATTGATATGATCATGACTAGGGTTCTTTTTGGCCTGTAGTGTAAAGTTGAATTGTGACTGGTATGATCATGACCATTGAATTTATAATTGAATATCTTAAGCTTAAGTGCAAAGGTGAATTGATCAACATGGTTATAATTATTGTTTATATAAATTCTGAAATGATTATATATTTCTTTGAGATATGAATATATTTGGCCTGTAGTGCAAATATGAATTGTTGATGAATATCTTTGGCATGTAGTGCAAAGATGGCCTGTTGATGAATATCTTTGGCCTGTAGTGCAAAGATGAACTGTTGTTGAATATCTTTGGCCTGTAGTGCAAAGATAAACTGTTGTTGAATATCTTTGGCCCGTAGTGCAAAGATGGTTTGTTGATGATTATCTTTGGCCCGTAGTGCAAATATGGATTTGTTAGTATGATTATAAACAAGAACTGTGATTTGGTATAACCATGATCTTTGATGTTTCAGGTAAAGACAGGTGATGAAAATATTCTTCGTCCTGGGTGCGAAGAAAAATTTATAGTCACAATTATGATTATGAGTTATTCATATGATTGTGGAAAGGAATTGTTAATTGATGTTACAGGGATAAAACATTGTTGGTGGATTTTTAACATGGAGAAGATAATAGACTTTATAGTCTATTTGACTCTTCTAATGGATTGCATGTTCCGCTGCAACTATGGTTGAAATTTTTATCATTTACCATATGTTCTAAATCTCTGATTTATTATTGATGAAGGCTATTGATAATTTAATTATCTTTAGTCATGATATTCTTTACTGAGCTAGTTGTGCTCACCCTTTTGCTTCACAATTCCTTTCAGGTAATAAAAGTGTAGCTGGGTCGAGCGAGGGTAACGGGGAAATAGAACGGTGGTCATCATTTAGTAGTTATATTTGGTGAAGAAAATAGGGTGAGGCGAACCCAACGTTGGAAGGGTGTTTTGTCACTATCATACAAGATGTCTAATGACATACAACCTCGTGTCATCATAAGACAGGGTTGTGCTCATCCACTTGCTGAGTATATCTACGAGCACTACCTATATAATCTTGGTGTTTGTTTGAAGTATAATTCTCAATTAGAGACAGTGGAGATAATGATAAGTCAAGAGAAGACTCACCATTGGGAAGAATATGATAGTAATATTCTCGTTTTTCTTTGGGGTCTATTGGGTCAACCAAGGATAATTCTGTGGCCATATGATATCTATCATAACCTAGATGCGTGGCCTCCCATGTACGAAGGTTTCCTTGAGCACTTTCCAAAGATTCTAATTTCTAAAACAGTTTTTGACTATACCTTTATGTAAGGTGTTATTGTGAGGTGATGTTCACGGTTGGAACATGAGTCACATTTGGTATATATTTGTATCCAAACTCACAACATATGTGTTGTTGTATTTTGCACGACAATTATTGTAATAAAGTTGTAGTTGTTTTCTGTACCATGTATTTGACGACTCAGAATGGGTTGGGTGGAATGGACCTGTTTTGGGGTTGTCACAATAGCACTCAGCAAAACTTTTCGTACCACAACCTAGAAACTTATACTTTCGATCTTCTTTAATCAAGAACATGTCCACACTATCACGACGCTCTTCCACTTGTAGACCAAATACTTTCAAAACACTAATATGAAATGTATGACCCCAACTTTTTATGAATAAAGATTTAATTTTCTCTAAATATTATTTTGAATAATAAGGTGTGATTTGATATAATGTTATAGTTATGGGTGATATGTACAAATTTTGCAAGTAAGCAGGTTGTCATAAAATATTCGTTTGGTCAGGAAATATTCTTTTTATTGAGGAATATACATACGACGACACAATCATTGGTGGACCCTACAATGGAATAACTTTCGGATATAGAAAGCGACAGAAATAAACTTCTTATAAAAATAATGGCAAAACTTTTATTGTTAAACTGTTGAAATATCCGGGAATAAAAGTACAATAATACGCGTTGTTACACATTAGCACACGGTATTACACAGTATCTCTGATTATTGATGCTTACGTATGAAGTCACTCAGTTTTATTCAATTATTGCAATAGTAATTGCTGCATAGTATCTCATTATTAATTTAATTATTGTCACAGTATCATCTGCACAATATGTTATATTATTAAATCAATAATTAAGACAACATAGTTATTCATATTATTATTTATTTTTTTATTAATGTCTAGAAAGTTCTATCGAGGAAAGGGGTTTGGTTATTTAATTGCGCGCCAGTAAGGAGAAATCCTTATCAAAAAGCCTCATCTTTCCTGTGAATGATCTGGTTGTCAATATTGTGAGTTATAATATTAATGATGAATAATTGTTAAAAGATTAAAAATATATTTATTGAAGATAAGTGATTTGTGTTAAATTAATATTTATTCAATTTTTGATATAAATAGAGGGGTTTGTCATGAGGCGTTTGTTGTAAGTTTGACTTATTATTCCATGGGGAGATATACTAATTTTTCAGACCGTTGGTTGTGGTTTTAATAGTAAATCAATATGGACCGTCAGTGTTGTGGTTTTAATAGTAAATAATATGGACCGTCCGTTTTAATAGCAAATTAATATGGATCATCCGTAAATCAGTTACTATTTAGTCCATTCTCCTATAAATAGAAGTTTATTTCTCCTTTCATTCTCACCAATTCACTAAGACTCACAAGAGAAATTATAGAGAGAGAAACTATAGAGAGAAAGAAGAAGAGTATTTTGCTACTTCACTATTGCAGTATCCAATTTCCTACTAAGGTAAGTGATATTATTTTTCGTATTTATTTTTTAATCTGTGAGAATAACCTGTCTACGCGGATTATTGCATGCATGGTGAATAACCCTTCGTACTCATTCTTTATTTGTGAAAAAGATATGTCTACGCGTATTACCGCATGACAGGTAAAAATCCATTTGCAGACTCGTATATTATTTCTTTTCATATTCTTAAATCTAAACTTACTATGGTAAGTATTGCTTCTATAATTCCTGAAATTAGTAAAATATCATTGAGTTTTGCACTTCATCCAGTATCGTTTCATTGGAATATTGGTCTGAACTTTCTTATTAAATTTTAATATTTTCATTGGGGGTACTATTCACTTGGAGTACTATTTATTCGGGGTACTTTGCATGATGTGGTACTATTCATTCGGGTACTATTTACGGGGTACTATTCACGACAAAAATAATTTTTTTTGTCCAAATTATTTTTGATACATGAATATCATTCTTGAATTTTACTCCACAATTAGTTATCATGTTGACAATTTAGAAATTCTTGAACTCCGGATAAATTAAATTATAAATATCTAATATTTATAATTGATCTCACTTGATTGATTCCTTATATCATTGTCATCATCCTCATACTTATCTTGTGATGAAAGTCATCTTTGACCCGTAGTGCATAGATGGAATATTGATTGGTATGATTATGACCAGAAATTGTCTATTGGTATAATCATGACCTGTAATGTTACAGACAAATGATGTGGTGAAAGTCCTCTTTGGCCCGTAATGCATAGATGGACAGTTATTTGGCAGATCATGACCTCTGGTGATACAAACGAATATCTTTGTCTCGTAGTGCATGGATAATTTGTTGGTGATACATACGAATATCCTTGGCCCATAGTGCATGGATAATTCGTTGATGTGAAATGTTTATTGATTGATATTAAAGGGATAAAATATTGATGATGGATTTTAAATCATAGAAGATAGTAGACATCATTCTCTACTTGACTCGTCTAATGGATTGCTGTTTCTGCTGCAGTTGTTGATCTAAAATTTTTTTGTCCATTGTATTCTATCAGATTTTTGTCTGTTGAGGACTAAGGATAATTTGTTTTACATTATCTTAGTCATAATATTCTTTGCTGGGGTAGTTGAGCTCACCCTGTGAGACCCCGAATTTTATGAAATAAAAGTATTCAATTTTTCTATTTTGGTAAATAGTAAAATTGATAAAAGTTTAAAGTTAAGGGTAATATGTGAAAAAAAAAATTCAAAGTAAGCAAGTTGATATAAAATATTCGTTGTGTCGGGAAATATTCGATTAGTCGGGGAATATTCTTTTTATCGGGGAATATTCGTATGACGGTACAATCATTGGTGGACCCCACAACAGAATTATTGTCGGATTGAAAAAATGACAAAAATATTTTTATGAAAATAACGGCGGAAGTTTTACCGTTAACTGTTGAAACACCCGGTGTTAAAAGTACAGTAATACGCGTGGTTGGATAGTAGCACACGGTATTGATTATTGATGCTTACGTGAGAAGTCACTCAGTTTTGTTTTATTAGTATTATTAATGTAATAAAACAGAAAAGCTTTTTATATAAAACAGAATACTTTTATAAAGTTATTCGTTTTATTAGGCTAATAGTAAAATCTTTTTATATAAAACAGAATACTTTTATAAAGTTATCTATTTTATTAGACAATAATTAGAATATATTATATTTTATTATGCATAGTATTTGCATAGTACCTGCATAGTATTTGCATAGTAAAATCGTTTATAAAGTTATTCATTTTATTAGATTATAAATAGAATATATTATATTTTATTTAAAAGATTTTGCTTTAAATATGGACCGTCAGATTAAAGTAAATCAATCTAGACCGTTCATGAGTTAGTTACTATGCAGTCTATTTTTCTATAAATAGAAGCTCATTCCTTCATTATTTTCTTACGAATTCACTGAAACTCTAGATAGAGAAACTATAGAGAGAAAAAAGAAAAGTATTCTGCTACTTCACTACTCTGATATCAAGTATCTTTTACGGTAAGGGATATTATTTGTTGTACTCGTAAATGGTATTCTTTCTTTCTTATTCATGAAGAGAACTTCTGTTATTCCATTCTTTATTATTCTGTTGGGATAATCTGTATACGCGAGCTACCCTATACTTGGTGAAATTCTTCTGTTATTACATTATTTATTATTCTGTCTGAATATCCTGTCTGTGCTCTACGCCGGACCTGGTTCCATTATATATTATTCTGTCGGAATATCATGTATGTACTTTACGCCGGACCTGGTTCCATTATTTATTATTCTGTCAGAATATCCTGTCTGTGCGTTTACGCCGGACCTTGTTCCATTATTTATTATTCTGTCGGAATATCCTGTCGGTGCATTTACACATGACCTGGTTCCACTATTTTTTTTCTGTTAGAGTAACCTGTCTGTGCGGTCTATCGTATGCTTGGTGATTTCTTTTGTTATTCTATTCTTTATTATACTCAGTTGGTTAAAGTTTTGGCTTTTATACTCCATGAAATTAGTGGAATATCCTTGATATTTACGCTTCATCCAGTATCTTTTCATGAAAGTATTCTTCTGAGCATTTTTAAATTTTACTCCACAAAGCAGTATCATGTTGACAATTTGGACGTTATTGATTTCTGGATAAATTAATTCTTGAACTTGTTTTATTGAATTATTATGTCATTGTCATCATCCTCATGTTTATATTATGTTGAAAGTCATCTGTGGCCTGTAGTACATAGATGGACTTGGTATGATTATGACTAGGGATTATTCGGTATAATCATGACCGTAATGTTACAAATAATGTTAAAAAGTCCTCATTGGCCCGTAGTGCATTGATAGACAGTTTTTGGTATGATTATGGCTATGGATTATCTTCGGCCAAGGGTGCAAATATGAATTATTTTATGGCATGATCAGGACCGTTGATGAAAACACGATTATCTTTGGCCCGTAGTGCATGGATAATTCGTGGTCGTGATACTAATGAATATCCTTGGCCTGTAGTGCAGGGATGATTCGATGATATGGATTAATTATTGAGTTGAGTCTCAACGATGAAATATTAATTCATGGATGTGATAATAATGAATATATTTGGCCGTAGTGCATGGATAATTCATGGATGTGATACTAACGAATATCCTTGGCCGTAGTGTATGGATAATTCGAAGGTGTGGATTATTTATTAAGCTGAGTCTCAGCGATAAAATATTGGTTATACACTTTTAATTTGAAGATAGTAGATATCATGCTCTACTTGACTCTTCTAAAATACAGTTGTATGTCTTTGGCCATAGTGCAAAGATGAATTTATTAGTATGATTATGAACAAGAATTGTGATTTGGTATAACCATGATTTTTGATGTTTCAGGTGAATATAGGTGATGAAAATTATCTTCGTCCTGGATGCGAAGAGGAATTTAGAATCACAATTATGATTATGAGTTATTCATATGATTGTGGACAGGAATGGTTGATTGATGTTACAGGGATAAAACATTATTGGTGGACTTTTAACATGGAGAAGATAATAGACCTAATGGTCTATTTGACTCTTCTAATGGATTGCTCGTTCCGCTGCAACTATGGTTGAAAAGTTTTATCAGCTACCATATGTTCTAAATCTCTGATTTATTAATGATGAAGGCTATTGATGATATAAATTAGCTTTAATTATGATATTCTTTACTAGGCTAGTTAAGCTCACCCTTTTGCTTTCATTGTTCTCTTCAGGAAGTGAGAATACAGCAGGGACTAGTCGGAAAACGGAGTGACGGTCCAGATGATATCATTAGTAGTCCTCACTATTCTATGAAATAATGTGATAGCTGTGGAGGTTCTCCCTAAACAGTATAGAAAAGTGTGTTGTATTCTATACATCATTTAGTAGTTATATTTGGTAAATCAAATAGGGTGAGGCGAACCCAACTTTGGAAGGGTGTTTTGCCACTATCATACAAAATGTCTAATGACATACAACCTCGTATTCTCATAAGACATGGTTGTGCACATTCACTTGCTGAATATATCTACGAGCACTATCTATATGATCTTGGAGTTTATTTGAAGTATAATTTTCACTTGGAGACAACGGAGATATTTATATGTCAAGAGAAGACTCACCATTGGAAAGAAGATGATAGTAATATTCTTTATTTTTATTTGGAGACTTTTGGGTCAATCAAGAATAATTCTGTGGATATATGATATCTATCATAACCTAGACGCATGGCCTCCCATGTACGAAGGTTTCCTTCAGCACTTCCCAAATATTTTAATTTCTAAAACAGTTTTTGACTATACTTTTATGTAAAGTATCATTGTAAGGTTGTGGTCGAGGTACCATGAGAGTTACATACATTTGTATTAAAACTCATAGTTAACTGTGGTCGTATTTTATACGACAGCTCAACAGTTGTATAAATGAAGTTGTATTTAAATTTTGTACCATGTATTTGGCGACTCAGAATGGGTGATGTATACCTAATTTTGGGGGCGTCACAGTTGGTATCAGAGCTTAGGGATATGGTCGCTGGCGGAGATAAGAGTCTAGAACTAGGAGGAGAGAGACGATTTATATACTTCGCTAGTGTGTGATTTACCTAAGCTGAAATTGTTTACTTGATAAGTTGACAAATTATGATATGTCAATTAACCTTTTTTTTGGAAGCTATATTCTAGAATGATATCTGAAATACAGAAGATGAGAAATGAAAAAATCATGATAGCGAGGAAATTACCGGGAAGGTACAATCTGAAAAGAAAGCAAGGTATTCTCATCTCTTCGAATATCAGGTACGTACGTAAATTTCGATGGCGAATTTTTATAAGGACGGGTGATTGTGAGACTCCAAATTTTATGAAATAAAAGTATTCAATTTTTATTTTGGTAAATAGTTAAATTGATAAAAGTTTAAAGTTAAGGGTAATATGTGAAAAAAAAAATCAAAGTAGGCAAGTTGATATAAAATATTCGTTGTGTCGGGGAATATTCGATTAGTCGGGGAATATTCTTTTTTTCGGGAAATATTCGTATGACGGTACAATCATTGGTGGACCCCACAATAGAATTATTGTCGGATTGAGAAAACGACAAAAATATTTTTATGAAAATAACGGCGGAAGTTTTACCGTTAACTGTTGAAACACCCGGTGTTAAAAGTACAGTAATACGCGTTGTTGGATAGTAGCACACGGTATTGATTATTGATACTTACGTGAAAAGTCACTCAGTTTTGTTTTATTAGTATTATTAATGTAATAAAACAGAAAAACTTTTTATATAAAACAGAATACTTTTATAAAGTTATTCGTTTTATTAGGCTAATAGTAAAATCTTTTTATATAAAATAGAATACTTTTATAAAGTTATCTATTTTATTAGACAATAATTAGAATATATTATATTTTATTATGTATAGTATTTGCATAGTACCTGCATAGTGTTTGCATAGTAAATTTTTTTATAAAGTTATTCGTTTTATTAGATTATAAATAGAATATATTATATTTTATTTAAAAGATTTTGCTTTAAATATGGACCGTCAGATTAAAGTAAATCAATCTAGACCGTTCATGAGTTAGTTACTATGCAGTCCATTTTTCTATAAATAGAAGCTCATTCCTTCATTATTTTCTTACGAATTCACTGAAACTCTAGATAGAGAAACTATAGAGAGAAAGAAGAAAAGTATCTTTTACGGTAAGGAATATTATTTGTTGTACTCGTAAAGGGTATTCTTTCTTTCTTATTCATGAAGAGAACTTCTGTTATTCCATTCTTTATTATTCTGTTGGGATAATCTGTATACGCGGGCTACCCTATACTTGGTGAAATTCTTCTGTTATTACATTATTTATTATTCTGTCGGAATATCCTGTCTGTGCTTTACGCCGGACCTGGTTCTATTTTATATTATTCTGTCGGAATATCATGTCTGTACTTTTCGCCGGACCTGGTTCCATTATTTATTATTCTGTCAGAATATCCTGTCTGTGCATTTACGCCGGACCTTGTTCCATTATTTATTATTCTGTCGGAATATCCTGTCGGTGCATTTACGCATGACCTGGTTCCACTATTTTTTTTTCTGTTAGAGTAACCTGTCTGTGCGGTCTATCGTATGCTTGGTGATTTCTTTTGTTATTCTATTCCTTATTATACTCAGTTGGTTAAAGTTTTAGCTTTTATACTCCATGAAATTAGTGGAATATCCTTGATATTTGCGCTTCATCCAGTATCTTTTCATGAAAGTATTCTTCTGAGCATTTTTGAATTTTGCTCCACAAAGCAGTATCATGTTGACAATTTGGACGTTATTGATTTCTGGATAAACTAATTCTTGAACTTGTTTTATTGAATTATTATGTCATTTTCATCATCCTCATGTTTATATTATGTTGAAAGTCATCTGTGGCCTGTAGTGCATAGATGGACTTGGTATGATTATAACCAGGGATTATTCGGTATAATCATGACCGTAATATTAAAAATGATGTGAAAAATTCCTCATTGGTCCGTAGTTGTGACGCCCCCAAAATAGGTATACAACACCCATTCTGTGTTGTCAATAACATGGTACAGAAATAACTACAACCTTATTAATACAACATAAAAACTGTGAGTGTAAATACAAATATTGTCATCTAGACAATATCCACACTCAAATAAGTCATCATTACAATTATTGGTACAATATTTTATAAAAAAAATAGTGAGAACTACTAAAATAACTTCCTAGAACCTTCATTCCATACCCCGACTAGTACTCGCTACATTCTCGCCTCCTGAAAAAAATGGAACAAAAAGGAAAAGGGTGAGCTCAACTAGCCCAGTAAAGAACATTATGACTAAGATAACATAGAACAAATTATCGTTAGTCTTCAACAGGGAAAAATATAATAGAATACAATAGACAACAAGTTTTAAATCAATATTCGCAGCGGAAAATAATAATTCATAGAAGAGTTATGTAGAGAATGAAATGAACTATTATCTATGAATTTAAAAGTCCATCATCAGTATTTTATCCCTGTAACATCAATCAATATTCATCTTCGCATTACAGGCCAAATATATTCACCAGTTGGTCATGTTCATCTAAACACCTGTTCATCTTTGCACTACGGGCCAAAGATATTCATTAGAAATCATTAATCTTTGCACTACAGGCCAAAGATATTCAATTATATCATCATTTAGGACTGAGGATGATGAAAAATATTTTAAAGGAAACGAATCCAGTGAAACAAAATAATAAATATTAAGGATTCGTATTTCAACTATTCCATGTCCAAAAATACCTCATAAATAATCATAGTGGAGTAAAATTCAAGAATGATCAAAACATGGATACAATCAAAGCTAGTATCCATAATAGATATTTTGGACAAAAAGAAGAAAATTTTATTTTTCGGTGAATAGTAACTCGTGAATAAACTCGTGAATATAGTAACTCATGAATAGTAACCCCGACATGAAAAGTTCTAAATTTGATAAAAAAAAATTCAGATTAATACTTCGGTATAATGATATTGAAGAAAATAATATCATTTAAGAAGAAATAACATCCCTTACCTCGGAAAG
Organism: Panax notoginseng; assembly: GCA_016801055.1. Classification (NCBI taxonomy): domain Eukaryota; kingdom Viridiplantae; phylum Streptophyta; class Magnoliopsida; order Apiales; family Araliaceae; genus Panax; species Panax notoginseng. The sequence goes on from CM029022.1 coordinate 41,681,422, forward strand.
ACGGTACTTTTGACTGGAATACTAGATATAGTGCTGAAGAAAACTTACACCGTATAGCAACACTCAAAGTATCAAATACTCACAAGAATGAGCTCGATATATAGAGAGAAATAGAGAGAAACTTGTGTTTCTGGTGTGATTTTTCAATTCTAACCTAAGCACCCTATTTATAGGAAAATGCTTAGAACACCAAAGCAGAAAATTTAATATAATAATAATATATTTATCAAATTTTTCTTAGCCCACCTCTAGACATCTGATCTCAGCCCATTTATATCACATGTTAGCCCACTTAAATGCCAAAAAACGTTTTTCTTCAAAATAATAAATAAAACTTCTAAAAATCAATTATTTCGGAACTTCTGAACTTCAATAATTCATAATAAATAGTACTTTTATCAGAAAATTTGAATCTGGCGAATTTTTATAGGAAATTCAATTCTTTACAACTTTGCAGAAGAAAGTTTTTTCAAATTCCAAACAGAAATTGACCGAAATCCACAAACGGGCGATTTTACAGTCAATAATAAATTTTCGGTCAAGAATTGTGTCCACCAACATACAAAATATGTGTTAATCATTTAATGCCACAAAAATACTCTTCCTCCTCATATACTCATATATCCCACATTCATTGTAAAAATATCACCATCAATATATTATTAAAATAATATATTTAAATAAATTATTTTATCAAAAAAAGATAAAATATTAATTTTCAACAATTGTCACATTAAAAATTTTCTCCATCTATGTCCACATAAAATTAATATTTTTCTCATCATATAAATCAATAATTAATTATACACAAATAATATTACAGAATCACAGTACTGGCAACCAGGTCGTTTTCAGGAAAGAGGGGGCTTTCCAATAAGAATTTCTCCTTACTGGCGCACAATTAGATGACCAAACCTCTCCTTAGACAGAACTTTCTAGACATTGCCAGTAATGTTATCTAATAATATTATTCAGATAATATGAATTATTGCTCCGATAATAGAAAATACTGCGTAGTGACAATTATAAAATATCAACGTAGCAATTATTTAATCAATAAAATATTGAACAGTAATTACTGTAACCATTATTGAGTAGTGCCTTCTTACGTAAGAATCAATAATTGGTGTAATACCGTGTGCTACTGTGCAACAACGCGTATTACCGTGTTTTAACCACCGGGTATTCCAACAGTATTAACGGTAACAACTACGCCGTTATTTATAAACAACTTATTTTTGTCGTTTTCTTCATCCAATCGCTTTCCTTTATGGGGCCCACAAAAGACTGCACCGTCGTACGAATATTCTCCGACAGTAAGAATATTCCACGACCAAGCGAATATTGCCCGACAACAATGAATATTTTATAACCACTTGCTTATTTAAAATATTTGCGCATTTTACTCATAACTAACCACATTAATAAAATCAACCCTTACTATTTTAGAATAATATATAGAGAAAATTAAATTTCATTTATTAATTGGGGTCTTACAACCTCCCCTCCTTATGAAATTTCGTCCTCGAAATTGACATACGTACCTGGTGTTTCGAAAAGATGATGATACTTCGCTTTCATTTCCGTTTCCAACTCCCAGGTCATTTCCTCAATAGCATGGTTTCTCCACAAAACTTTAACTTGTGGTATGACCTTCGTGCGTAGGACATGCTCCTTCCTATCCAAGATCTTGACAGGTACCTCCTCGTACGTTAAGTCTTCGGCTATCTCGTCCGGTTCTAACTCAATAACGTGGTTCGGGTCTTTCACATATTTACGAAGCACAGATATATGAAAAACATTATGAACACGAGACATACTTGGAGGTAACGCGAGTCTATAGGCCACATTTCCTACTCGGTCAAGAATCTGAAATGGACCAATAAATCGTGGATTGAGCTTTCCTCTCTTCCCAAATCTTGTAACTCCTTTCCATGGAGCTACACGTAATAATACATGATCCCCAATGTCAAATTACACGTCCTTTCGATGAAGATCCACATAACTCTTTTGTCGATCCTGTGCCGTTTGTATACGTTGTCGAATCGTTTGGATCTTCTCTGTAGTCATTCGTACCAACTCTGGTCCCAACAACGTTGCTTCTCCCACCTCATCCCAACATACTGAAGAGCGACACTTTCGTCCATACAATGATTCAAAGGGAGCCACACCTATACTTGCCTGATAACTGTTGTTATAGGAGAATTCCACTAATGGTAGGTACTTATCCCAACTTCCTTTAAATTCTAGGACACAAAGTCTTAATAGATCTTCAAGAGTTTGAATAGTCCTCTCTGATTGTCCGTCCGTTTGAGGATGGTATGCCGAACTGAACCGTAAATCCGTGCCCATAGCTTTTTGCAAACTAACCCAAAATCTTGAAGTGAATCTTGGGTCACGATCCGAAACTATGGATACTGGCATGCCATGCAACCTTACAATCTCATTCACGTACATACTAGCAAGACGTTCAAGGGAATAAGTCTCCCGTATCGGCAAGAAATGAGCAGACTTGGTTAGTCTATCAACTATAACCCAAATAGCATTTATGCCTTGAGAAACCGTGGGAAGACCCGTAACGAAATCCATGGTAATGTGTTCCCACTTCCATTTTGGAATCTCAAGTGGTTGCAATGGACCTTTTGGTACTTGATGCTCCGCCTTTACATGTTGACAAGTTAAACACCTCGAGATAAACTTTGCAATCTCTCTCTTCATATTGTTCCACCAAAATGTATGTCGAAGATCACGATACATTTTAGTACTTCCAGGATGGATTGCAAATGGTGTATTATGTGCCTCCATCATGATCTTGTACTTCAAATCAGAATCATTAGGAACACAAAGTCTGGAGTGGACTCGAAGTATTCCTTCTTCATCGATTCTTGCTTCTGGATTAGCACCTTCTTGCACTTTCTTCTTCATATACTCAGCTCCGGGTCTGTAGCTTGAGCAACTTTAACTTTATCGATTAAAGTTGGTTCTACGCGTATACTTGACATCATCGCACTCATTCCTGCATATGATCTTCTACTCAACGCGTCAGCTACCACGTTTGCTTTTCCAGGATGGTATTGAATAGTGTGGTCGTAATCTTTCAACAGCTCGAGCCAACGTCGTTGCCGCATGTTGAGTTCTTTTTGAGTGAAGAAATATTTGAGGCTTTTATGGTCTGAATATATCTCTACTTTCTCCCCATATAGATAGTGCCTCCAGATCTTTAGCGCAAAAATGACTGCTGCCAACTCTAGATCATGAGTAGGATAATTCCTCTCATATTCTTTAAGTTGTCGCGAGGCATAGGCTATGACTTTTTCACGTTGCATGAGAACACATCCTAACCCTTTGCCTGAAGCATCGCTGTAGATAACAAATCCATCTGAACCAGATGGTATTGTCAGAACAGGTGCCGAAATGAGTCTCCTCTTAAGCTCTTGGAAACTCTTTTCGCATTCTTCGCTCCATACGAATTTGATATCCTTCCGAGTCAGCTGAGTTAACGAGGTAGCGATTCGAGAAAACCCTTCTACGAATCTTCGATAATAACCAGCTAAGCCCAGAAAGCTACGTACATCGGTCACCGTCTTCGATTGCTCCCAGCTTTGTATTGCTTCAATCTTCGCCGGGTCCACAGATACTCCATGTTTTGACACCACGTGTCTTAGGAATGCTACTTCCTCAAGCCAGAACTCGCATTTCTTCAACTTAGCATATAACTTATTTTCACGCAGCCTTTGGAGTACCAGCTTCAAATGGTGCTCATGATCTTCACGGCTTTTGGAATATATGAGGATGTCATCAATAAAGACAACAACGAACTGATCCAAATAATACTTGAATACTCGGTTCATCATATCCATGAAAGCCGCAAGAGCATTAGTCAATCCAAAAGACATGACTAAGAATTCATAATGCCCGTACCGAGTTCTAAAGGCAGTCTTCGGAATATCCTCAGTTTTAACCTTCAGCTGATGATATCCAGAACGAAGATCAATTTTTGAAAAGAATTGTGCTCCTTGTAACTGGTCAAACAGGTCATCAATACGAGGTAGCGGATACCTATTCTTGATGGTGACATGGTTTAATTCCCGGTAATCGATACAAAGTCTCATACTCCCGTCTTTCTTCTTTACAAATAAAACAGGAGCATCCCAAGGAGATGTACTAGGACGAATGAAGTCGATGTCCAACAACTCTTGTAGTTGGAATTTTAACTCCTGAAGTTCAATAGGAGCCATTCGATATGGGGTTTTAGAAATGGGCTTTGTACCAGGTTCAAGATCAATAAAGAATTCAACTTCACGTTCTGGGGGTAGACCAGGAAGTTCTTCAGGAAATACGTCAGGAAAGTTACTAACAACAGGAATATTATTCAAATTTGACGTGTCTTTATTCAAATCCATAACATGGGCTAAGAAAGCTTGACATCCGTTTTTTAATAAACGAATGGCTTTATGACTTGATATGACAATGATTGATTTTAATGGCTTTGTTGCTTGAATTCGAACAACAGGTTGATTAGGAATATGAAAACTAACCACCTTATGAAAATAATCAATTTTGGCATGATGAGTAGTTAACCAATCAATTCCTAAAATCACGTCAAATGCAAGTATCTTTAAAGAGATAAGGTCAACAGGTAAGGTGATGGTGCCAACTTGGATCAAACAAGATTTATAAACAGTGGATGTGATGAAAGTTTCCCCTAACGGAGTCTCCACAGATAAATCAAAGTCTAATTTCTCCGGAGTCAAGTTTAAACGTTGAGCACAAGCAGGAGAAATAAATGAATGGGTAGCACCGGTATCTAGTAAGGTATAAACTTCACATGAATTTATGATTAGCTTACCCGTGATCACCTCGTTTGGGTTCCTCGCATGTTGACCAGTCACGACAAACGCTTTTTCAGGAACCATTGACTTTGACTTTTCTGGGGCAGCCTTTTGAGTCACCGTCCCCGCTGAACTTGGTTTCGCTACCGTACAATCTCGAGCGATATGTCCTTCCTTTCCATAATTATAGCATACCTTGAACTGTTGTGGACAGTTTGGGCTGATATGTCCCTCTTTTCCACATTTATAGCGTATGACCGGTGGTCGTTCTCCTCCCTTGTAACCAGTTGCTGCTGGTGCTGACGTCTTCGTATTATCATTGTTGAATCTCCTCTTTTTAAAATCTCCTCCCGACTCGCTTCTTCTATTTTCATGGCCACGATTACCACCAGAGTGGTTGCCGTTCTTATCTGTATTTTTCTTTCTCCGCTGGTTATCATTGTTCTGATGACTGTTGTCACCGGTATGATCCTGGTTGTGGTCCCTCGGTTGACCATACTCATTATCTCGCTCTAATAATTGAGCCCTGTTGGCAACATCTGAATAGAGAGAAAATTTATGAGAAATGAGATATTGACGTATGCCGGGTTTCAAACCTCTCAGAAATATCCGCGTCATACGTTCCTCATTCTCCACCAAATGAGGTGCAAACCTGGACAACTCTGCAAACTTCGCCTCGTACTGGGACACCGTCATGTTGTTCTGCTCCAGTCTAATAAACTCCACTTCCTTTATATGACGAACACTTTCAGGAAAGTATTTGTCATTGAACAGTTTCTGAAATGTCTCCCAAGACATGCTGACTGCGGCTGGATGGGTACGTTTCATAGACTCCCACCAGTAGTCTGCCTCGCCACGGAACATAAATGTGGCGAATGGAACCTTCTGTTCATCCGTGCATCCCAAGACATCGAATATCTTGGTAATTTGCTTGACCCACGTTTCCGCCATGATCGGATCCGGCTTTCCCTTAAATTCTGGTGGTCCCAACTCTTTGAACTGCTTGGCTGTGACCAAGTGTGCGTTGCCATTATTTTTTCCTATATTTTGAACAGGAATCTCCTTCGTCTGGTTTTGCATGAACCGCAAAAAACTTCTAAACATCTCATCGTTCACCGTCTGCTCAGTGGTGTTGTTCACAGGAGGAATATTGCCAGCCTGTTGCACGTTCTCCTCGTTGGTGAGTACAGGTGTCTCCACGGTTTCATTTACTCCACTGTTAACATTTTCAGTCGACATTCTCAAATACTGCCATAAAACAAGGGTTAATTTAACAAATTAACAAATCACATAATATCCCTATATTATGACCGACCAACAAATAAGTTTAGGTAGGACACACTAGCGAAGGATTTACTCGTCTCTCCCCTCCTAGTTCTATTCCCCGATCTCCGCCAGAGATCATATCCCTAAGCTCTGATACCAACTGTGACGCCCCCAAAATAGGTATACAACACCCATTCTGTGTCGTCAATAATATGGTACAGAAACAACTACAACCTTATTAATACAACATAAAAACTGTGAGTGTAAATACAAATATTGTCATCTAGACAATATCCACACTCAAATAAGTCCTCATTACAATTATTGGTACAATATTTTACAAAAAAAAATGGTGAGGACTACTAAAACAACTTTCTAGAACCTTCATTCCATACCCCGACTAGTACTCGCTACATTCTCGCCTCCTGAGAAAAATGAAACAAAAAGGAAAAGGGTGAGCTCAACTAGCCCAATAAAGAACATTATGACTAAGATAACATAGAACAAATTATCGTTAGTCTTCAACAGGGAAAAATATAATAGAATACAATAGACAACAAGTTTTAAATCAATATTAGCAGCGGAAAATAATAATTCATAGAAGAGTTACGTAGAGAATGAAATCTACTATTATCTATGAATTTAAAAGTCCATCATCAGCATTTTATCCCTATAACATCAATCAATATTCATCTTCGTACTACAGGCCAAAGATATTCACCAGTTGGTCATGTTCATCTAAACATCTGTTCATCTTTGCACTACGGGCCAAAGATATTCATCAGAAATCATTAATCTTTGCACTACAGGCCAAAGATATTCAATTATATCATCATTTAGGACTAAGGATGAAAAAAAATACTTTAAAGGAAACGAATCCAGTGAAACAAAATAATAAATATTAAGGATTCGTATTTCAACTATTCCATGTCCAAAAATACCTCATAAATAATCATAGTGGAGTAAAATTCAAGAATGATCAAAATATGGATACAATCAAAGCTAGTATCCATAATAGATATTTTGGACAAAAAGAAAGAAATTTCATTTTTCGGTGAATAGTAACTCGTGAATAGTAACTCGTGAATAGTAACTCATGAATAGTAACCCTGACATGAAAAGTTTTAAATTTGATAAAAGGTTCAGATCAATACTTCGGCATAATGATATTGAAAAAAATAATATCATTTAAGAAGAAATAACATCCCTTACCTCGGAAAGACGGTACTTCTGACTGGAATACTAGATATATTGCTGAAGGAAACTTGCACCGTATAGCAACACTCAAAGTATCAAATACTCACAAGAATACGCTCGATATATAGAGAGAAATAGAGAAAAACTTGTGTTTCTGGTGTGATTTTTCAATTCTAACCTAAGCACCCTATTTATAGGAAAATGCTTAGAACACCAAAGCAGAAAATTTAATATAATAATAATATATTTATCAAATTTTTCTTAGCCCACCTCTAGACATCTGATCTCAGCCCATTTATATCACATGTTAGCCCACTTAAATGCCAAAAAACGTTTTTCTTCAAAATAATAAATAAAACTTCCAAAAATCAATTATTTCGAAACTTCAGAACTTCAATAATTCATAATAAATAGCCTTTTTATCAGAAAATTCGAATCTCGCAAATTTTTATAGGAAATTCAATTCTTTACAACTTTGCAGAAGAAAGTTTTTTCAAATTCCAAACAGAAATTGACCGAAATCCACAAACGGGCGATTTTACAGTCAATAATAAATTTTCGGTCAAGAATTGTGTCCACCAACACACAAAACATGTGTTAATCATTTAATGCCACAAAAATACTCTTCCTCCTCATATACTCATATATCCCACATTCATTGTAAAAATATCACCATCAATATATTATTAAAATAATATATTTAAATAAATTATTTTATCAAAAAAAGATAAATTATTAATTTTTAACAATTGTCACATTAAAAATTTTCTCCATCTATATCCACATAAAATCAATATTTTCCTCATCATATAAATCAATAATTAATTATACACAAATAATATTACAGAATCACAGTACTGGCAACCAGGCCGTTCCCAGGAAAGAGGGGGCTTTCCAATAAGGATTTCTCCTTACTGGCGCGCAATTAGATGACCAAATCTCTCCTTAGACAGAACTTTCTAGACATTGTCAATAATGTTATCTAATAATATTATTCAGATAATATGAATTATTGCTCCGATAATGGAAAATACTGCGTAGTGACAATTATAAAATATCAACGTAGCAATTATTTAATCAATAAAATATTGAACAGTAATTACTGTAACCATTATTGAGTAGTGCCTTCTTACGTAAGAATCAATAATTGGTGCAATACCGTGTGCTACTGTGCAACAACGCGTATTACCGTGTTTTAACCACCGGGTATTCCAACAGTATTAACGGTAACAACTACGCCGTTATTTATAAACAACTTATTTTTGTCGTTTTCTTCATCCAATCGCTTTCCGTTATGGGGCCCACAAAAGACTGCGCCGTCGTACGAATATTCTCCGACAGTAAGAATATTCCACGACCAAGCGAATATTCCCCGACAACAATGAATATTTTATAACCACTTGCTTATTTAAAATATTTGCGCATTTTACCCATAACTAACCACATTAATAAAATCAACCCTTACTATTTTAGAATAATAAATAGAGAAAATTAAATTTTATTTATTAATAATTTGGGGTCTTACAGTAGTGCATTGATGGACAGTTTTTGGTATGATTATGGCTATGGATTCTTTTTGACCAAGGGTGCAAAGATGAATTGTTTTATTGCATGATCAAGGCCGTTGATGAAAACACGATTATCTTTGGCCCGTAGTGCATGGATAATTCGTGGTCGTGATACTAATTAATATCCTTGGCCTGTAGTGCAGGGATGATTCGATGATGTGGATTAATTATTGAGCTGAGTCTCAGCGATGAAATATTAATTCATGGATGTGATAATAATGAATATCTTTGGCCGTAGTGCATGGATAATTCATGGATGTGATACTAACGAATATTTTTGGCCGTAGTGCATGGATAATTCGAAGGTGTGGATTATTTATTAAGCTGAGTCTCAATGATAAAATATTAGTTATACACTTTTAATTTGTAGAAGATAGTAGATATCATGCTCTACTTGACTCTTCTAAAATACAGTTGTATGTCTTTAGCCGTAGTGCAAAGATAAATTTATTAGTATGATTATGAACAAGAATTGTGATTTGGTATAACCATGATTTTTGATGTTTCAGGTGAATATAGGTGATGAAAATTATCTTCGTCCTGGATGCGAAGAGGAATTTAGAATCACAATTATGATTATGAATTATTCATATGATTATGGGCAGGAATGGTTGATTGATGTTACAGGGATAAAACATTATTGGTGGACTTTTAACATGGAGAAGATAATAGACCTAATGGTATATTTGACTCTTCTAATAGATTGCTCGTTCCGCTGCAACTATAGTTGAAAAGTTTTATCAGCTACCATATGTGATAAATCTCTGATTTATTAATGATGAAGACTATTGATGATGTAAATTAACTTTAATTATGATATGCTTTACTAGGCTAGTTGAGATCACCCTTTTACTTTCATTGTTCTCTTCAGGAAGTGAGAACGCAGTAGGGACTAGTCGGGGAACGGAGTGACGGTCCAGATGATATCATTAGTAGTCCTCACTATTCTATGAAATAGTATGATAGCTGTGGAGGTTCTCCCTAAACAGTATAAAAAAGTGTGTTGTATTCTATACATCATTTAGTAGTTATATTTGGTGAATCAAATAGGGTGAGGCGAACCCAACTTTGGAAGGGTGTTTTGCCACTATCATACAAGATGTCTAATGACATACAACTTCGTGTTCTCATAAGACATGGTTGTGCACATCCACTTGCTGAATATATCTTTGAGCACTATCTATATGATCTTGTAGTTTATTTGAAGTATAATTTTCACTTGGAGACAACGGATATATTTATATGTCAAGAGAAGACTCACCATTGGAAAGAAGATGATAGTAATCTTCTTGATTTTTATTTGGAGACTTTTGGGTCAACCAAAGATAATTATGTGGACATATGATATCTATCATTATCTAGACGCATGACCTCCCATTTACGAAGGTTTCCTTGAGTATTTCCCAAATATTTTAATTTCTAAAACAGTTTTTGACTATACTTTTATGTAAAATATCATTGTAAGGTTGTGGTCAAGGTACCTTGAGAGTTACATACATTTGTATTAAAACTCATAGTTAACTGTGGTCGTATTCTATACGACAGCTCAACAGTTGTATTTGAATTTTGTACCATGTATCTGGCGACTCAGAATGGGTGATGTATACCTAATTTTGGGGGCATCACACACCCTTTTCCTTTTGATTCCATTGTTCTTCTCAGGAGGCAAGAATGTAGCTGGGACTAGCCGGGGAGTGAAGTAATGGTCCAAGATAGTTCTTAAAGTACTCCTCATTATTTTAAAAAATAGTGTGACAATAATTGTAATGAGGATTTTATTTGAGTTTGCATATTGTCTACGAGATAATATTTGTATTAAAACTCACAGCGTATGTGTTGTCGTATTTTGCATGACAGTTGTATAAATGAAGTTTGTATTTAAATTCTGTACCGTATATCTAGAGACTCAGAATGGATTGTATGGACTTATTATGGGGGCGTTACATGAAAAGTTTCATCTCCTCCTAGATCAAATATCAGCATATCTCTTCACGATGCATAATCTCTCATTCACGAATTCTCAGATCAGAAGTCAATTTGATGATCTCGTATATTCACAAATATATCCACTTCCATAATCCTGGGCCAAATATCAATATTTGAAACTTCTCGCGTCTCATATGCAAACACTCTTAAATTCCTGGATTAAACACAAAACACAATCAATCAATATGTATCTTTCGTGTAATCACTGAGAAATCAGAAAATTCAAAATCACATGCATAGTCTACTAACACAAAAATTAAAACACTTCTCTGTAAACTCTCAATGCATTGTATACTTCTAATATATCTTAAAACTTATATTAATTGTTAATTAGCTCATGTGTAAAGCCTCTCCCTCCTTTTTTATGAACTAGAGAAAATCTCATTATTTTATTAAATTATTGTGGCATGAGATTTTATATATGTTGAAAGCATTCATATTATTCTACTCATTTCAAAATAAATTTGGATACTCGAATACGAATAAAACTTTAGAAGCTACAGACGCAACACAAAAATTAAACTCATTTTTTATTGAACTATATATACTATATATGCGTACGTTTTTTTAGTAAGAGTACCAAACTCTGTTTTCACAAAATAATATGATAATAAAAATTTATATGATCAAAAGTCACAAAATTTCATACATGTGAGTAAATTGCCACCAAGTTATAAAAAATTTACTAGAGAGATTTTTAGTCATCGATAAGCCACAGACAAAATTGTCAGAGAGATTTTTTTTTAAATTATTAATAGTTATTAGTGAACCAAAATTGACCGTTAAAAAAATAATTATGCGACTTTTTAATTTATTTATGATGTTAGAAATTAATTAATTAAAATGCTACATAACTAATTTTTTAACAGTCGACCGTTGTCATCTTTTAACTAATTTTTTTAATTTTGACGAGTTTTAGAATTTATCAAGATTCATATATATCATATACTATATCTATATAATATAATATTAGAAATCAAAATTTACTATTTGATTTTTTAAAGTCATAACGATATATTTCTATAATAAAAGTTTGTATAATTTATCTAATTTTTAATAAATTTAGTAAAAAAAAATACAAACGGTTTATAATTTTAATAATTATATTTTTTAAAATTAGATTAATTTATATTTATTTTAAGTTAAAAATTTACCAGAGAGTTTTGCGACTTTTGAATTTTTCAAAAATTCTCTCTGACAATTTCTTTACTGGCGATTTGAATTTCCACCTTTGTGTTTAATATTTGGAAGTTTTTAGAGATGAGGTCAGACTTTGGATATGTATTGATAGTTATAACTTTTCTTCTAAAGTCGGTCAAACTCTATCATGTAATAGAAATCTGAAAAATCTATGACTTTTTGAATACCAAAATATTTTTACAGACTTTAAAAAAGACTCAATTTAATACAACATAGCTTTTAAAGACATTATAAAAGTTGTAATTGAATAGCAGTAAACTTTTATAAACTCTTTAAATATCTTGATTGAATACAACTAAATTTTAAAAATCATAATTAAATACACCCTCCTAAAATTTAAGATTATCATTAATTTAGTTATTGTAATGATAAATATTTCTTTTTTTATTATGTAATGTCATATATTTGAGTTTTTTGCCAGCAAAAAGTCAGAAATTCATCGAGGAGTTCAGATTGAAAAGTATATTTTCTTTAGGTTTCTCCTACTAGCATCTCCTACGTCTTAAAATTGAAATGTATCCCTAAATTTATTACCTTATATTAGTGTAGGTTATAAAAAAAAATTAGGTTAATTTACATAAAAAATTTAATAGGTTTCAAATAAAATTTTAATTTTTAATATTAATTTTATATTTCAGACAAAAATTATTATTTTTTAAAAAAAAAGTGTTGGGGTAATAATTTCCTTTTCTAGTAGATTCCCGAAATGGGCCAGCAGTGTCTACGTCCGCCTACCACCTTATCCCGTCACATCTTAACCTTTTCTCATCATTTTTTCCTTCTAAATTTAGACTACCTCTTTTCACTTGTCTTCATTTCAAGTGGCCACCTCACTCTACTTTTTTCCAATACGTGAGACATTATTTTAGTGATATTCTAGTGAATTTTTTTTTTTGGATTTTTTTGGTTTTTTTTTAATACCTCTCAAAAAATATATAATATTTATTATAATTAAATTTTTTATAAAAAACAGTATTTTAGGCATAATTTGGATATATACAAGAAATATAGTCTGTACAGTCTATACAATCCTATTTCTTGTATCTATCCAAATTATGCCTAAAATACTGTTTTTTATAAAAAATTTAATTGTAATAAATACTATACATTTTTTGAGAGGTACTAAAAAAAATAAAAAAAAAATAGAAAAAGAATGTCACTAAAAAAATGTCACCCTAGAAGGACTCTCTTTTTATAGGTTATATGTTTTGTTCCACTGACCAAGTCATACGAGAGACTTATGGTGGTAAAAATAATGTTACTATCACATGAAAATGTGTCACATAATATTAATATACACATATGTATAATGTGGGCCCCACATGTCAGGTAGGGGCCCACAGTATACATGTGTGTGTATGCGAGTATTATGTGATTTTTTTTTATGTGATAGTAGCATTGTTGTAGCGTTAATGGGTGGCACGTAAAATTAAAATCTTTTACATTTGTGTTTATGAGTTTTAGAAAGGGTGAAATTTTTTTTAAGAAAATTAATATTTTCATATGATTTTTTGATATTTTTACATGAAAAGTGTCGTTATAGATGTATAGTGACGATTTTTTACTGTCGCTATACATTTATAGAGACACTTTTTATGTAAAAATATCAAAAAATTATGTGAAAATATCAATTTTTAAAAATTAACTATAATGATTATACTAGTTTTTGTTAAATGTTATACTTGTAAAAAAATTTAAAGAGAAAAAATGAGGAAAATATATGAAAAATAATCTCAACTCTTTATTCAAATTTTTCAAGAAAACTTCGGTGGAAAATTATTTCACCTTTTATAAAACTTTTTATTATTTTTGTTTTATTTTGAACATAACAAATGTTAAAATTTTAGTTCTTTTTATATATAAACGCAAAGAAGAAAAGCTAAAGCAAATATTATATTCTTTTTCAATTGTATGAGATCACGTGTCATAATTAATTTCTCAACAAAGTCATAATTAACCAGTTTGAAAAAAATTCTATGCCAAGATGATAATTAGATATAAAAATTGGGTATAAATACTTTATAATTTTATTTATTTATATTTTTACCTTAAATGAGAAGTATATAAAATAAGTAAAATTGTAAAGCAGGCATGTCTAATTTTCATTTTCAATTATCATGTTCAAAAATAATGTTAAAGACACAAATTATTCTATAAATATTTTACAAACTGTTGATGTGACATACTCCACCTTAGCATATTGTGTGGGGTCGAAGACTACATTGAAGTAATTATTGATCAATATGCTGAGATGGAGTATGTCACATCAGCAGTTTGTAAAATATTTATAAAATAGTTTGTGTCTGTAGCATTACTCAATATAGAATTAGAAGAGCTCAACCAGTCTTCCCTGCATATTAAATAAGGTGGTGTTTGTTTGTGTCTGAATCTCTCTTAATTCACATACTTCGGTCAAATGCAAATCTTGATTGGTAAAAAAAAAATTTACCTTTTAATACATATTAATCGTTAAGACAAAAACTCAAATATTAACTATTAAGAGTTGCCTCTTAATAGTTTATTTAAAATTTATGAACAAAAATATCCTCAAATTTTAAAATCATTCAAATAAAATTTTTAAATAACTCAGAGGGTTAAAATGGTAAAATAATATCATTCAGATATTTTATACTTTTTAATTATCAAACAATTTTTTAGATTTAATATTATTTCATTCGAACGATCTAATTTATTAAGATGTATTAACCATTTAAATTTTAATTATTCAAATTTATCAAACACCACCTAAATCCTCCTAATCCTCCCTCCCTCGTTCCCTCTAATTAACTTTCTCTATTTTTTTAATACTAGTTCACAAATAATGCTAAATGAGCCACGCTACAAATTGGATATAATAATAAACATCATATTACTCTCCTAAAAAAAATTATCAATAAATTTTACTCACATACCTAACAATATATATATATATATATATATATATATATATATATATATATATATATAGAGAGAGAGAGAGAGAGAGAATTAATTGCATATCTCTTTATTTAACATACTCCTTTATTTAATATATTTTGTTCACCACCTTTAGCGAAGGATCGGACGATGGTTCGGTCCATCACGTATATCAAAAAACTGTCGTCTTAACTTTTAGTGACCCATCGAATCGTCGTCATAACATATAAACCGTTTATCTGTTCTATAGCGACGGACCAAATCGTCGTCCAATCCGTTATTAAAGATAATGAGTAAGGTGTAAGACCCCAAATTATTAATAAATGAAATTTAAATTCCCTCTATTTATTATTTTGAAATAGTAAGTGTTAAATTGATTAATGAGGTTAGTTATGGGTAAAATACGAAAATATTTCAAATAAGCAGGTGGTTATAAAATATTCATTGTTGTCGGGGAATATTCGTTTGGTCGTGGAATATTCTTCCTGTCGGGGAATATTCGTACGACGGCGCAGTCTTTTGTGGGCCCCATAACGGAAAGCGATTGGATGAAGAAAACGACAAGTATATGTTTTTTATTAATAACGGCGTAGTTGTTACCGTTAATACTGTTGGAATACCCGGTGGTTAAAACACAGTAATACGCGTTGTTACACAGTAGCACACTGTATTGCACCAATTATTGATTCTTACGTAAGAAGGCACTACTCAATAATGGTTACAGTAATTACTGTTCAGTATTTTATTTTATTGATTCAATAATTGCTGCGTTGATATTTTATATTACTGTTGTTTCAATAATTGTCACTACACAGTATTTCTCATTATCAGATCAATAATTCATATTATTTGAATAATATTATTAGATAACATTATTGGCAATGTCTAGAAAGTTCTGTCTAAGGAGAGGTTTGGTCATCTAATTGCGCGCCAGTAAGGAGAAATCCTTATTGGAAAGCCCCCTCTTTCTTGGGAACGGCCTGGTTGTCATAAATGTGATTCTGTAATATTATTTGTGAATAATTAATTATTGATTCATATGATAAGGAAATATTTATTTTTTGTGGATATAAATGAGGAATATATTTTTGTGGTTAAAAATGAAGGAGTTAATGTTGAGGTTTTTATCAGTATTTTTGTCGGAATGGAGGTATTAAAAATCAGGGTTTTTGAGATATTTTGCGGGGGTTATAATTTTTAATCCGACCGTTGGATCGTGGTAATTTTTGGATATGTTATACATATATAAGTTGAGTATATGTCCACAAATTTTGAACCGTTAAAAATGAATATATGATTTATTATGAATTTTACGAGATGACTGGTTCAGAAATTGTTAAATTTTCGGAGTTAATCATTGTGGTAGAAAATTCTAGAATTGGTGGGCCCCACTCTTGGTTGGTGAAGAAATGTGCTGAGATTTTTATTCAAATGTGGTGGGTGGGAATAGTAGCAGGTAAAGCCATCAGGTTGCAGGTTAAGTCTGCTTCGGCGTGCTAACATTTTCCTATAAATAGAGGGCTAAGTTAGAATTGAAAATCACACCAGAAACAAGTTTTCTCTCTTTCTCTCTCTAGATTATTGAGTGTATTTTGTGAGTATTTAGATACTTTGAGAGTTTCTATTCATCAGAGCAAGTGTCTTTCAGCCTTATACCGGTATTCCGACCAGAAGTACTGTCTTTACGAGGTAAGGGATGTTATTTTATTCAAAAATGATATTATTTCTTCAATATCATTATGCCGAAATATTGATTGGAAATTTTTATCAAATTTGGAACTTTTCACGTCGGGGTTACTATTCATGAGTTACTATTCACGAGTTACTATTCACGAGTTACTATTCACCGAAAAATAAAATTTTCTTCTTTTCGTCCAAAATATCTATTCTGGGTACTAGCTTTGATTGTATCCATGTTTTGATCATTCTTGAATTCTACTTCACTATGAATAATTATAAGGTATTTTTGGACATGGATAAATCGAAATACGAATCCTTAATATTTGTTATTTTGTTTCACTGGATTCGTTTTCTTTAAGATATTTTTCATCATCCTCAGTCCTAAATGATGATATTACTGAATATCTTTGGCCGTAGTGTAAAGATGAATGATTAACTGATGAATATCTTTGGCCCGTAGTGCAAAGATGAACAGGTGTTGAGATGAACATGACCGACTGGTGATACAAATAAATATCTTTGGCCTGTAGTGCAAAGATGAATATTTGATTAAAGATGGTTATTGATTGTTGTTACAGGGATAAAATATTGATGATGGACTTTTAAATCTTAGAAGATAGTAGAACTCATTCTCTACTTGACTCTTCTAATGGTTTGCTGTTTCCGCTGCAGTTATTGATTTAAAACTTGTTGTCTATTGTATTCTATTAGATTTTTCCCTGTTGAAGACTAACGATAATTTGTTCTGTATTATCTTAGTCATAATGTTCTTTACTGGGCTAGTTGAGCTCACCTTTTTCCTTTTTGTTCCATTTTTCTCAGGAGGCGAGAATGTAGCGAGTACTAGTCGGGGTATGGAATGATGGTTCTAGAAGTTACTTTAGTAGTCCTCACCATTTTTGTGAAATAATGTATCAATAATTGTAATGAGGACTTATTTGAGTGTGGATATTGTCTAAATGACAATATTTGTATTTAAACTCACAGTTCTTGTGTTGTAATAATAAAGATGTAGTTGTTTCTGTACCATGTATTTTGGCGACTCAGAATGGGTGTTGTATACCTATTTTGGGGGCGTCTCAGTTGGTATCAGAGCTTAGGGATATGATCTCTGGCGGAGATCGGGGAATAGAACTAGGAGGGGAGAGACGAATAAATCCTTCGCTAGTGTGTCCTACCTAAGCTTATTTATTGGTCAGTCATAATATAGGGGTATTATGTGATTTGTTAATTTATTTAATTAACCCTTGTTTTATGGCAGTATTTGAGAATGTCGACTGAGAATATTAACAGTGGAGTAAATGAGACCGTGGAGACACCGGTGCTTACCAACGAGGAGAACGTGCAACAGGCTGGCAATGTTCCTCCTGTGAACAACACCAATGAGCAGATGATGAATGATGGAATGTTTAGAAGTTTTTTGCAATTCATGCAAAACCAGACGAGGGAGACTCGTGTTCAAAATACAGGAGGAAATGATAGCAATTCACGGTTTGTCACAGCCAAACAGTTCAAAGAATTGGGACCACCAGAATTTAAGGGAAAGCCGGATCCGATCATGGCGGAAACGTGGGTCAAGCAAATTACCAAGATATTCGATGTCTTGGGATGCACGGAGGAACAGAAGGTTCCATTCGCCACCTTTATGTTCCGTGGCGAGGCAGATTACTGGTGGGAGTCTGTGAAGCGTACCCATCCAACCGCACTCAGCATGTCTTGGGAGACATTTCAGAAACTGTTCAATGACAAGTACTTTCCTGAAAGTATTCGTCATATGAAGGAGGTAGAGTTTATTAGACTGGAGCAGAATAACATGACGGTGTCTCAGTACGAGGCGAGGTTTGCAGAGTTGTCCAGGTTTGCACCTCATTTGGTGGAGAATGAGGAACGTATGACGAGGATGTTTTTGAGAGGTTTGAAACCTGGCATACGTCAATATCTCATTTCTCATAAATTTTCTCTCTATTCAGATGTTGTCAACAGGGCTCAATTATTAGAGCGAGATAATGAGTACGGTCAACTGAGGGACCACAACCAGGATCATATCGGTGACAGCAGTCATCAGAACAATGATAACCAGCGGAGAAAGAAAAATACAGACAAGAACGGCAACCACTCTGGTGGTAATCGTGGCTATGAAAATAGAAGAAGCGAGTCGGGAGGAGATTTTAAAAAGAGGAGATTCAACAATGATAATACGAAGACGTCAGCACCAGCAGCAACTGGTTCCAAGGGAGGAGAACGACCACCGATTATATGCTATAAGTGCGGAAAAGAAGGGCATATCAGCCCAAACTGCCCACAACAGTTTAAGGTATGTTATAATTGTGGAAAGGAAGGACATATCGCTCGAGATTGTACTATAGCAAAACCAAGTCCAGCGGGGATGGTGACTCAAAAAGCTGTCCCAGAAAAGATAAAGTCAACGGTTCCTGGAAGAGCGTTTGTCGTGACTGGTCAACATGCGAGGAACCCAAACGAGGTGATCACGGGTAAGCTAATCATAAATTCATGCGAAGTTTATACCTTATTAGATACCGGTTCTACCCATTCTTTTATCTCTCCTGCTTGTGCTCAACGTTTAAACTTGACTCCGGAGAAGTTAGACTTTGATTTATCTGTGGAGACTCCGTTAGGAGAAACTTTCATCACATCCACTGTTTATAAATCTTGTGTGATCCAAGTTGGCACCATCACCTTACCTGTTGACCTTATCTCTTTAAAGATACTTGCTTTTGATGTAATTTTAGGGATTGATTGGCTAACTACTCATCATGCCAAAATTGATTGTTTTCGTAAGGTTGTTAGTTTTCATATTCCTAACCAACCTGTTGTACGAATTCAAACAACTAAGCCATTAAAATCAATCACTGTTATATCAAGCCATAAAGCCATTCGTTTATTAAAAAACGGATGTCAAGCTTTCTTAGCCCATGTTATGGATTTGAATAAAGACACGTCAAATTTGAATAATATTCCTGTTGTTATTGACTTTCCTGACGTATTTCCTGAAGAACTTCCCGGTCTACCCCCGGAACGAGAAATTGAATTCTTTATTGATCTTGAACCTGGTACAAAGCCCATTTCTAAAACCCCATATCGAATGGCTCCTATTGAACTTCAGGAGTTAAAGGTCCAACTACAAGAGTTGTTGGACATCGGTTTCATTCGTCCTAGTACATCTCCTTGGGGTGCTCCTGTTTTATTTGTAAAGAAGAAAGACGGGAGTATGCGACTTTGTATTGATTACCGGGAATTAAACCATGTCACTATTAAGAATAGGTATCCGCTACCTCGTATTGATGACCTGTTTGACCAGTTACAAGGAGCACAATTCTTTTCAAAGATCGATCTTCGTTCTGGATATCATCAGCTGAAGGTTAAAACTGAGGATATTCCAAAGACTGCCTTCAGAACTCGGTACGGGCATTATGAATTCCTAGTCATGTCTTTTGGATTGACTAATGCTCCTGCGGCTTTCATGGATATGATGAACCGAGTATTCAAGGATTATTTGGATCAGTTCGTTGTTGTCTTTATTGATGACATCCTCATATATTCCAAAAGCCGTGAAGATCATGAGCATCATTTGAAGCTGGTCCTCCAAAGGCTGCGTGAAAACAAGTTATATGCTAAGTTGAAGAAATGCGAGTTCTGGCTTGAGGAAGTAGCTTTCCTAGGGCACGTGGTGTCAAAACATGGAGTATCTGTTGACCCGGCGAAGATTGAAGCAATACAAAGTTGGGAGCAACCAAAGACGGTGATCGAAGTACGTAGCTTTCTAGGCTTAGCTGGTTATTATCGAAGATTCGTGGAAGGGTTTTCTCGAATCGCTACCCCGTTAACTCAGCTGACTCGGAAAGATATCAAATTCGTATGGAGCGAGGAATGCGAGAAGAGTTTTCAAGAGCTTAAGAGGAGACTCATTTCAGCACCTGTTCTGACAATACCATCTGGTTCGGATGGATTTGTTATCTACAGTGATGCTTCAGGCAAAGGGTTAGGATGTGTTCTCATGCAACATGGGAAAGTCATAGCCTATGCCTCGCGACAACTCAAAGAATATGAGAGGAATTATCCTACTCATGATTTGGAGTTGGCAGCAGTAGTTTTCGCGTTGAAGATCTGGAGACACTACCTGTATGGGGAGAAAGTGGAGATCTATACAGATCATAAAAGCCTCAAATATTTTTTCACCCAAAAGGAACTCAACATGCGGCAGCGACGTTGGCTCGAGCTGTTGAAAGATTATGATCATACCATCCAATATCATCCTGGAAAAGCAAACGTAGTAGCTGATGCATTGAGTAGAAGATCATATGCGGGTACGAGTGCAATGTTGTTAACACAAAGGCCCATTTTGTATGACTTGCAAAGGATGGAGATAGAGATGAAGGCTCCAAGTACCCACATGATGATATCAAATATACGAGTAGAATCGACTTTAATCGATAAAGTTAAAGCTGCTCAAGCTACGGACATAGAGCTGATGCGTATGAAGAAGAAAGTGCAAGAAGGTTCTATTCCAGAAGCAAGAATCGATGAAGAAGGAATACTTCGAGTCCACTCTAGACTCTGTGTTCCTAACAATTCTGATTTGAAGTACAAGATCATGATGGAAGCACACAATACACCATTTGCAATCCATCCTGGAAGTACCAAAATGTATCGTGATCTACGACATACATTTTGGTGGAATAATATGAAGAGAGAGATTGCAAAGTTTATCTCGAGGTGTTTAACTTGTCAACGTGTAAAAGCGGAACATCAAGTACCAAAGGGTCCATTGCAACCACTTGAGATTCCGAAATGGAAGTGGGAACACATTACCATGGATTTCGTTACGGGTCTTCCCACGGTTTCTCAAGGCATAAATGCTATTTGGGTTATTGTTGATAGATTAACCAAGTCTGCTCATTTCTTGCCGATACGGGAGACTTATTCCCTTGAACGTCCTGCTCGTATATACGTAGATGAGATTGTGAGACTGCATGGCATGCCAGTATCCATAGTTTCGGATCGTGACCCAAGATTCACTTCAAGATTTTGGGTTAGCTTGCAAAAAGCTATGGGCACAGATTTACGATTTAGTTCGGCATACCATCCTCAAACGGACGGACAATCAGAGAGGACTATTCAAACTCTTGAAGATTTATTAAGACTTTGTGTCCTAGATTTCAAAGGGAGTTGGGATAAGTACCTACCATTGGTGGAATTCTCTTACAATAACAGTTATCAGGCAAGTATAGGTGTGGCCCCATTTGAAGCATTATATGGACGAAAGTGTCGCTCTCCAGTATGCTGGGACGAGGTGGGTGAAGCAACATTGTTGGGACCAGAGTTGGTACGCATGACTACAGAGAAGATCCAAACGATTCGACAACGTATACAAACGGCACAGGATCAACAAAAGAGTTATGCAGATCTTCATCGAAAGGACGTGAAATTTGACATTGGGGATCATGTGTTGTTGCGTGTGGCTCCATGGAAAGGAGTTACAAGATTTGGGAAGAGAGGAAAGCTCAATCCACGATTTATTGGTCCATTTCAAATTCTTGACCGAGTAGGAAATGTGGCCTATAGACTCGCGTTACCTCCAAGTATGTCTCGTGTTCATAATGTTTTTCATATATCTGTGTTACGTAAATATGTGAAAGACCCAGACCACGTTATTGAGTTAGAACCGGACGAGATAGCTGAAGACTTAACGTACGAAGAGGTAACTGTCAAGATCTTGGATAGAAAGGAGCATGTCCTACGCACGAAGGTCATACCACAAGTGTAAGACCCCAACTTATTAATGAATAAAATCAAATTTTCTCTAAATATTATTGTGAATAATAAGGGGTTAATTTGATATAATACTTTGGTTATGGGTGAAATGTGCAAATTTTGCAAAATAAGCAAGTGGTTATAAAATATTTATTTTTGGTCGGTGAATATTCGGTTGGTCGTGGAATATTCTTGCTGTCGGGGAATATTCGTACGACGACGCAGCCTTGTGTGGGCCCCATAACGGAAAGCGATTGGATGAAGAAAACGACAAGGATAAGTTGTTTATAAATAACGGCGTAGTTGTTACCGTTAATACTGTTGGAATACCCGGTGGTTAAAATACAGTAGCACACGGTATTGCACCAATTATTGATTCTTACGTAAGAAGGCACTACTCAATAATTGTTACAGTAGTTATTATTCAATATTTTATTTTATTGATTCAATAATTGCTGCGCTAATATTTTATATTATTGTTGTTTCAATAATTGTTGCTGCACAATATTTTCATTTATCAGATCAATAATTCATATTATTTGAATAATATTATTAGATAACATTATTGGCAATGTCTAGAAAGTTCTGTCTAAGGAGAGGTTTGGTCATCTAATTGCGCGCCAGTAAGGAGAAATCCTTATTGGAAAGCCCCCTCTTTCCTGGGAACGGCCTGGTTGTCATAAATGTGATTCTGTAATATTATTTGTGAATAATTAATTATTGATTCATATGATAAGGAAATATTTATTTTATGTGGATATAAATGAGGGATATATTTTTGTGGTTAAAAATGAAGGAGTTAATGTTGAGATTTTTATCCGTATTTTTGTCAGAATGGAGGTATTAAAAATCAGGGTTTTTGAGATATTTTGCGGGGGTTATAATTTTTAATCCGACCGTTGGATCGTGGTAATTTTTGGATATGTTATACATATATAAGTTGAGTATATGTCCACAAATTTTGAACCGTTAAAAATGAACGTATGATTTATTATGAATTTTACAAGATGACTGGTTCAGAAATTGTTGAATTTTCGGAGTTTATCATTTTGGTGGAAAATTCTAGAATTGGTGGGCCCCACTTGTGGTTGGTGAAGAAATGTGCTGAATTATATTTCAAATGTGGTAGGTGGGAATAGTAGCAGGTAAAGCCATCAGGTTGCAGGTCAAACCTACCAAAATTTTCCTATAAATAGAGGGCTAAGTTAGAATTGAAAATTACA
Source organism: Panax notoginseng (assembly GCA_016801055.1). Taxonomy (NCBI): domain Eukaryota; kingdom Viridiplantae; phylum Streptophyta; class Magnoliopsida; order Apiales; family Araliaceae; genus Panax; species Panax notoginseng. Next base: position 41,705,062 of record CM029022.1, read on the forward strand.
CCAGAAACAAGTTTTCTCTCTTTCTCTCTCTAGATTATTGAGTGTATTTTTGTGAGTATTTAGATACTTTGAGAGTTTCTATTCATCAGAGCAAGTTTCTTTCAGCCTTATACCGGTATTCCGACCAGAAGTACTGATATTTTGAGGTAAGGGATATTATTTTCTTCTTAATGATATTATTTTCTTCAATATCATTATGCTGAAATATTGATATGAGTTTTTATCAAATTTGGAACTTTTTGTGTCGGGGGTTACTATTCACGTATACGGCACTATTCACGTATACGGCACTATTCACGAATACGGCACTATTCACCGAAAAATAAAATTTTCCCTTTTTGTCCAAGATGTCTATTATGGTTACTATCTTTGATTGTATCCATGTTTTGATCTTTATTTTTGAATTCTGCTTCACAATTGATTATTATGAAGTATTATTGATCTTGGATAAACTGTTATACGAATCCCTACTATTTGTCCTTCTGCCTCATTGGATTCGTTCTCTTTAAGATATTTTTCATCATCCTCAGTCCTAAATGATGATACAAATGAATATCTTTGGCCTGTAGTGCAAAGATGTATAATTACTTGATGAATATCTTTGGCCTGTAGTGCAAAGATGAACAGGTGTTGAGATGAACATGACCGACTGATGATACAAATGAATATCTTTGGCCTGTAGTGCAAAGATGAATATTTGGTTAAAGATGATTATTAATTGATGTTACAGGGATAAAATATTGATGATGGACTTTTAAATCTTAGAAGATAGTAGAATTCTTTCTCTACTTGACTCTTCTAATGGTTTGTTGTTTCCGCTGCAGTTGTTGATCTAAAACTTGTTGTCGATTATATTTTATCAGATTTTTCCCTGTTGAAGACTAACGATAATTTGTTGTATATTATCTTAGTCATAATATTCTTTACTGGGCTAGTTGAGCTCACCCTTTTCCTTTTTGTTCCATTTTTCTTCTCAGGAGGTGAGAACATAGCAGGATCTAGTCGGGGTATGGAGTGATGGTTCTAGAAAGATGTATTAGCAGTCCTCACTATTTCTGTAAAATAGTGTTTGAATAAGTGTAATGAGGATTTATTTGAGTGTGGATATTGTCTAGAAGACAATATTTGTATTTAAACTCACAGTATGTGTTGTCGTATTTTGCACGACAATTGTATTATTGAAGTTGTAGTTTGCTTTCTGTACCATGTATTTGGCGACTCAGAATGGGTGTTGTATACCTATTCTGGGGGCGTCACAACAAGTTAAAGTTTTGTGGAGAAACCATGTTATTGAGGAAATGACCTGGGAGTTGGAAACGGAAATGAAAGCGAGGTATCCTCATCTTTTCGAAACGCCAGGTACGTACGTCAATTTCGAGGACGAAATTTCATAAGGAGGGGAGGTTGTAAGACCCCAAATTATTAATAAATGAAATTTAAATTCTCTCTATTTATTATTTTGAAATAGTAAGTGTTAAATTGATTAATGAGGTTAGTTATGGGTAAAATACGAAAATATTTCAAATAAGCAGGTGGTTATAAAATATTCATTGTTGTCGGGGAATATTCGTTTGGTCGTGGAATATTCTTCCTGTCGGGGAATATTCGTACGACGGCGCAGTCTTTTGTGGGCCCCATAACGGAAAGCGATTGGATGAAGAAAACGACAAGTATATGTTTTTTATTAATAACGGCGTAGTTGTTACCGTTAATACTGTTGGAATACCCGGTGGTTAAAACACAGTAATACGCGTTGTTACACAGTAGCACACTGTATTGCACCAATTATTGATTCTTACGTAAGAAGGCACTACTCAATAATGGTTACAGTAATTACTGTTCAGTATTTTATTTTATTGATTCAATAATTGCTGCGTTGATATTTTATATTACTGTTGTTTCAATAATTGTCACTACACAGTATTTCCCATTATCAGATCAATAATTCATATTATTTGAATAATATTATTAGATAACATTATTGGCAATGTCTAGAAAGTTCTGTCTAAGGAGAGGTTTGGTCATCTAATTGCGCGCCAGTAAGGAGAAATCCTTATTGGAAAGCCCCTCTTTCCTGGGAACGGCCTGGTTGTCATAAATGTGATTCTGTAATATTATTTGTGAATAATTAATTATTGATTCATATGATAAGGAAATATTTATTTTTTGTGGATATAAATGAGGAATATATTTTTGTGGTTAAAAATGAAGGAGTTAATGCTGAGGTTTTTATCAGTATTTTTGTCGGAATGGAGGTATTAAAAATCAGGGTTTTTGAGATATTTTGCGGGGGTTATAATTTTTAATCCGACCGTTGGATCGTGGTAATTTTTGGATATGTTATACATATATAAGTTGAGTATATGTCCACAAATTTTGAACCGTTAAAAATGAATATATGATTTATTATGAATTTTACGAGATGACTGGTTCAGAAATTGTTGAATTTTCGGAGTTAATCATTGTGGTAGAAAATTTTAGAATTGGTGGGCCCCACTCTTGGTTGGTGAAGAAATGTGCTGAGATTTTTATTCAAATGTGGTGGGTGGGAATAGTAGCAGGTAAAGCCATCAGGTTGCAGGTTAAGTCTGCTTCGGCGTGCTAACATTTTCCTATAAATAGAGGGCTAAGTTAGAATTGAAAATCACACCAGAAACAAGTTTTCTCTCTTTCTCTCTCTAGATTATTGAGTGTATTTTGTGAGTATTTAGATACTTTGAGAGTTTCTATTCATCAGAGCAAGTGTCTTTCAGCCTTATACCGGTATTCCGACCAGAAGTACTGTCTGTACGAGGTAAGGGATGTTATTTTATTCAAAAATGATATTATTTCTTCAATATCATTATGCCGAAATATTGGTTGGAAAATTTTATCAAATTTGGAACTTTTCACGTCGGGGTTACTATTCATGAGTTACTATTCACGAGTTACTATTCACCGAAAAATAAAATTTTCTTCTTTTCGTCCAAAATATCTATTCTGGGTACTAGCTTTGATTGTATCCATGTTTTGATCATTCTTGAATTCTACTTCACTATGAATAATTATAAGGTATTTTTGGACATGGATAAATCGAAATACGAATCCTTAATATTTGTTATTTTGTTTCACTGGATTCGTTTTCTTTAAGATATTTTTCATCATCCTCAGTCCTAAATGATGATATTACTGAATATCTTTGGCCGTAGTGTAAAGATGAATGATTAACTGATGAATATCTTTGGCCCGTAGTGCAAAGATGAACAGGTGTTGAGATGAACATGACCGACTGGTGATACAAATAAATATCTTTGGCCTGTAGTGCAAAGATGAATATTTGATTAAAGATGGTTATTGATTGTTGTTACAGGGATAAAATATTGATGATGGACTTTTAAATCTTAGAAGATAGTAGAACTCATTTTCTACTTGACTCTTCTAATGGTTTGCTGTTTCCGCTGCAGTTATTGATTTAAAACTTATTGTCTATTGTATTCTATTAGATTTTTCCCTGTTGAAGACTAACGATAATTTGTTCTGTATTATCTTAGTCATAATGTTCTTTACTGGGCTAGTTGAGCTCACCCTTTTCCTTTTTGTTCCATTTTTCTCAGGAGGCGAGAATGTAGCGAGTACTAGTCGGGGTATGGAATGATGGTTCTAGAAGTTACTTTAGTAGTCCTCACCATTTTTGTGAAATAATGTATCAATAATTGTAATGAGGACTTATTTGAGTGTGAATATTGTCTAAATGACAATATTTGTATTTAAACTCACAGTTCTTGTGTTGTAATAATAAAGATGTAGTTGTTTCTGTACCATGTATTTTGGCGACTCAGAATGGGTGTTGTATACCTATTTTGGGGGCGTCACATAAGGTATGTAATATAAAGGGACATGAATCATAAACGGATTGTGTATATGTATATATATATGTAATATGTATCATTTCTCTTGCAATATATTGGCAAATTTTTTTTTAATATTATAAATCTTAATTAATTTTCTTAATTTATATATTAACTAATATATATATATATATATATATATATATATATATATATATATATATATATATATATATATATATATATATACTAGCTGTGTCGCGTGCCTCTGACGCTATATTTAAAATCAATTGTATTTTATTATAATATATATATATATATTATGATAATTAGATTTGTATTTATTAAGATAAGTTTTATAGTTAACTACATAATCAAAATAAAAATTATAAACAAGGATAAGTAGGAAGTACGAACCATTAATATGTGGCTCAGAAAAACCAGTACCCCCGACAAACAAATTCATAGAAATTCGTGAAGAAGATAGCTAGGTATGACATATTCAGGATAATTATTTAAATGAAAATTGAAAATAAAAAAGATAAAAATATATATAATTTTTCATATTTTATTTATAAAAAAGAGAGAGAGTATAGTCTCCATGCGTACAATCGTACAAATAAATACTCCACTCCACCACCTCCCACCTCCCACCTCCCACCTCTTCCTTTCCGTCCACTATTAAAAAGCAGATTCATTCTCTCTCCACATTCTTCTTCCTCATCTCCCCCTCTCTCTCTCTACAGTTAAACCAGTATATAAATTTTGATGTATCTATATATACAAATTGAATTGATGTCAATTAGGTGGGTTTCTAACTTTCTGTATCGATCATCGTCATCTCTCATTTATTCGAATTTCTACTCTGCCCTTGTCATTTTACTGAATTTTATAGTCATTTTAAGAAGTAAATAGAGTAAAGTATGTTTAATGGACGTGTTTGATGTAGTTTAGGATTGATTTGGCAAGAGTTTATGTAATTATATTTATTTGGTGAATTTGCTTCTATGTATGTATTTTACTTTCAATTAAATTTCTGCATGTTATTTATTGGAGTTTTAGAGCCTCATTTGTTGGGCCCTTTTTTACTTTATGTTGAAATTAAGGATTGAGCTTGTGTGCGCCTCTTATGATTTGTTTTTTACAGGATATTTGCTCCCTACTGAAGGAGAATATCAAGGCTAGCCTACAAGTCTTTGGCAGATTCTGCAAGTCTCAAATTTTATCGTAGATTTGCAGATTTAGTAAACCCCAAGGTAATTAGTTCTCTTGATTTTATAAAGATGGCAAATTTGTATTATTTTATATAGGGAAATGATCCGGGCTAACGTTAGACAGGAGAATTTAAGCAGGTTTATCTTCTTGATTATATGTGAGGATTATTAGTATGCCCAACTATTTGCACCGTCTGCCAAACACTTGGGCAGAAGGTGAAGTGGCTTGCTTAATCTTCACCGTTGCATCACCACGTGTACGCTATGAGATGGGTTGGCCAGCTAAATTCTTTTGGCTAATGTTAGGCGCTGATTATTCCCCTTGTATATATCTATGTAGTATGTAAACCCAGATGATGTTGTAAAGGTTTATGATCCCCTTGTAGATATCTTAGCTAGTATGGAAATCCGGATGATGTAGTCTAGGTTCATGTTAGCAAGCTAGATTGACATAACTAGTAAACTCTGAAATTTTAGTAGGAGATTATTCTAATCAGATTATATCAGTCAGATCACTGGCAAGTATATTATCTAGGATATCAAGGATTTTTAAAGAATTTGCATGAAGGGATTCTTGGAAGTTTACCAACTTGTGGATTCTGTCAATTCTAAGCTATAATTTGATTATAATTTTTATTTAAGTTGCAAAGACTACATTGCTAGCTTGTTTTAAACTAAAAGTTATAATTTGGTATTTTAAGCTGCTTATTATGCTAGAGTCGTATGGGTACTGTCTTATATACATATTTAAAGCTCAAGTCAGCTGAGAGCTGACTATGATTAGCACTTCGGAAGTTTTTTGCTAGATCCTAAAATTTAAAGAATTTCTTTGGTGATATTTCCCTACTTGATGCGTTAAGGTTTCAGTTTGATTTAGTTTTGTTGGTAAAATTCTATAAAGAGAAATTCAGTATTTTTCTAATGCTCTATGGCAATCTACTAGTTTGAACCACCATTTGAAATATTCATGTTTGCATTATTCTGTATCTTTTTTATGATCTTATTCTACTGTTTTTGCAGGGTATCCCACGAACTTTATTGTTGATCATATAAATTGTAGTTGATGGCTTCACCGGATCTTTATTCTCCATGGCCATCCACTACCAATAAATCTTTTAGTGGATCTTTTAATTTACAATTAGAGGAAGAGCTTTTGGAAGATAGTTTAGCTTTGCAAGAAGTTACTGACAATCCTGTATGTCAGAATCGTGTTATCCCAAAACCGCCTCCATTCCCTGGTAAAATGCAAATTAAAAACAACTATCCTCGAAGACTTTCACGGAGGTGTGGTCTGACTTCTGTCCCAAAGGAAACAAAGCACACATGGGACAAGCTCTTCAAAGAAGCATATGCAGCAGATGTCCGTATTATCACTGAGGATGAGGCTATCATTCCGGCTCATTTCATTGTTCTGGTGAGGCATCAAATTATCATATACTCCCTTAATATTTACAGTCAATTCCAGTCTTATTCTTGAAAATTGCTTGTCCAATGTGTAAGATTTAACTTTAAACCAATTTATATATACTAGTTTACATGGCACACACTACGTGTGTGTTAAAAGAAAGGAAATGAAATACTAAAAAATAGGAGATGAGAGATAACGGGAGAGAGAAAAGGAAAAGAGTGAATAAAAAAGTTTAAAGGGTAAAATAGAAAAATCAAAAAAGCTGGACTTTTTTGTTTACACCAAAAAACTTGTCATTACTTCCTCCGGCTTTATAATATATGTATATATATATATATATATATATATATATATCATTCAAAATTTGATGTTTTACAGTTTTAGGAAGGTAAAGATTGGACATATATGGATTTCCAAGCTTAGATATTTCATTTAAATTGTTGCTAATTAAAAGAAATGGCTTACTCTAAATATTTATCATGGCTTCATGAGGTTTATCACGTAATAGTAGAGAATCTGTTCCTAAATTGTTCCCTCATTTATTAAATCAATAAGAATCTTTGCCTTGTTTTCATAGAATGCTGCATCATCAGTATTGGGGAATTTTCTGAATCAATCAGAAGTCATAAATGGTTTCAGATACATGAAGATTCCTGGAGTTCCTTATGATGCTGTTTGCGCATTCATACGCTTTCTTTACTCATCCTGGTATGTAAGGAGCCTCTAGTTCTATATTTATCCATCTTAAATTTGTAGTTAATTGGCATTCAGCCTTGGTTCCATGTTACAACTTTTATTTGATATCGTTGTTTCTGGCCTTGTTAATCTATCATAAGAAAGTGGTTGGAAGGTCTGTTGTTTCATTAATTATATGAACTTAAGAAAATCACCCTTATTCTTGATTGATTGAGTACTATCACAGTTTGGGTTCTGCCTGTTCAATAGTCATGTAGGCTAGTAATTTGTATTCTGTACATATGTTACCAGTTAAATATGTTGTATCCTAGCTATTACATGTGCAGTTACATACATATCTTCCCTTTGATGTCCTAATGCAGCTATGAAGTGAATGAGATGAAGAAATATGTTTTCCATTTGTTGGTTTTATCGCATTCCTATTCAGTGCCATCACTTAAAAGAGTTTGTGAGCACCTATTAGAGCAGGATATGCTAAACGCGGAAAACATAATAGATGTTCTTCAGCTAACAAGGGCTTGTGATGCTCCACGGCTCTCCTTTATATGTATTCGTATGGTTCTTAGAGACTTTAAAACTGTATCTTCCACTGAAGGATGGAAAGTCATGACACATGCCAATCCTGCACTTGAACACGAGCTCTTAGAATTGATTGTTGAAGCAGATTCTGTAAGTCATCCACTGTTTCAATCTCTGTTTCATGATTTTTATCATTTTTTTAGCAAGGTGCAATGCTGGGGTCTTAACTTATTTTGTTTGTATTAGAGTAAACAAGAGAGATTGAAGAAAATTGAAGAGAAACAGGTGTACCTGCAACTGTACGAAGCAATGGAAGCCCTAGTGCACATTTTCCGTGATGGGTGTAGGACAATTGGGCCCCATGACAAAGTGCTGAAAGGAAGTCAGGTTGCTTGTAGTTTCCCAGCCTGTAAGGGGCTTGAGACTCTAGTCCGTCATTTCTCTGGCTGTAAAACTCGAGTCCCTCGTGGATGCGTGCGCTGCAAACGCATGTGGCAAATCCTTGAACTCCATTCCCGCATGTGCAACGACACTGATTTTTGCAAGGTTCCTCTTTGTAGGTAAGCAAATAGCTTGTAGTTACTGGTCAGTGAGTATGGTTACAAATCTGGATGCATATTGGCTAGTTATGCCTGCTGTTTGTGACATGTGTATCACTCATACAATGTGAGTATCACACCATACCAGGCCTTAAAAATATATACTTCTTGTATTAACTTCAAGGCTAGCAAGGTAAAAATTATTGGTTCATACAACAAATATCTTACAAACATACAGTATCAGGATTCAGGTGTTATATAACCAATACCACGATTCATCATGGCTAAAGAGGTGAAGTGCATTTTTATATAAATATAATAAGGGAAGAAGAAGCTAAAATAAATTCCATATCAAAAGAATTTCTGTTTCAGTTGGCTGGCATAAACCCAAATCCAACAAAATAAACTTAACAAATTGCAAGTTTTATTGTATGATTCTAATTATTAATCTTCAAGTCTTCAACTAAGTTCCCTAAATTGTAAGAGTATATTCTGTTGATTCTAGGCAAATCCCTTGCCGAAATTATGTTGCCGTATTTGTTTCAGTTTAGGCCTAGTCTTGCACTAAATTATCCACACTACCCTCTTCATTTACAAGATATTCAATTCTTCCTTCCTAGTCTAGCGTACTTTTCTTTTTACCCTCTTCCTTCCAGAGCTATATCCAAATGCAATCATGTGTATACAACCCTTGCATATAGTATCATTTTAGTTTCATTGTACTCGTTAAATTTGATATCTTTACTTATCTTTGCTATGCTCCAGCTATTTGGTATATGCAACGCTAATGAAGTACAGCTTTTCTTTTGCAGAATTCTCTTTAAATACCATTCTCTGGTCTCTCTTGTCAGTTGTCTCGTGCACAATATCCTTTTCACAATCTAAACCATCCAAGCTGGTTACTAAGTAATCAAACTTTAATTGTTGCCATGCTAACTAAGACCTCGTAGTTGTAGACAAGTCATCAACTTCATGAGAGGAATTTGGGAAATGTTACCCGATCTACATAAATCCAGAATAAGCAATGTAGGGATAGTTGATTTTACTAAAGCCAGCGAAATGTGTTATTGATGGGAGCAACTGATGATGGCTTTTACACGTTTTCTATTTGTGCGTGATATATTAATTCAATTTCTGTTTAGACGCATAATGAAGTACTTATATATTGTTTTAGAATCGAACTTACAGAACAACCTAGTGTATGCTTTTAATACTAACTTAATAAGGTGGTATAATATTGAGACTACCTCATTTTATTTGCTTTCTGGGAATTCATAAACTGTGATTGGAATATGGTGATTTTGATGGTGGTGGTCTCACTCTCTCAGGCATTTCAAGGAGAAAATGCAGCGGCAGAGCAAAAAACATGAAACAAAGTGGAAACTTCTAGTAAGCAAAGTGGTAGCAGCAAAGATTGCATTGGGGCCTTTCTCATCTCGTCGGTCAGCTTTTTTATGACCTCTGTATACATCTGTCCTTGTTAAATTATCAAAAGCAGCCAATATTTTGCTGGCTTTAATCACAAATAATGTAAGTTGTAACGGATGTTTCAGATATGAAAAGAAAACTGTTATATCAAGGTAGAGACTTGGGGTAATTTTTCTTTCATTTTGTCATTTTAGTAATTAACGAGTTCAGTTATTTTATGTCAATCTGGACTTCGGACTGAATTTTCACATTGAAGTGGGTATGTTGATGTGTCAAAGGAAAATGTTGTTGATGCTGGAATTTATACATGCTTCCGATTTTCGTCCTCCCCCTTCTCGTGGCTGGTGTCAAACAACTTAAAACTTTTGTCAATGTTATAGGTTACTTTCACCTCAGTTTATATATTTCTAGATATGTCCACATAAAGAGTGTGACCACATTGTTGGATTCATTCTCATTAAAGAATGGCACCAGATTAGTTATGAATATGGCGGCTGCATCAGCAATGGATATGCTTGACCATTCTCTTTTCTTTTGTTATTTGTTGCATTTTTCTCAACCAAACATGCGCAGTGGGTGAGTTTTGCCACATACTGTCCATGAATCTGAAAGAAAGCCAACGAATTGACCAAGCACTAAAGTTTCAGGTGCAGACATGAAATTAGCAAGCGCCAAGCAGTACCAAAGAAATGGTTCCAATCTTTAATAATCTTACTTGGTCCATGACACGATGCTCCTATTCCTGCTCATAGTTAAAACTTAAAACCAATGATGGTGGCGAACCTTTTAAAGCTAGAGGGTTAGTAGCTTCATTCACTACTAATAAAAGAACTGCAAATTCAATAAATCCCCATATTCATCTGTTGGTGGTGCAAAAAAAAACACCAGAAAATTAACCACCTCCACCTTCATTAAAACTGCTTATAGTATCAAGTGCTAATTGACCCTCCAAGTAGCCTTATTAAACTTGCATGAAGCTACAGATATCATCATCTCATCTAAGAACCATGAACTTGCCAACATGATGCTTAATTGAATGTTTGAAAATCGTACAAATATAGGGGAATAATGTTGGTGATCTCAAAACTTAAATGCAATACGTTTTGATGATTTACTCACTGAATCATTGTTAACTTTTAATTTACGGTTCAAAATCCGGTTGTTGTGGATTTGAGACCCTAAATTTCACCTAATCTGGATAAACTTTCATACATTTACCAGGGGCAGATATAGCCATAATAGTGGGTCATGAAATGTTAATAAGCATGTATACTACCAAGCATTAGGTAGAGAAATTGACCAATACTGTAATGCAAGGGGTATGAAGTGCAGCGGCTTTCTATATAAGCTTGATATCAATAAGACAAGCACCGATTATTCGCCTGATGTTAAAAGAGGCAATGATGAAAGCATATTACATGATACTGATGCTGCACATACAACAAAAGTGTAGCTACCTTCCAGTTGCCAAGTACAAGTGTATCATCAACATTAGAATGCACGATTTACTAAAACTCCTAAATCATAAAGAACATGATGCAAGATGAACTGGGGTCTCCTGCAAACACCGGATGTGCTAAGCCCCTTCTCCAAGTGTTCTCTTTGATGTACTGATGTAGAGCACTGCATCAAGAGGAACACCCAGTTACTGCCATATCAATTTGATAATAATAGCAGTATAGTAACTAATATAAATAGAATCTTTTTAAGGATTATTTACCATTGTTTCCTCGAATAAATGCATCGCCATATTTATTTTTCAGTTGGCCATTAACGTATTCCTCTGTTTGCTCCATAGCTATATTCATATATCCGTCAAGACATGCTAGAATACCTGCAAAGAGAAAGACATTAGCAGGCACTGTTTACTTTGCATTCCTACCATGTCAAGCATAGGGAATTTAGGAATACTTATTCACAAGATACAAATACCAATTCCAAATGCAACGTAAGCCAGCTTTGAAAAAAATAAGTTTTTCATACAAGTACTAACTAGATGAGCCTTACAAGTTACAACCCATGGCTACTATAATAAACCATGTATGATAAAAGAATTACAACAATATGTACTAGTTATTGGAGACCAATATTACACCAAAGCTACCTGGCAATCCTTATGGTGACCGGTGTTCTAAAAGGCGGCCGCCTAGGCACTAGGCACCCTGGCGCCTTGCCTAAGCCAAAAAATCCCTCCAGAAAATTAGGTGGGGCCTAGGCTGGCATGCTAGACGGAGTTTTTTTTTTAATTTTATTAACTACCCAAATCAAATCTTGATATATTTATTTTTCTAATTATTTGCCATATTCATAATGTAGGTTATAACATATCAAATCACAACAAGAAGTGAACAAGATCAAGTCAAAATGAATAATTTTAATATAGTTGTAATTTTTTGAACTTGTACCAACTTCAAATTATATAAATGATGATATATTTGTAATATTTAGTTTAATTCAATATAATTCTTAAATTTATGTTTAGTTTCTTAAATTTTAATATTGAATTGAATTCTTGAAATTTTATTATTCAATAACAATCTTGTTTATGAATAAAACTAATACGTTAAAGATATGTGTTTGAACTTTTAGCAAAGGCCTTTATTATCTTTATTATAGATTGCTTTGCTTTATATTATTGTTTTGTTTGGATAAATGTAAGATAAAATATTAAAATTGACTTGAAATCAAAAATCCCGCCTAAGCTCCTTAGGCGCTAGGCCTCGCGGCCGCCAGCCTTCCACCTGGCACCTTTTAGAACATTGCTGGTGACAAAATGCAGAATCTATAAACCCTTTTTTTTTTTACAAGTCAGGTGCTATGGTGATCAGTGACGTGTACCTGAAACCCTTACTGAAATATCTATGAAATTTAATAACAAATTCATTTTTTAATATTTCAACAATTAGCTCATCATTTCACTAAGGCACTATGTAGGGCTTTAACACTTCAACAATACCATTTTGAATTTAACTAAACTATTTATGAATATCACATGCAAATAATTAGTCTATAAGGAAAACAAAATTTAAAAAAGTGGTTAGAGGTTAAGATTTGAGAAATCATATGGACATGAAAATGTGTGATTTGGGGAAAGGCAAATTTCTCCTAGAATTTTTATTGCATGTTTTATTTTTTTATTTAATGAAAGAAAATAGTAAAACCAAATATTTTCTTTTCTCTTCATCTTGATTTAGGTTGAGATGACAACACAAACCTAATACCTTTCTGCACTCGTGAGCCATATATCCTTTAACTACACTATTTTACCTACTTGTTCAAATATTCTTAATAAGATTCAAATCTTTAAAAGACAAGTGGTCTAAGAAACATGAAACAGATGTACCGAAGACTTGAAAATGACGAAGGAAAAATAGAAGCCGGATCAAAATATAATACATATTCTAGGCATGATTCTCAGCTATAGCTAAGAGTTCGTGTGATATCAATTGCATGACCGATTTTCAAGACTTGCAGAGCCATGGCAAGGCATATATATCCTTAAACTTATTTATCGACTTGGCTCATTCTGAACTTGGTATCCTGCAGGTTTGTATATACAACTTGGTCTTGGCATTGAAGTCTATTGCTTTGATTCTAAACAAGTCATTCAGTTAGGTGATGTATACATGACACATTTGTGAATGCAAGGAACTAATAAAGGCTTGAATCTTTGATCAAATTTGATTACCACATCATAAAACAAAACAAAACAAAAAAAAATATTTATGTTGAGATCATTGTCATATTTTGAAAAAGTCTGAAATTAAGACAAAACTGAAACAGAAAATAGAAGAACAGAAAGAGAACTTAGTGACAGACCTCGATAATCAACACCAGAGTTCAGTTTGACCACAACTGGTCGCCCACGGATAGATTTGAGAAAATCAGCAGGTGTTTTTGTGGTTGCTGACCCTTTCTCTCCTGTTCCACTCATCTTTTTTGTTCTTGCTCTTCAAATCCTTTGGCAAATGACGGAATATGATTAGTAACATATTTCATTACCAATAAAATTAGCAACACAGCAGTGGCTGACAAAGGAAGAAAGTAAAAAAAAAAATTATCACTAATTACTTGAACAAAAAAATTATCAATACATAAATGACAATTGACACGTATATATAATATCTTAAATTAAAAACCAAATTGCACAAAAGATTATTAAGCCTAGCCAAAAGTGTTGCCTTGAATTCATACCGAAATTACCAAAAGAACAAAGACAAAGCAAAATGCTACAAGACAACAAATATTTAAAGTCCTAAACATGCTTATGCAACTCACAAAGTACCAGAAAACATATGTAATAATATGAAGTCCTTTCTTAGTGATAGAAATTCAATAAAATATAATCATAAGAATTGTAGTTTTCTATCTATTGGATCATCAATGTTTATACAACAGTAAATGAAATTAAATATGAGAATGAGAACCAGAAAAAAACACAAAATTATAAAAAATAATTAATTAATTGAAAAAACAAACACAATAAGAACTGGAAACATCAAGCTAAAAGTACCTACAGGATACACAGCAAGTAAATAAAGGAAAGAGCAAAACCCACATAACATAGCCACGGACCAACATCAAAAATCTCAGCAATTTAAGTAAGACATACTAATATAAATACATATAACATTACACAATGAAGCTCCTGGCCATAAGCAACTGAGAAACTTGATACAGAGGACTATCCAATAAATAGAGAGGAAAAAAGAGAGCCACGAGCCGCCGTACCTGCGTCTGCCGTCTGAGATAATGGAATGCTGCCTCCGTGAAATTTTCGCAGATCGGAGTGAGGCGAAGAACTGTGACGATTGGAATGCTGCTGAGTCGCTCACAGGGTTTTGTTAGGTTTAGATTTTAGGAATTATGTCAAAAATAATCATCAAATATTTATGATAAATGGTAGTAGTACATTATTTTTAAAATTACACTTTTAACCTTCTTGTTTCCAAACCTTACAATTAGCACCCTTATATTAGGGATGGAAATCATGTTAGGCGAATTTGTGTCGTTTAGCATTGTGTCACGTTATAGTTATTATACTAAATAAGTCAATACTGACAAGGGAGAGCTTCTTCAGCGAAACAGAAAAGTTGGACAAAAAAAAAAATTAACGTTTTTTTCATCGTTATAGTATAGAAAACCATCACTATAGTTCAGTTTGTTTTTAATTTGTTGGAAAAAAATTTCATTACTAACAATATCTGTTAAATTATGTATCAAGATTCTCAACGCTAGCATATCCTTAATTGTGTTTAAATTGTCAACTCGTTTAACCTGTTTATCACACAAGTTAAAAAATTTAAATAAAAAAGTAAACATCATTCACTTATTTGTTAAATAATTCATCACAAGGATATATATTTGACAAAATACAATACAACGTGCTTGGAAAATGACCAAGAAAATTACTAAAACTCAATATTTAAGATAAATTATAATGTTAAATCATATTTATTTTTAAAATATATTAAATAAATATGTCTAATTGTGTTAAATATCAACCTGTTACGTGTTTGATCTATTTAAATTTCCTATTAAACGTGTCGATTTGTTTATGAGACAAAAATTGATATTCGACATTAACCCTCTATTGTATATTATGTTGGTGTTGGGTTTACATGTCATGTTAAAAATTTTCACCCCTATCTTATATATTAAAATTTTAAATTTAATTTTTTTAAATAAAAAAAAAACTCACGGCCCCATGATCGAGTGTAAATAATCGAGATTTGAGAATATCATTATTATATTCTTTTTTAAAAAATATTAGACATTTAGAATAATTAGTTGACTTATGTTTGTGGTAATATAATGTGAAAGACAAATATGTTTAATTTGGACTTCAAAAAGATTATTATTTTTATTTTATTAGGTAATTAGTTTAATTACCCTTAGACTCAGTTTTTGTCTCAACATATCTAGAATATGAAGAGGTATCCTGGCTCGAATAAGAAAAATATTTTTCATTCCCCAAACTAACTCATGAGTCATGTGATAGAGCAGATCCTGTCCCCATTTTCTTTGTCCCTTTTGTGTCTCCCACTTAAATATTCATACCTAATTTCTTATTTAATTTTAGAATTAATTATTGTTAAATACTACCTCCATCCCAAAATAATTGACGTTATAAAGAGTTTAAAATTTCCCAATATATTTGACGTTTTCAAGTTTCTAGGAAGCATTAATTATAATTTTTCTTCTATTACCCTCAACTATATGGAGTATTTCATTTATCTAGACAACTATATGGAGTACATCTTTTCTTAATTAATGCAAGGGTAATTGTGACAATACATATCAATCTTAATGATAAAATTGGAGTAATAAATGACTTCCTTAATAAGTGTGAAAACCTTCAAAACGTAAGTTATTTAGGGATGGAGGGAGTAAGATATTAGGCATCAAACATTTAAGTTAGGAACACAAAGGAGGCAGGGAAAGTGAAGACAAAGTATCTGCTCTCGAGTCATGGGGGGAGGATGCCCATGCCCATGCCAACAACCATGCTACTTTACGAGGAACTTGTGCCCATACACAGCCAACAACCATTACACGCTCCACACAATATTATCTCCAACATCAAACCTCAAACTTCCAAAATTAAAATTTAGAGACAACACTATATACAAACCCGCGCAACGAATTATTTAATTTTTTAATAATAAATGTGTGCGTACAATTAATAAATTAAAATATACTACAAAGAATAAATTATTGTGCGATGTTTAAATTTTACACAGAGAAACAAATGAATATACATTGTAAGGAATAGTGATGAGAGTTTACTGGTCTATGCATTACACTATAAATATGTGACTGTTGCTTTTAGGTTAGTGACAAAGTAAGTGACCTTAACTTGTGGACAAATCATTTTTTATACTCTTCCCTTTTTCTATTTTTTTCAATTTTTCTTGACCAAAGTGTAGCCAACTGATTTATTTTCTCCGTCCTTTACTACATTTGTAATTTGTTTACTATAAAGAAAGGGTTGCCTTAATAAGCTTGCTCCTAACATGAACAAAGCATAACATAACATATTAGGTGACAATGTAACTACTACTTTTAGCAACAGATGTCCAAATATTAGCATAGTCTAAATACCTATGCTACTTAATAAGAACATTCAGTAGAAATACTTAATCCATGATCGTTTACATTCTCATATATTAAAACTACTTCCCAAACTGTATACCCAATAACACGTGTGAGACATTTGAGAAGGTAAGGATTCCAAATCACAAAGCACACCAATTAGACAAAAGAAGAACCAAAAAAATTAAAAATTTAAGTGATGAGGTCACAAAGAAGGAAGAAGAAGACAAACTTTTCTAAATGTCATTTTGAAAATTTAACAGGTGGAGTGACATCAATGGATGGATTCCTTCGGCAATTCTTCGACAATGTATATGAAAATAAGATGCACGCCCATGAAAATAACTACTGCAAGTACAACAACCAAGGGCTCACAGTATTTATCCTTGACAGCTCAAAGTTGCGATTAGAAAACAAAAAAACAATTTTAAGATAATCAAAACATATTTCACAAACTCTGCTATTCAAATTAACTTCAACTAAAATTTCAGAACCAATCATTAAGAATCATAAAAACTATTTTCTCCCAATTCCTAAACAATATACCAAATGAATCTATAAAAATAAAGCAATAAAAATGCAAAAGAAAGATATCAAAAGTTAATATCTCAGCGGCGAGATACTCGAGGACGGAGGACAGATTGACAGTAGCTCCGGCACCATAATATGTGCTCTATTTGTCACTCGATAAATATTATAATTATGGTGGGACAGATGATCAAGAATTAGATATGATCCTGCCACACAAAATGGTAGTAGAATGGATGACTTCAACCAAAGAACACTGCAAGGGCATTTAGAACATTAATCAGTCAAGAATATGGTATGTTCCAACTTATATTTTATTATCAAAACCATAAATGCAGAGAAAACTGTAGAAGTTGGGCAACCAAAAACAAGTAAGAAAACTAACTTCATAATGCAGTGAACCAATAATATGCCAAAATTTAGGTAGATGAAGTATAATACTTGTTGGACTTGCGCCCGCAATGTGTCAAATTGCTTCTCTGTACAGCATACATTCCCAGTAATTGTCGGACACAAAATTTGGATCTTTGAAGAAAATAGATCATTTGGCTGCAACCCATAACATTGAGTACACAACAGCTTATACTAAAACCCTCAGTAGAAATTAAATGTTTAATTGGTTTTCAAGTAACAGAATAAATCAATTGATTGCCTGAATACACCACGAAATAAAAGTAGAAAGAGCACAACATCACCTTCACAGCTGGGGAACCAAAAGGGCAGATCAGTAATTTACCATCACTGCGCGCTCCACAAATATCATACATTGCACAATAATCTTCAGAGTGTTTTTGCCTACATCATTAAGTCAACTTTATAAGAGAGATCAGAATTTCCTATACTATGAGACTGTCCACACAGCAAAATTGGGAATCAATTTCTTCAAAGACATAACCTGATAAATAATAGTAAATATTGAAAACCACAACAGTGATTAATGTCATCCTGCACAAAACCACAACGCTGATTAATGTCCCATATTTTTCTTGCATTTCTCTACTTCTTCCCTCCCTAATCCAACCCAACATTCAGAGTACTCTTTTCTATTCACCTAAAGGGCTTATCATTCAATATTTTGATGATCACAGACAAGAATATTGATCTAACATGTACATAACTTGGGAATATGCAGGCTTACATGTACAAAGTGCACATGCACATATACTACACCTTTGAGATATTAAGAAGCAGGATTATGTAATAGAAACATATGATACACTGAAGCATTCTACTTCTTGTTAGTGGTTGGCTCACATTTGAACTACATTAAACTCAACAACGGCAAGTTTGTCCAGCTACAAACATGTACAGAGTCGGAGAGGAATTTAAGACTTAAGAGTGAAAACCGTATGATGATAAGACTCAGCTTCAACCCCACCCCCCACAAACCGGACACTGGGAACATATGGGTTATCTACTTATCTCAGGTATCCAAGAGGACTACAACCTCATTCATAGGATTTGTATAAAATGCCCTATGAATTAACAACCTTTAGCATCAATACTTCTAATTTTTATGCAAAAAAGAAACATAAACCTATTGAATTCCCTCCCCTCAATTATCATACAACTTCCAATTATTTGTCACATCTAGAAAAACTGAATTCCAGCCCCCTATGTTGCAGCTGTAGAAATAAAATTTATCGTGGAGCGTGGTCAATCAAACCAATATAAAATTTTCCATTTACTGCATACACACTAACATATAAGCATAAAATATTATAAACACAGATACATACAGACACACACACACACACACACACACACACATATATATATATATATATATATATATATATATATATATATATATGACCAAGATAGAGGACAATACAAGAGTAGTTCAAAATCAAATTAGGTTGACACAAAATTTCAAACCTATAAAATAAAGAAAACTACGAACAGTTATCAAACAATATATACATGTATATGTGCACAAAATTTCTGTGAACTGGTTGATTTGATTGCAATAAAACAGATGTATATATATGCACATATAAACAAGTATATAAGCTAAAAGCCTGAAATCCCTAAATTAAAATTTTCAAAAAATTAAAAAATTTACCTCACTTGCAGACCCCATTTCTGTTCTCTAATCTCCCTACAGATTTGTTTTCGGTCAATCGTTTGAGCTTTGAAGCTACGCCAGACACCTTTCTCAATTCTTTTCGTTCCCCCCACCGGAATATCTATCTGAATCTGAAATAACCATAATACCCATCTCAAAATTTGACCCTGCATCCAAATAAAATAGTCTTCGTTTAAAAATAAATTTGACCTTTTAAAATTAATGTACATATTATTGAACAAATCATGATACAAGATAATAGTAAGCTAAAATAGCAATATTGAACAAATCATGATACAATCAAAATAGAAATAAGTCTTACAGATCGAAGATGTGCTTTTTCTCCGCCGTGGTGTGCCTTTTCTTCGCATTCTTGGCCTTCATCCGTCGTTTTTTTTAATTGGCATCAACCCAGGTGTAATCGGATGGTATGTCTTCATTCTTGCTATGGGTTGTGCACCGCGGCTCCCTCTCATCCATGATGAGAACCAATCTGCTTCTTTAGACTTGGCGTCTTGGAAGTGTGCTGGGCTTGATAGAGGGGTTGAGAACTCCTCGATCGGTTGAAGCTCCTCAAACTTTGTAAAAGTGACCCAAACTCGAATTGTTGGCACAACTGGGATAGCAATCTACAGGGTATGTTTATCCTTTGGGGTTTTAGTCTTCTTCCCCGTTTGAAAGAATTTGAATGAATACGGAATTAATCTAGTTGCTGTTTTTGAATATATGATCCCAGATTTAGGGGAATTTGAAAAATGAATTTAGGTTATTTAGAGTCTCATATGTTTGTGTAAAGGGTAATTAGGAGCATTAATTAGGATGAACATGTGTTAATTTTTTAGAATGATAGATGTCAACGTACTGTGTCATGTACTGTGATTTAGTATATATAATAGATACTCCCTCCGTCCCATATTAATTGCTCAGTTTTGATTTTTTTTAAGTCAAATTGACTATTTTTAAAATTAATAATTAAGCATATATAAATATATTTCTAAAATTCTAAAAAATGGGATTAGTAATAAATTGTATATACTTTCTTTTAGTTATAATCTCTTCACCTATATTTTAGCAAAAATAGTAAAAAGATTAGTTTTAAAAATGGTCAATTTGATTTTAAAAAGTTAAAACTGAACAATTAATTTAGGACGAAGGGAGTAATAGATACGAGACCTCCATAGATTTGATCTGGAAATAAGCATTTTTGGCAGTTTAGAGACCTCAAAAAACACCTTAATAAGCAATTGCTTAACATTCTACTATCTTTTTTTCTTTATTTTGAAAAACAATAATATTTCATTTCAAAACAGAGAATCTCATTTCTTCGAGCTCCAATCTTTTATCTTATTGCTTCGAGCTCACTTCGAGAAAGTGTCAATGTTTAACCTGTTGCTCCTTGATTTCACATAAACAACCGAGCGCCGACTGCTGCTACAGTGTATTAGAATAAGGAAAAACATAGGAGTATAGGTCACGGAACTTATATTCAAGAAGAGAAGTACTAGTGTAGTTCCTTTTAGTTTACTTCATTCCAGATAAAACATTGGCAATGATAACCATCCCTATATATTACACATCAGATAAAACAGTATCAAGATCTTCTAAACCCATTTATACAAGGTACCCAAAAGGGTATACAAAAAAGTCTAGGTAGCCCACTTGAGGATATCAATTCCATTGCATTCTGACTATGTTACATGTGCCAATAATGTAGGAACAAAAGAGGAAACTACCTGATAAGAAACGTTGGGCACTAAGATGGCAATGAGCTTTCATCGCCTTCCATTAAGAGCAGGAAAAACCAGTGGAAGGCTTGTGTTTATTGGCAAAGGAAATTGACGGGCTGAGCTGACTGTAGTTCTTTCGTTTATCTTTCCGACTTCCTTGCATACCTTATCAAGGATAGAAAGAAAGTCCCGTACCACCATGAAGATTCGGAATAGATTAGGTTCTTCCTTGGCTGAGTTGCCATGAAAATACTCGGTCATCTCCTTTACCTTAGAGTGTAAAACGCTCTCTTGGGCTTGAATCTTAAGAAGCTCCTCCTCTGCCTTCTTCAAGAACCTATTCATAGATTCAGAGAGCTTCCTGCTACTATTGCTTGGTGTAAGTTCTTCATTTAATTTCAAAACTTCCATAATTTTGGTGATTCCTGTGGATAGCTTTGCTACTTCACTACTGAGGATTTCTGAATCCATTGCAGACGATTTTTTTACATTGGTAAGCTCCCCACTCAGGCTGGAAACAACTTGCAGGCCGCGCTTCTTGAATTCAACGTCATCTTGTAAAACGGACTGCTGATTGTTTTCAGCAGTTGGGTTTTGATCACCAGAAAGACGAGAACCTTCTGCTCTGATTATTTCCTGCACAACGAAATGCAAGAGGGTGGTTTTTCCATCTGTTCCCTTCACGTCTACGAGCTTCAGGAGTGTGTCAAGCTTGAATGCACAAGCCTCGCCACGGTTGGTTCCAACATTCATGCGGTTCCCGGTCTTGAGAACGGCTTCAAGAAGCTTAGTGAACATTCTACTGTTTCTGAGTTCTTCACAAGCTGCCTGTGAAAAGGTAAGGACAAGTCACTAAAATTGCTTGAAATGATAAAAGGAAAATATACTTGTCAAAATTAAAATCTATTTTTCACTGATGAGATTACATTGCGAATCTTATACTTGCTGGTAACTCAGAAGTTCAACTAAATACACATCAAGAGAGCAAAAATAAAAACACACTCTTCTATGTTCTAGATCTTTAGTACATGCTGTTACCACTTAACAAAAAACATTCACCATAAAACTTTCTTTGAGAAATATCGCACCACTTGAAAATGATTTGATCCCAAAAAAGTTGGCCACTCACCAAGTCACCATACACTAGAAACATATTGATGTGTCATCATCACAAGGTGTCATTATTGGGTGAAAACTAGGTCTACAATTTTATGAATGGCCAAGCACATCGAATTTGGAGTTTTTGCTCTACATATGAGTTCATTACTTCAATACAGAATTTATAATTTTGTACATTATCTAATATACATTGTTACTCTTTCTTTCCTACATCTTAAAGTAGTGTATTGTTTTTCCCTTTTAATATAGAACAACAATTTAGATGCTCCAACAGGCCAGCAGAATCAAACTAAATCATACTAAAGATTCCAAATATGAACATCATATCCCACTATAACCTTGGATGACATATGATATGACACAACAGTGAAGGAGTAAATTTTTCTGCATTTTTGTTCCACTTTAGATGTGAATAAATTTAAGTTCAAGGATGAGTTTGAATTTTGTAAGAATATCATATCCTGATTTCCAAAAGCCTAAGAATTAGTACAGTAGCAATAGACCAATAATCTAAAAGAAGAGATAGTTGAGATTATGCAGGGTAGATCTATGAAAACCTAACAGGATTATAATAACCAATCAACCATTTAATGCAGTATACAGCTTAAGATTCAATTGCTAATTTGATTTGCTGAATTCTTTTGCGGCCCTAAAAATTGATTTTTATGCTTTGGATAGATAGAGGTGGGATATTAGAATTTAAAACAGAAGCATAAACATAACATTTGGGTACCCTTACAGATTGCACTAATGCACAATGTACATGCGTTCAGGAAGGGAGCATAGTTGATACAATGAGAAAACAAGTTTACCTCTAGTGTTTCAAAAGACCTCTCAAGGTACTCAACTTCTGAATCAAAATTGGCTATGTAAAGCATCGCACTGACCCTCTGAAATGCAAAAGGTATATCAAGAACTGCGTTGAGAAATTTCTCGGCAGGGCCCAGCTTGAATGGTGAAGCATCTTTGAACTCCTTCAGTTTACGTTCTTCCTCTTTGATTGGAGCCATCTTTAATAAACTCTCAAGAAGCTCGGTGCCCAGCGTATCAGTATTTCCTGCTTACATTTATACAAAACCTAGTTAAGCAGAAAACACTCGGCAGACAAGTGCATGCAGAAGAAAAAGGAGATGAAAGGACTATCACACTAAAACACAACTATTTTTATGTAACTGGGAACAATCAAAGATCAGGGTAAACCACCCCCACCCCACTCAACATAATAATTAAAAAAATTAAATAGGTAATTAAGTGAAAGCCAATTACAATATTCCAGATGCATACAATTTAAAAAGAAAGTTAACAACAGTTAAAGTAGACAGGCCTCAATCCAAGTACCTTTCCAAAGACATAGAAAAGCTTCTACTTTTCTGTATTCTTTTTACATGTCAAAAGGAACAAGGAATCCTTTGAGAGATTTTGTTTTCCCCTAATCATGCTTCATTGTGATTCTTTAGCATATGTAAATAAAGAATCAATACATTTGCAGGAAATTTAAGGGAATGCCTATAAAGAATTATAGAAGATTGAAAGCACTTGATATTTTCATTTTGGTAGGGGAGAAAAGTATCCGTTGCTTAAGGACAACAAATTAACTTCATTTAGTAATAGTTCCAATACAAAAATAATGTTATGACTTTAAATTACTTGCAGCAAGCTAAATAAAAGGCCAAGGATGGTGCAAAGCTTCTTAAACTTAAGTACGTGGAGGTGCTACCATCAGAGCTTTGGTTTCTTCTCTATATTAGTTACATAATACAATTAACAGCCTTAAAAACTGTAATGGGAATATAAGGGATTTCATTTCACAAAAAAATTCTTTTCTTGCAGAAAGTTAGTGGAGAGGACTGAAACCGGAACCAATCCCTCCCCTTTGATTTCATGCTCCAACTATGCTACACTAGATATATAAATCTCAAATGCTTAGAGAATCACAAGAAACGATAACAAATAAAAAAAAAGAGGCAACTACTTACCTTCTAAAAGAGCTTCACAAACTTCATCATTGGTCACATTAAGTGCCCTCAACAAAATTGCTATGTTCTGAGACTTCTTTGGATCAAGCACCTGGTTCTCTTGATTCATGTAAGGAAAAAGTGGATGCGGGGTGTTGTTGTCTTTTGAAGTCAAATTTGTAGACTTAACCATGAATAATGTCTCGATCATTTTCTCATTTAACCTGCATTCAAGATCCCATTCTACAGACTTTAAAAACACAATTATTACTTCCTAAACAAAGCAAAAAAGTATAACTAAAATTTACTCTAAAAACATGATCTCTCAACTCTATAGGATGTTATTATATAATTTCATCACTCAAAAAGCCTTACTGAAAAGAGCTGAATTTAAGCTGATCCCACACCATTGTCCGGTCTGAGCTAGCTTTAACCTTGTCCCAATGCAATGGCTTCAGCTTGGGCTTAAAAATTTCCTCACTTCTCTTTCCACTATCCAATTTCTGCCCTGGGTTTTGCAACTCAACAGCAGGCCTCGCCGGCATTACAAGAAAAGGAGGTCCATTAATGGGACCTTGATTTTCCGGCGGCATTTCCCAAAACCTTGGTGGTGGCACCGGAGGTGGCGTTGGTGGCAACTTTACTTGAACATATACATTCCCATCTGAAAATCGTTCAGGTGAATTCTGGGTATCCCCTGAAGTTCTCCCAGGTGGGGAAGAAGGCGGAGACCTCATTAAAACCTTCCGTTGCCTTGGTGGTGGTGGAGGTATTGGCCGGAGAGGAGCCGGAAAATTAACAATGGAGTCCGGCGACTTTGATCTTAAGCTTCTGGGGCTCAAATTGAATGCTACTGAAGGACTAGTAGACATTGTTTGGGTAGGTGAAGCAGATTGAGAAGATGGGTAGGATGCTGTTCTCGAATTGAAGCTTCGGCTTCCAAAATTCTCAGCTCCGAACAGTCTACCGGAGCTCAAAACCTCGGCGTTTGGACTCCCGGAGGAGCTTTTGGGAGAAAAGAACTCTTCTTCTCCATCTTCTTCGTCATGTTTGAAAGAATATTGTTGGCCGGATAGATTTTGTTTGGGTAATGGAGGGAGAGGTCGGAGCTCCGGTGAGCCACGTTTCTGATAGCCGGAGGGAGAAGAAGTGCTGCCCACAATGTTTGCATTTTCTGAGCTAGCGAGTGTGCCGAGATACAGAAACTCTGCGCTGGTATTCAGTGGGTTGCGCGGCGGCGGCGGAGGTGGCGGAGGAGGACGCTTGGCGTCGGAGGCGGGCGTGTTTGGTGGAAAGAGGCGGATGCTGTCTGATCTTGGGAATTTGGTAAAATGGGTTTGGCGGCGGTGGAGGAGTAAGGCGGCGACAATGGCGATGAGGGCGGCGGAGAGAAGAAAGAGGGAGATACCTATGGCAATGAATTTACGGGAAATGGGTTTGGAGGAGGAAGGTTTATCTGTGAGGATGAGAGAGGAAACGTTGGCCGGAAAAGTAGGGAGAGAGTCGGTTGAGGACGGCGGCGGTGGTGGTGGAGATGGGTAAAATGGGAAAAAGTGGTTGCTCTGTTCGGTGGTGGGAGGTGTTTGGGAGGAAAATGGGTAATTGAGTTCTTGTTTATGGGGTTGAGGGTAAGGAGAAGGGGAAGGAGAGAGAGGATTAATTAGAGGGGAGAAGGGTTGATGGAGGATTCTACGGCTATGCTGGTACTGAAATGATAATTTTTGAGAAGTAGAGGACTGAATTTGGAAAATAAAATTTAAGAGGAGGATGAAGATGATAAACTTTGTTCTGGACATTTTGTAGAATTTCAAGACTAATTTTGGTGGTGATGAGAGATGGGCAGTCTTTGATCTGTAGTTTGATGGGTATTTTCTATAACTTCATGTTTATGTGATGATTCTTCAAGAAAAGATACAAAAGAGAGAAGAAAGAAGCATTCTACTGTGACGGATACCCCTGAGAAAGTTAAAGGAGTTAAAAAGCCTGCTCGGGGATGAATTATTTTAAAATGGTTTATAAATTAAAATTTAAAAAGACTTGTAAATATATTAGTGTTAAATCATAAATAAAAGTTTTTAACTTCCTTCTGATTTATAAATAAGAAATTAAGTTAAAATAAAATATAAAAATATTTGACTGAAATAATTTATAAATTAAAATAAGATATAAATATTATTAAAATAAGGATAAAACAGTCGATCAAATTTATTTATTTTAAAATAATTTATAAAGTCAATTTTCAATGAGTATGACTTATAAATGAAAAAGTAATTAAAAAAAGAACATGAAAAAAAAGGTTGTCAGAATGCTCAGAACATAACCCCCAATGAGGAGAGAGGATGATAGCAAGAGAAATAGTAGAGAATATTACAGATATTATTAATGCATGTCATTGAGACAGAAAAATGGGGTTTATTACTCTGGTGTGAGAGCAGCATAGGAGGGAGCGAGGGAGAAAGGGAGGAGGGAAGACTAAAAGAGTGGTGGATGGTAAGTTATTCAAGGTTTGCTAGTGCCTTCAAACCCCACCTTAGTAGTACTAGTACTAGTTAGTACCTTGGGTTTTAATTTTTTTTTGATATTTTCAAATATTAAAATAATATTTTTATATGAATCTTTTTGACATAGAAGTGAGACTTACTCACTATTTAGATAGATCTCATGTGAAAATATTAATTTCTTTTCAAGTATTAAATTTATAAGGGCAAAACTAAGGATTTAGCCACTATAGTTGGCAAGTTTTACTTATTTCATTATTTACTTTTTATTTTTTGAATTATCCCATTAAAGTAATTAAAAATTTACAATTCGGCTAGTTTGTTAACTCGGGCTAATTTCTGTTAAATTGATTTGAGTTTTTTTCCTATGTGGCTTTGGAACAAAAAAGGAAAAATAACAAAAATGACATGGCCCAATCTAAGGTGGATTACGCGACAAATAAAAACAACTGCTAAACAAATAAAACCAAACGAAGCCAATATCTGAGTCGAAGTTCACACACACACACAGAGAGAGAGAGAGAGAGAGAGAGAGAGCTAGGAGATTGCTGCAAACTAAGGTTCTAACATAGTCGAAGTTCAGAGAGAGAGATCGAGCGACGAAGATGAAGGCGCGATTTGATCTTCTAAGATTTTTTATGCAAATCTCTGACAAAGTCAAAGGTATGTATGAGTTTGTGTTTAAAAACTCTTTCCTTTGTCGAGATTCTTCTGCAAATATCCGAGTTAGAGTTTTTTTTTTCACTGATTGCTATTCGATTTATGTTTAAATGTAACTGTGACGCCCCCAGAATAGGTATACATCACCCATTCTGAGTCGTCAAATACATGGTACCGAAACAACTACAATATTATTATTACAATTATCGTGCAAAATACGACAACACATACTGTGAGTTTAAATACAAATATTGTCTTTTAGACATTATTCAAACTCAAATGAGTCCTCATTACAATTATTGATACACTATTTTACAAAATAGTGAGGACTACTAAAACAACTATATTGAACTATCACTCCATACCCCGACTAGTTCCTGCTAAATTCTAACCTCCTGAGAAGAAAAATGAAACAAAAAAAAAAAGGGTGAACTCAACTAGCCCAGTAAAGAATATTATGACTAAGATAATGAACAATTAATTATCGTTAGCCTTCAACAAATCAGATAAAATATAAGGGACAACCAGTTTTAGATCAATATTCGCAGCGGAAATAACAATTCATTAAAAGAGTTAAGTAGATAATGAAATCTACTATCATCTATGAATTTAAAAGTCCATCATCAATATTTTATCCATGTAACATCAATCAATATACATCTTGAATCAAATATTCATCTTTGCATTACAGGCCAAAGACATTCATCAGTTGATCATGTTCGTCTCAACACCTGTTCATCTTTGTACTACGGGCCAAAGATATTCATCAGGCAATCATTCAACTTTGCACTACAGGCAAAAGATATTCAGTTATATCACCATTTAGGACTGAGGATGATGAAAAATATCTTAAAGAAACGAATTCAGTGAGATAAAATGATAAAAATTAGGGATTCGTACTTTAGACAATCCAAGTTCAAAAATGCTCCATAATAAACCATAGTAAAGTAAAATTCAAGAATGAAGATTAAAACATGGATACAATCAAATATAGTAATCATAATAGACATTTTGGACAAAGAAGAGAAAATTTTATTTTTCGGTGAATAATGCCGTAAACATGAATAGTAACTCCGACACAAAAAGGTAAAAATTCTACAATAAAATTCATACCAATATTTCGGCATAATGATATTGAAAAAAATAATATCATTTACGAAGAAAATAACATCTCTTACCTCAAAAGAACAGTACTTCCGGCTGAAATATCTGGTATAAGGCTGAAGAAAATTTGTACCGAATAATAACTCTCAAAGTATCTAAATACTCACAAAAATACGCTCGATAATATAGAGAGAGAAAGCTTATGATTCTGGTATGATTTTCAATTCTAACTAAGCAACCTATTTATAGGAAAATGCTTAGAACGTCAAAGCAAACTAAATTAATAAAATAATATTTTTTCAAAAATTTTCTACACACACCTCTTGGACCAAAATTCAGTCACCACCAGTGGGGCCCACCAAAATTTAGATTTTTCACACCAACCAAAAGTGGGGCCCACCCATGTTTTTAATAAAAATATTTATTTTTGAAATTTCAATAATTCATAATAAATAACTCTTTTATTAGAAAAATTCGAAACTCATGTTTATTCCATAAGAAATTTAATTCTCTACAACTTTGTAGAAGAAAGTTTTTTCAAATTTCAAATAGAAAATGTCCGAAATCCATATACGGATGAATTTTAATACCTCAATTCCGACAAAATACTGATAAAATACCTCAACATTAATTCATTCATTTATATCCACATAAAAATAAATATTTCCTTATCATATAAATCAATAACTAATTATTCATAAATAATATTACAGAATCACAATTATGACAACCAGGTCGTTCATAGGAAAGAGGTGGTTTTCCGATAAGGATTTCTACTTACTGGCACTCAATTAGGTGACCAAACCCCTTTTCTAGACAGAACTTACTTAGATATTGCCAATAATGTTATCTAATAATATTATTCAAATAATATGAATTATTGATCTGATAATGGAAAATATTGTGTAGTGACAATTATTGAAACAACAATAATATAAAATATCAACGTAGCAATTATTGAATCAATAAAATAAAATATTGAACAGTAATTACTGTAACAATTATTGAGTAGTGCTTTCTTACGTAAGGATCAATAATTCAACAATACTGTGCAATACCGTGTGTTACTGTGCAACCACACGTATTACTGTACTTTAACCACCGGGTATTCTAACAGTGTTAACGGTAACAACTATGCCGTTATTTATAAAAAAACTCAAACTTGTCATTTTCTTCATCCGACTGTTTTCCGTTATGGGGCCCACAAATGGCTACGCCATCGTACGAATATTCCCCGACAGCAAGAATATTCCACGACCAAACGAATATTCCCTGACAACAATGAATATTTTATAACCACTTACTTATTTTATAAAATTTATACATTTCACCCATAACCAAATCATTATATCAAATTAACACCTTATTATTTAAAATAATAATTAGAGAAAAATTGATTTTATTTATAAAAAATTGGGGTCTTATAACCTCCATTCCTTATGAAATTTCGTCCTCAAAATTGACGTACGTACCTGGTGTTTCGAAAAGATAAGGGTACCTCGCTTTCATTTTCGATTCCAACTCCCAGGTCATTTTCTCAATAGCATGATTCCTCCACAAAACCTTAACTTGTGGTATAACTTTTGTGCGTATGACATGCTCTTTCCTATCAAAAATCTTGACAGGTACCTTCTCGTACGTTAAATCTTCGGCTATCTCGTCTGGTTCTATCTCAATAATGTGGTTTAGGTCTTTCACATATTTACGAAGCATAGATATATGAAAAATATTATGAACACGAAACATGCTTGGAGGTAATGCGAGTCTATAGGCCACATTTTCTATTCGGTCAAGAATCTCAAATGGACCAACAAATCGTGGATTGAGCTTTCCTTTTTTTCCGAATCTTGTAACTCCCTTCCATGGAGCAATACGTAACAACACATGATCCCCAATATTAAATTTCATGTCCTTCTGATAAAGATCCGCATAACTCTTTTGTCAATCATGTGCCGTTTGTATACGTTGTCGGATCATTTGTATCTTCTCTATAGTCATACGTACCAACTCTGGTCCCAACAACGTTGCTTCTCCCACCTCATCCCAACATACTGAAGAGCGACACTTTCGTCCATACAATGTTTCGAATGGAGCCACAACTATACTTGCCTGATAACTGTTGTTGTAGGAGAATTCTACCAATGATAGGTACTTATCCCAACTCCCTTTGAAATTTAGGGCACATAGTCTTAATAAATCTTCAAGAGTTTGAATAGTCTTTTCTGATTGCCCGTTCATTTGAGGATGATATGCCGAACTGAATCGTAAATCTGTGCCCATAGGTTTCTGCAAGCTAACCCAAAATCGTGAAGTGAATCTTGGGGCACGATCCGAAACTATGGATACTGGCATGCCATGCAATCTCACAATCTCATTCACGTATATACGAGCAAGACGTTCAAGGGAATAAGTCTCCCCTATAGGCAAGAAATGAGCAGACTTGGTTAATTTTTCAACAATGACCCAAATCGCATCTATGCCTTGAGAAACCTTGAGAAGACCCGTAACGAAATTCATAGTAATGTGTTCTAACTTCCATTTCAGAATCTCAAGTGGTTGCAATGGACCCTTTGGCACTTGATGCTCCGCCTTTACACGTTGACAAGTTAAACACCTCGAGATAAACTCCACGATCTCTCTCTTCATATTGCTCCACCAAAATGTATGTCGAAGATCATGATAAATTTTGGTACTCTCAAAATGGAATGCAAACGGTGTGTTGTGTGCCTCCATCATGATTCTATGCTTCAAGTCAGAATTGTTAGGAACACAAAGTCTGGAGTTAACTCAAAGTATTCCTTCTTCATCGATTCTTGCTTCTGGAATAACACCTTCTTGCACTTTCTTCTTCATACGCATCAGTTCCAGGTCCGTAGTTTGAGCAGCTTTAACTTTATCGATTAAAGTCGGTTCTACTCATATGTTTGATATCATCGTGTGGGTACTTGGAGCCTTTAACTCTATCTCTATTCATTGCAAGTCATACAAAATGGCCTTTGCGTTGACAATATCGCACTCGTACCCGCATATGATCTTTTACTCAATGCGTCAGCTACTACATTTGCTTTTTCAGGATGATATTGAATGGTATGGTCGTAATATTTCAACAACTCGAGCCAACGTCGTTGCCGCATGTTGAGTTCTTTTTAGGTGAAGAAATATTTGAGGCTTTTATGATCTATATAGATCTCCACTTTCTCCCTATACAGGTAGTGTCTCCAGATCTTCAACGCGAAAATGACTGCTGCCAACTCCAGATCATAAGTAGGATAATTCCTCTCATATTTTTTGAGTTGTCGCGGGGCATAAACTATGATTTTCCCATGTTGCATGGTAACACACCCTAACCCTTTGCCTGAAACATCGCTGTAGATAACAAATCTATCCGAACCAGATGGTATTATCAGAACAGGTGCCAAAATGAGTCTCCTCTTGAGCTCTTGAAAACACTTCTGGCATTCCTCGCTCTATACGAATTTTGTATCTTTCCGAGTCAGTTGAGTTAACGGAGTAGTAATTTTAGAAAATCCTTCCACGAATCTCCGATAATAACCAGTTAAGCCCAGAAAGCTACGTACTTCGGTCACCGACTTCGGTTGCTCCCAACTTTGTATGGCTTCAATCTTCGCCGGGTCAACAGATACTCCATGTTTTGACACCACGTGCCCAAGGAATGCTACTTCCTCAAGACAGAACTCACATTTCTTCAGCTTGGCATGTAGCTTGTTGTCACGAAGCCTTTGCAGTACCAGCTTCAAATGGTGCTCATGATCTTTACGGCTTTTGGAATAGATGAGGATGTCATCAATAAAGACAACAATGAACTGATCCAAATATTCCTTGAACACACAGTTCATCATATCCATGAAAGCAACAGGAGCATTAGTTAATCCAAAAGACATGACTAAGAATTCATAATGCCCGTACCGAGTTCTAAAGACAGTCTTCGGAATGTCATCAGTTTTAATCTTCAGCTGATGATATCCAGAACGAAGATCGATCTGTGAAAAGAATTGTGCTCCTTGCAACTAGTCAAACAGGTCATCAATGCGAGGTTACGGATACCTATTCTTGATGGTAACATGGTTCAATTCCCGGTAGTCAATACAAAGTCGCATACTCCCATCTTTCTTCTTTACGAATAAAATAGTAGAACCCCAAGGAGATGTACTAGGACGAATGAAACCGATGTCCAACAACTCCTGTAGTTGGACCTTTAACTCCTGAAGTTCAATAGGAGCCATTCGATATGAGGTTTTAGAAATGGGCTTTGTACCAGGTTCAAGGTCAATAAAGAATTCAACTTCACGTTCTGGGGGTAGACCGGGAAGTTCTTCAAGAAATTCACTAACAACAGAAATATTATTCAAATCTGACGTGTTTTTGTTCAAGTCCATAGCATGGACTAAGAAAACTTGACATCTATTTTTCAATAAATGAATGGATTTATGGATTGATATAACAGTGATTGATTTTAGTGGTTTGGTTTCTTGTAGTACTGAGCAAAAAACGGGTATAACCGAATTATCGAACCGAACTGAAATAATTTAACCGAAATTTTCTGACAATTTGGTTATTTTTAATATTTCGGTTATATCCAAATTTTTTTTATGGTTTTCGATTAGTTTGTACGGGTATCACTTTTGGGTTATTCGGTTTAACCGAATAACTGAACAAAGTCTTGCAAAATGCAAAGTTGCACAACAGCTGAGTTAAAATAATAATAACCGAACAAAGTCTTGACTCAGCACTCAGCAGTCAGCCGCCTTAGTCATTTCTACTTTACTAAATTCTCGAACTCTCAGATCTCTCAAGTCTCATCTTCTCGAACTCTCGAACTCTCACTCTCAGATCTCTCAAGCCTCAAGTCTCAAGTCTCAAGTCTCGAACTCTCGGCGACCCTTCATCTCGAACTCTCGAACTCTCAGATCTCTCAAGTCTCAAGTCTCTAAGGTAAACAATTGGCGCTGGAGCTAGATTTTGGGGGTTTCATTTTTTCTCTCTTCTTTCTCTTTTATTTTTGCTTGGTGTGGTGTGAGGTTCTTTTGCAGAAAGCCCCAAAATTTTGCTCAAATTCCATAACCGCAAATGGGTATCCGTCCTTTCACAGAATTTTGGGTTCTAATTTATGTTGCAATCAGATTTTTTCATCTGGGTGTTCTTTAAATTTGATAAAGTTTGGAGCTTTTAATCGGTGTGGATATGGGGTTTGGAGGATTCGAAGTTTGGTGGGTGGATTGAGGAGTTTTAGTAGTGAATCAGATCGAGAGTCTATGGATTATGATGTTGTTATTGTTGGAGCTGGACCTGCTGGATTATCGGCGGCTATAAGGTTGAAGCAGTTGTGCAAAGAAAAGGATGTTGATTTGTCTGTATATGTTGTTGAGAAAGGTGTTGAAGTGGGTATGTGTCCTTGCTCCTTTACTAAATACTTTTGAATTAATATATTTGTTGTACTTCGAGATTAATCCCCAAATTAGTTATCTTTGTGTAGAAAATGTCAAGATGGTTGACAAATTTTATAAGAGAGAACAAAATGAAAAAGTTCCAACTGTTTGATTACAGAATGGAGTCTACTAGTGAATTGAAAAGATTAAAGCTTTAATTTAAATTATAGAATAGATTATGAGCTAATTTAGATGATTGGCAAGCTTATGACAAATGAAAAATGAGATGCTTTTGGTGGAAGGTGGTAATTTGTGTTGGGATTTTGGCACATAAAACGCAGCGGAAATAAACCAATTTAAAGGCAATTCTAAAACCCTAAAACAGGATCCATGTGAAAAGCAAATTTACTCAATGGTTAGAAATTATACCGATTATGAAAATAGAATTGATACGCTCGAATCTCCAACGCAATCCAAATAAATCGCACCTCTACGGTATCCACACGAACGCCCCGCGAATTATCGTACGATCTGCAGTAAAAGGAACTGCGGTACTAGCCATAAGGATGAGGATTTTTTCTTTTCGAAACTGTTTCTCTCTAGTCTCTCTCTAAGAGCGGCTAGGGTTTTGATTATGATGATTATTCCAAAATGGCTGCTACATATCATATATATAGTGGTTAAAAAGAATTAATCAAAACCCTAATTTAAAATCCGAATATATATATATATATATATATATATATATATATATATCTTAATTAAGTCTTACTTAATTAATATACTTATATATAAAAATTATCCTATTAATTTAAATTCGTGATTTAAATTGTGACGCCCCCAAAATAGGTATACATCACTCATTCTAAGTCGCCAAATACATGGTACAGAAACAAATACAACTTGAGTAATACAATTGTCGTGCAGAATACGACAACACATATACTGTGAGTTTGAATACAAATATTGTCTACTAGAGAGTATACAAACTCAAAAGGAGTCCTCATTACAATTATCACACTATTTCACAGAATAGTGAGGACTACTAATGTAACCATCTGGACCGTCAATCCATTCTTTGATTAGTCCCAGCTATATTCTCATTTCCTGAAGAGAACAGTAAAAGAAAGGGTGAGCTCAACTAGCCCAGAAGAAATATTATGACTAAGATAATGTACAACAAATTATCATTAGTCTTTAACAGGGAAAAATCTGATAAAGTATAATAGACAACAAGTTTTAGATCAACAACTGCAGCGGAAAAAACAATCCATTAGAAGAGTCAAGTAGAGCATAAAACCTACTATCTTCTATGATTTAAAAGATTTATCATCAATTTTATTGCTGAGATTCAGCTTAATAAATAATCCACATCATCGAATCATCCCTACACTACGGGCCAAAGATAATCATGTTTTCATCAACCATGCCATAAAATAATTCATCTTTGCACCCTTGGCCGAAGAGAATCCATGGCCATAATCATACCAAAAATTGTCCATCAATGCACTACGGGCCAATGAGGACTTTTACCACATCATTTGTAACATTACGGTCATGATTATACCGAATAATCCCTGGTCATAATCATACCAAGTCCATCTATGCATTACAGGCCACAGATGACTTTCAACAGAGTATAAACATGACGATGATGACAATGATATAATAATTCAATTAAACAAGTTCAAGGATAAATTTTAAAGATTTATAATTTAATTTATCCAGAAATCAATAACGTCCAAATTGTCAACATGATACTACTTTGTGGAGTAAAATTCAAGAATAATACTCAGTTGGTCATGTTCATCTCAACACCTGTTCGTCTTTGCACTACGGGCCAAAGATATTCATCAGGTAATCATTCATCTTTGCACTACAGACCAAAGATATTCAGTAATATCATCATTTAGGACTGAGGATGATGAAAAATATCTTAAAGAAAAAGAATCCAGTGAGATAAAAGAACAAATATTAGGGATTCGTATTACAGTTTATCCAAGTTCAATAATACTTCGAAATAACCAATTTCGAAGCAGAATTCAAAAATAATGATCAAAACATAGATACAATCAAAGATAGTAACCATAATAGCCATCTTGGATAAAAAGAAGAAAATTTCATTTTTCGGTGAATAGTGTCGTATTCGTGAATAGTGTCGTATACGTGAATAATAACCCCGACACAAAAAGTTCTAAATTTGATAAAAAGTTCAAACCAATATTTCGGCATAATGATATTGAAAGAAATAATATCATTTACGAAAGAATAACATCCCTTACCTCAGAATAACCGTACTTCTGACTGAATTTCGGATATAGTGCTAACAGAAACTTGTACTGAATAGCAACTCTCAAAGTATCAAAATACTCGCAAAATACGCGCGAGAATATAGAGAGAGAAAGAGAGAAAACTTATGAATTCTGGTGTGATTTTCAATTCTAACTTAACCCTCTATTTATAGGAAAATGTTAGCACGCCGAAGCAGACTTAACCTGCAATGTGACGCCCCCAAAATTAGGTATACATCACCCATCTTGGGTCGTCAGATACATAGTATAGAATACAAATACAACTTACTAATACAACTGTCGTGGACAATACGACAAAACATAAACTGTGAGTTTGAATACAAATATTATCTTCTAGAGAGTATTCATACTCAAAAGGAGTCCTCGTTATATTTATTAACACACCATTACATAGAATAGTGAAGACTACTAACTAATACTATCATTCGGACCATCACTCCGTTCTCCGACTTGCCCCAGCTACGTTCTCATTTCCTGAAGAGAACAGTGAAAGAAAGGGTGAGCTCAACTAGCCCAGTAAGAAATATTATGACTAAGATAATGCAGAATAAATTATCATTAGCCTTCGACAATGTTAAACTGATAAAATATAATAGATATCAAGTTTAACTGCAGCAGAACAAGCAATCCATTAAAAGAGTCAAGTAAAAAATAAACTCTACTATCTTTTATGATTTAAAAGGTTTTTCAACACTGTTATCGCTGGGACTCAGCTTAATAAAATAATCCACATCATCGAATCACCCCTGCACTACGGCCAAGGATATTCGTATATTCATTAATGGTCATGATCATGCCAACAACTGTCCATCAATGCACTACGGGCCAATGAGGACTTTTACCACATCATTTGTAACATTACGGTCATGATTATGCCGAATAATCCCTGGTCATAATCATACCAAGTCCATCTATGCACTACAGGCCACAGATGACTTTCAACATTTTATAAACATGAGGATGATGACAATGATATAAGAATTTAATAAAACAAGTTCAAGAATTAATTTATCCAAGAATTAACAACGTCCAAATTGTCAACATGATACTGCTTTGTGGAGTAAAATTCAAGAATACTTAGAAGAATATTTTCATGAAAAGATACTGGATGAACCGCAATTATCAAGGATATTCCACTAATTTCATGGAGTATAGAAGTCAAAACTTAACCAACTGAGTATAATAAAGAATGGAATAACAAAAGAAATCACCCGACATGCGATAGACCGCACAGACAGGTTATTCCAACAGAATAATAAATAATGGAACCAGGTCTGGCGTAAACGCACAGACAGGATATTCCGACAGAATAATAAATAATGGAACCAGGTCCGGTGTAAAACACACAGACATGATGTTCCAACAGAATAATAATAAAGACGGAACCAGGTCCGATGTAAAACACACAGACAGGATGTTCCAACAGAATAATAGAAGAATATCACCAAGTATAGGGTAGACCGCGTATACAAGTTATTCCAACAGAATAATAAGAAATGGAATAACAACAGTTCTCTTCATGAATAAGAAAGAGTAACACCCCTTACCGTTTTAAAGAAGAGCTGAAATAAGGAAGTAGTTAAGTAGCAGAATACTCTTCTTCTCTCTCTAGAGTTCAGTGAATTCGTAAGAAAAAATGAAAGAATGAGCTGCTATTTATAGAAAAATAGAATGCATAGTAACTAATCCATGAACGGTCCAGATTGATTACTTTAATCTGACGGTCCGTATTTAAAGAAAAATCTTTTAAATAAAATATAATATATTCTTTTTATAGAATAACTTTAATAAAGTATTCTGTTTTATATAAAAAGATGTTTCTGTTTTATTATGTTAATAATACGAATAAAACAAAACGTCATTATCGCTAAATAATTCATATTATTAACTGACAATAATTGAATCAAACTGAGTGACTTCTCACATAAGCACTAATAATCAATACCGTGTGCTACTATGCAACCACACGTATTACTGTACTTTTACTACCGAGTAGTTCAACAGTATCAATGGTAAAACTTCTGCCGTTATTTTTAATAAAATATTTTTGTCGTTTTCTCAATCCGACAATAATTCCGTTGTGGGGTCCACCAATGATTGTGTCGTTGTACGAATATTCCCTGTAAAAACGAATATTCCCCGACCAATCGAATATTATATAACAACTTGCGTACTTTGTAAAATTTATAAATATTACCCACAACTATAACATTATATCAGATTAACTCCATAATATTTAAAAATGATATTTATAGAAAATTCATCTTTATTTATAAAAATTGGGGTCTTACATGCAACCTGATGGCTTTACCTGCTACTATTACCACCCACCACATTTGAAATAAAATTCAGCACATTTCTTCACCAACCACAAGTGGGGCCCACTCAATTCTAGAATTTTCTACCAAAATTATTTATAAACCTAATTTCTGAATCAGTCACCTCTTAAAATTCATAACAAATCATACGTTCATTTTTAACGGTTCAAAATTTATGGATATATACTCAACTTATATATGTATAACTTATCCAAAAATTACAACGATCCAACGGTCGGATTAAAAATTATAACCCCCGCAATATATCTCAAAAATCCTGATTGATTTTTAATACCTCCATTCCGACAAAAATACTGATAAAACACCTCAACATTAACTCCTTCATTTTTAACCACAAAATATATCCAAAATTTATATTCACATAAAATAAATATTTCCTTATCATATGAATCAATAATTAATTATTCACAATAATATAACAGAATCACAATTATGACAACCAGGCCGTTCCCAGGAAAGAGGGGGCTTTCTAATAAGGATTTCTCCTTACTGGTGTGCAATTAGGTGACCAAACCTCTCCTTAGACAGAACTTTCTAGACATTACCAATAATGCTATCTAATAATATTATTCAAATAATATGAATTATTGATCTGATAATGGGAAATACTATGCAGTAACAATTATTGAAACAACAATAATATAAAATATCAACGCAGCAATTATTGAATCAATAAAATAAAATATTGAACAGTAACTACTATAACAATTATTGAGTAGTGCCTTCTTACGTAAGGATCAATAATTCAAAAATACTGTGCAAAACCGTGTGCTACTGTGCAACCACGCGTATTACTGTATTTTAACCACCGGATATTCCAACAGTGTTAACTGTTATTTATAAAAACTCAATTTTGTCGTTTTCTTCATCCGACAGTTATTCTGTTATGGGGCCTACAAATGGCTGCGCCGTCGTACGAATATTCCCCGATAGAAAGAATATTCCATGACCAAATGAATATTCCCCGACAGCAATGAATATTTTATAGCCACTTGTTTATTTTGCAAAATTTACACATTTCACCCATAACCAAAACATTATATCAAATTAACACCTTATTATTTCAAAATAATAATTAGAGAAAAATTTAATTTTATTTATAATAAGCTGAGGTCTTACAACCTCCCCTCTTTATGAAATTTCGTCCCCAAAATTTACGTACGTATCTGATATGCCGAACAGATGGGGATACCTCGTCAGATTCTAACTCTTGATGTATAACCTTTGAGCGTAGAATATATTCCTTCTTATCCAAGATTTTAACATGTATCTCTTTATACGTTAAATCTTCTGCTATCTCGTCCGGTTCTTAATCAATAATGTGGTTCGGATCATCCATATATTTACGTAACATCGGTACGAAATAAACGTTATGAACATGCGACATACTTGGCGCTTAAAACGAGTCTATAGGTCACAGTTCCTACTCGATTGAGGATTTCAAATAGACCAATAAAATCGAGGGTTGAGATTTCCTCTGTTCATCGACTCTTGCTCCTAGAATAACGCCCTCTTGAACCTTCTTCTTTACATTCATCAGCTCTGAGTCTGTAGCTTAAGCGACTTTAATTTTATCGATTTAAAGTCGTTTCTAATCGTATACTGGGGTCAAATTTAAACGTTGAGCGCAAATAGGAGAAATAAAAGAATATGTAGAACCGGTATTGAATAAGGTATAAACTTCGCAAGAGTTTAAGATTAACTTACCCGTGATAACTTCGTTCGGGTTCCTCGACAAACGCTCTTACTTAAACTACCGACTTCGACTTATCTGGGGCGACCTTTGGCATCACTATCCCCGTTGGACTTGACTTCACTACAGGACAAAATCGAGCTAAGTGACTTTCTCTTCCGCAATTGAAACACACTTTGGGTTGCTGCGTACAGTTTGGACGGATATGTCCCTCTTGTCCGCATTTAAAACATACGACCGGTGGTCGTTCTTCTTCTTTTGAAACGGGTGCTGGTGTTGCTGTCTTTCCATCATTATTGAACCTCCTCTTCTTGAAATTTCTACTTCTATTATCTTGGCCATGATTACCACCGAAGTGGTTACCATTCTTGGCATGATAATTTCCTCCACGATTGTTGTCACCGCTTCGATGACTGCTACCACTGGTATTATCATTTTTTCGGCTGCTTTCTCTTGGTTGGGTTAACTCATTATCGCGCTCCAATAACTAAGCCCTATTTACAACATCTGAATACAAACACAGTTTGTGAGAAAGTAGGTGGTGACGTATCTCGGATTTCAAACCTCTTAGAAACATCCGCGTCATTCTCTCCTCGTTATCAACTAAGTGGGACGCAAACCGGGACAACTCGACAAACTTAGCTTCGTACTATGACATGGTCATATGGTTTTGCTCCAGCTTGATGAATTCCACTTCCTTCATGTGACGAATACTTTCGGAAAAGTACTTGTCGTTGAACAATTCTTGGAACTTCTTCCAATACATCTTGAGTGAAACCCCAGATTTTATGAATAAAGATTTAATTTTTTTTGAAATATTTTTTTAAAAATATTATGGTGTGAATTTGAGATGATGTTATAGTTGTGGGTAGTATTTATAAATTTTACAAAGTATGCAAGTTGTTGTATTATATTTGATTGGTCGGGGAATATTATTTTTGTCGGAAAATATTCGTATGACGGCACAATTATTGATGAACCCCACAACGGAATTATTGTCGGATTGAGAAAACGACAAAAATATTTTATTAAAAATAACGGCGGAAGTTTTACTGTTGATACTGTTGAACTACTCGGTAGTAAAAGTACAGTAATACGTGTGGTTGCATAGTAGCACACGGTATTGATTATTAATGCTTATGTGAGAAGTCACTCAGTTTGATTCAATTATTGTCAATTAATAATATGAATTATTTAGCGATAATGAAGTTTTGTTTTATTCGTATTATTAACGTAATAAAACAGAAACATCTTTTTATATAAAACAGAATACTTTATTAAAGTTATTCTATAAATAGAATATATTATATTTTATTTAAAAGATTTTACTTTAAATATGGATCGTCAGATTAAAGTAAATCAATCTGGACCGTTCATGGATTAGTTACTATGCATTCCATTTTCCTATAAATAGAAGCTCATTCCTTCATTATTTTCTTACGAATTCACTGAACTCTAGAGAGAGAAATTATAGAGAGAAACTATAGAGAGAAAGAAGAAAAATATTCTGCTACTTAACTACTTCTTTATTTCAGTTCTTCTTTAAAACGATAAGGGATATTATTTATTGTACCTGTAAGAGGTATTATTTCTTTTATATTCATGAAGAGAACTTCTGTTATTCCATTATTTATTATTCTGTTAGAATAACTTGTATACGCGGTCTACCCTATACTTGGTGACATTCTTCTATTATTCTGTTGAAACATCCTGTCTGTGTGTTTTACACCGGACCAGGTTCCGTCTTTATTATTATTCTGTTGGAACATCCTGTCTGTGTGTTTTACACCGGACCTGGTTCCGTCTTTATTATTATTCTGTTGGAATATCCTGTCTGTGCGTTTTACCCCGGACCTGGTTCCATTATTTATTATTTTGTTGGAATAACCTGTCTGTGCGGTCTATCGCATGCATGGTAATTTCTTTTTTATTCCATTCTTTATTATACTCAGTTGGTTAAAACTTTGACTTCTATACTCTATGAAATTAGTGGAATATCATTGATATTTGCGCTTTATCTAGTATCTTTTCATGTAAATATTCTTCTGAGCATTCTTGAATTTTACTCTACAAAGCAGTATCATGTTGACAATTTGGACGTTATCAGATCCTGGATAAATTAATTCTTGAACTTGTTTTATTGAATTCTTATATCATTGTCATCATCCTCATGTTTATTTTTTGTTGAAAGTCATCTATGGCCTGTAGTGCATAGATGGACGATCATTGGTGGACCCCACAACGGAATTATTGTCGGATTGAGAAAACGACAAAAATATTTTATTAAAAATAACGGCGGAAGTTTTACCATTGTTACTGTTGAACTACTCGGTAGTAAAAGTACAGTAATACGTGTGGTTGCATAGTAGCACACGGTATTGATTATTAATGCTTATGTGAGAAGTCACTCAGTTTGATTCAATTATTGTCAGTTAATAATATGAATTATTTAGCGATAATGACATTTTGTTTTATTCGTATTATTAACGTAATAAAACAGAAACATCTTTTTATATAAAACAGAATACTTTATTAAAGTTATTCTATAAATAGAATATATTATATTTTATTTAAAAGATTTTGCTTTAAATATGGATCGTCAGATTAAAGTAAATCAATCTGGACCGTTCATGGATTAGTTACTATGCATTCCATTTTCCTATAAATAGAAGCTCATTCCTTCATTATTTTCTTACGAATTCACTGAACTCTAGAGAGAGAAATTATAGAGAGAAACTATAGAGAGAAAGAAGAAAAGTATTCTGCCGTATTCGTGAATAGTGTCGTATACGTGAATAGTGCCGTATACGTGAATAATAACCCCGACACAAAAAGTTTCAAATTTGATAAAAAGTTCAAACCAATATTTCGGCATAATGATATTGAAAGAAATAATATCATTTACGAAAGAATAACATCCCTTACCTCAGAATAACCGTACTTCTGACTGAATTTCGGATATAGTGCTAACAGAAACTTGCACTGAATAGCAACTCTCAAAGTATCAAAATACTCACAAAATACGCTCGAGAATATAGAGAGAGAAAGAGAGAAAACTTATGAATTCTGGTGTGATTTTCAATTCTAACTTAGCCCTCTATTTATAGGAAAATGTTAGCACGCCGAAGCAGACTTGACCTGCAACCTGATGGCTTTACCTGCTATTATTGCCACCCACCATATTTAAAATAAAATTCAGCACATTTTTCACCAACCACAAGTGGGGCCCACTCAATTCAAGAATTTTTCACCAAAATCATTTATAAACCTAATTTCTGAATCAGTCACCTCTTAAAATTCATAACAAATCATACGTTCATTTTTAACGATTCAAAATTTGTGGATATATACTCAACTTATATATGTATAACATATCCAAAAATTACAACGATCCAACGGTCGGATTAAAAATTATAACCCCCGCAATATATCTCAAAAATCCTGATTGATTTTTAATACCTCCATTCCGACAAAAATACTGATAAAACACCTCAACATTAACTCCTTCATTTTTAACCACAAAATATATCCAACATTTATATTCACATAAAATAAATATTTCCTTATCATATGAATCAATAATTAATTATTCACAATAATATAACAGAATCACAATTATGGCAACAAGGCCGTTCTCAGGAAAGAGGGGGCTTTCCAATAAGGATTT
Source organism: Panax notoginseng (assembly GCA_016801055.1). NCBI lineage: Eukaryota > Viridiplantae > Streptophyta > Magnoliopsida > Apiales > Araliaceae > Panax > Panax notoginseng. The sequence continues at coordinate 41,748,845 of CM029022.1, forward strand.
CTCCTTACTGGCGTGTAATTAGGTGACCAAACCTCTCCTTAGACAGAACTTTCTAGACATTGCCAATAATGCTATCTAATAATATTATTCAAATAATATGAATTATTGATATGATAATGGGAAATACTGTGCAGTAACAATTATTGAAACAACAATAATATAAAATATCAACGCAGCAATTATTGAATCAATAAAATAAAATATTAAACAGTAACTACTATAACAATTATTGAGTAGTGCCTTCTTACGTAAGGATCAGTAATTCAAAAATGCTGTGCAAAATCGTGTGCTACTGTGCAACCACGCGTATTACTGTATTTTAACCACTGGGTATTCCAACAGTTTTAACGGTAACAACTACGTCGTTATTTATAAAAACTTAATTTTGTCATTTTCTTCATCCGACAGTTATTCTGTTATGGGGCCCACAAATGGCTGCGCCGTCGTACGAATATTCCCCGACAGAAAGAATATTTCACGACCAAACGAATATTTCCCGACAACAATGAATATTTTATAACCACTTATTTATTTTACAAAATTTACACATTTCACCCATAACCAAAACATTATATCAAATTAACACCTTATTATTTCAAAATAATAATTAGAGGAAAATTTAATTTTATTTATAAAAAGCTGGGGTCTTACATAAATACTATCAATCATATTGACATATTTAAATATTTACAATTCAAATTAATTTTCTTTTAATTACGTTCTATGTGTGTGATCCTACAGGTTATTATTACGTTGGCAATAATTTTAAAATCATATTTTAAAATTATAAACAGTGAGCGGCATCTAGTAATGCATCACTGCTACCCAAGTAATAATAAGATCGATGATTCGTTGCAACCTTTTCGTGACCAATGTTTCAATGTAATTTAATCCTTTTAACCTTAATATCCTAGATTAAACTCGAGTCATGGAATGCGTCATACTCTTCATAATTTAATCTGAGTTTTTTCTTGATAAATGAGTAGATTATATGAAAAAAATCACTATTTGAGCATGGCTATGCATTTCATAGTCCTACTCAATCAAGAGGCCTATGGATATCACCCCTAATAAATAGGAAGGTTAAATTACATCTGGATCACTCATATTCCTCACACGATTCATGATGTACCTAATAATTACCTTTATAGTCCACCCTATTAAAGGTGACCTTTGATGATATTAAAGTACATAAATTCTCGTGTAGTAATATAGTGATTTCAAGTCGAAGGACCATTACATCATTGTCATAATGAGAATCACTAATGATATTTTGCATGTTGTTCCACGTAGAATTCTCATGGTGGGTCTGTTCAACACATCGTTCTCTAACATGTACTTATGCATTGATTTAATATCTTATATATTTATGACCAATGAGATTTGGTCATCAATCAATCCACATACTAGTCTCAATGCATCATTGTTGTCCCATCAACAATGATACTCGTCTAGGGACATTTAAGAGCAATGATACTAATTGTAATTATATAATCTCATGTTCAAGTCACATACTTGAAACTATATAATTTGTATCACTATTCTAAGAAATTTAATTATGTTAACATTTATATAACGCAGTAAATAAAATCATTCATTCATTCAATCAAATATAATATCGAAATGTTAAGCAATTATATCGAATAATTGGCCTCTAGGGCACTAACTCTAACAATTAGAGCTAGAGAATTTCACAAAACTAGGTTGCTTAATTATGTGACTACTTAGATAAAGATGCTGATTTTGATATCATTTATGCTACTAACATGAGGGAACTGATGAATTAAAATTTGTGTCTTGAAACAATTATGGTAATATGGGTAAATGTTGCTATATTTGAATTAACTCTTCTTCTTTTCATGGTAGTCATTCTGTAGTAGTAGTGGAAGCCCATTTTATTTTTAACCCTTGTAAAGACCCTGAGCACTCAGAATTACCTGCTAAAAAAATTGAAGTAGGAATTTTTATTTGAAAAAGGAAAAAATCAAATGGATCCTCATATAGTCATTTGAGTTTGTGTCTCTTGTTTGTTCTTTTATTCTTTCTCTCTCGGTCATTCAAATGCCTTTTTATTTGTGTGAATTTTAAACTTTTTATTGTGAAACAGATTGAGGTTTGATAATGTGCTTAGCATTTTTATTCCAGTTCTTGGTAGATAGACATTTGCATATTTGGATTCAACATTGATTTGTAATTTAGGAAAGTGCAAATGCTGAACCCCATAATATGTTCTTTCCAGCATGGCAGTAAATTAAGACAAACTCAACAGCAACAGCAGCAAGCCAGCAAGTGGTAGGAGCCTAGGAGGTGCAGTACTGCAGGTCAAACTCAACAACAACATCATCAAGTGGTCAATAGCAGCTTCAACTTTCAAGTATTTTGGGCTAGCCAAATTAAGTTTTCTACTATGTTTATGGTGTTAATCATGTAGGAACTGTTCTGTTGTTGTTTTTCCATTGTGTTATGTTCTTTACAGAGTTACCAGAGAAGGATTTGAACCAAGATAGCTTTTCTGATGGGTATAAAATTAAACTTATATGTTAATTATTGAGTATATCCAAAAAAAATAGCCATGCTTTTTATAGTTTATTAATTTCGGTTATTAACCGAATAATAAATTCGGTTATTCGGTTATCTTACGATTCGGGTTGTTGTTCGGATACTTAAAATAGGAAAATTTTGGTTTTCGGTTATAACCGAATAGCTTATTCGGTTCGGTTATAACCGAATGCTCAGCCCTAGTTGCTTGAATTCGCATGACAGGTTGGTTAGGAATATGAAAACTAACCTTACGAAAATAATCAATTTTGGCATGATGAGTAGTTAACCAATCAATCCCTAAAATCACATCAAATGCAAGTATCTTTAAAAAGATAAGATCAACAGGTATTGTGATGGTGCCAACTTAGACCAAGTAAGATTTATAAACAGTGGATGTAATGAAAGTTTCCCCTAACGGAGTCTCAACAGATAAGTTAAAGTCTAATTTCTCCGGAGTCAAGTTCAAACGTTGAGCACAAGCAGGAAAGATAAAAGAATGGGTAGAACCGGTATCTAGTAAGGTATAAACTTCACAAGAGTTTATGATTAGCTTACCCGTGATCACCTCGTTCGGATTTCTCGCGTTTTAGCCAGTCACGACAAACGCTCTTCCAGGAACCGCTGACTTTGACTTGTCCGTAACAACCTTCGGAGTCACCATTCTTGCTGGACTTGGTTTCGCTACAAGACAATCTCTAACTATATGACCTTCCTTTCCACAGTTATAACACACCTTAGATTGTTGTGGGCAATTTGGGCTGATGTGTCCCTCTTTCCCGCATTTATAACATATGATCTGTGGTCTTTCTCCTCCCCTAGAAACAGTTGATGTTGGTGCTGACGTCTTCACGTTGTCATTGTTGTTACTTCTCTTTTTGAAATCTCCTTCCGACTCGCTTCTTCTATTATCATGGCCACGATTACTACCAGAGTGGTTACCGCTTTTGTCCGTATTTTTTTCTCCCCGCTGGTTGTCATTGCTCCGATGACAGCTGCCACTGGTATGACCCCGGTTATGGTCCCTTGGTTGAACATGCTCATTATCTCGCTCTAATAATTGAGACATGTTCACAACATCTGAATATAGAGAAAATTTGTGAGAAATAAGATATTGTCGAATCTCGGGTTTCAGACTTCTAAAAAATATCCGCGTCATACGTTCCTCATTCTCTACCAAATGAGGTACAAACCTGGATAACTCCGCGAACTTAGCCTCGTACTGGGACACAGTCATGTTGTTCTGTTCCTGTCTAATAAACTCTACCTCTTTCATATGATGAATACTTTCAGGAAAGTACTTGTCATTGAACAGTTTCTGAAATGTTTCCCAAGACATATTGAGTTCGGCTGGCCGGGTACGCTTCACAGATTCTCACCAGTAATTTGCCTCACTGCGAAACATAAAGGTGGCGAATGGAACCTTCTGTTCCTCCGTGCATCCCAAGATATCAAATATCTTGGTAATTTTCTTAACTCACATTTTCGCCTTAATCGGATCCGACTTTTCCAAAAATTCTGGTGGTCCCAACTCTTTGAACTGGTTGGTTGTGACAAGTCGCGCGTTGCTATCATTTCCACCAGTATTTTGTACATGAGTCTCCCTCGTCTGATTTTGCATGAACTGCAAAAATCTTCTAAACATCCCATCATTCATCATTTGTTTGATAGTGTTATTTACAGGAAGAATATTGCCTTCCTGTTGAACGTTCCCTTGGTTGGTGATTAAAGGTGTCTCCACGGTCTCATTCACTCCATTGTTAACATTCTCAGTTGCCATTCTCAAATACTGCCATAAAACAAGGGTTAATTAAACAAATTAACATGCCACATATTATCCCTACATTATGACTAACCAACAAATAAGCTTAGGTAGGACACACTAGAGAAGGATTTACTCATCTCTTCCCTCCAAGTTCTATTCCCCGATCTCCGCCAGAAATCATATCCCTAAGCTCTGATACCAACTATGTCACCCCCAGAATAGGTATACATCACTCATTCTGAGTCGTCAAATACATGGTACAGAAACAACTACAACATCATTATTACAATTGTCGTGCAAAATACGACAACACATATACTGTTAGTTTAAATACAAATATTGTCTTCTAGACAGTATTCAAACTCAAATGAGTCCTCATTATAATTATTGATACACTATTTTACAAAATAGTGAGGATTACTAAAATAACTATCTTGAACCATCACTCCATACCCCGACTAGTTCCTGCTAAATTCACACCTCCTGAAAAGAAAAATGGAACAAAAAAAAAGGGTGAGCTCAACTAGCCCAGTAAAAAATATTATGACTAAGATAATGAACAACAAATTATCGTTATCCTTCAACAAATCAGATAAAATATAATGAACAACCAGTTTTTGATCAATATTCGCAGGGAAATGATAATTCATTAGAAGAGTTAAGTAGAGAATGAAATCTACTATCATCTATGAATTTAAAAGTCCATCATCAATATTTTATCCCTGTAACATCAATCAATATACATCTTGAATCAAATATTCATCTTTGCACTACAGGCCAAAGATATTCATCAGTTGGCCATGTTCATCTCAACACCTATTCATTAGGTAATCATCTTTGCAGTACAGGCCAAAGATATTCAGTTATATCACCATTTAAGACTGAGGATGATGAGAAATATCTTAAAGAAACGAATACAGTGAGATAAAAGGACAAAGATTAGATATTCGTACTTTAGACAATCCAAGTTCAAAAATGCTCCATAATAAACCATAGTGGAGTAAAATTCAAGAATGAAGATCAAAACATGGATACAATCAAAGATAGGAACCATAATAAATATCTTAGACAAAGAAGAGAAAATTTTATTTTTCGGTGAATAGTGTCGTATACGTGAATAGTAATCCCGACACAAAAAGGTAAAAATTTTACAATAAAATTTATACCAATATTTCAGCATAATGATATTGAAAGAAATAATATCATTTACGAAGAAAATAACATCCCTTACCTCAAAAGAACAGTACTTCCGGCTGAAATATCAGGTATAAGGCTAAAGAAAACTTATACTGAATAGCAACTCTCAAAGTATCTAAATACTCACAAAAATACGCTCGATAATATAGATAGAGAAAGCTTATGATTCTAGAGTGATTTTCAATTCTAACTAAGCATCCTATTTATAGAAAAATGCTTAGAACGCCAAAGTAGACTAAACTAATAAAATAATATTTTTTTCAAAAATTTTCTAAGCACACCTCTTGGATAAAAATTCAGCCACCACCAATGGGGCCCACCAAAATTCAAATTTTCTACACTAACCAAAAGTGGGGCCCACCCATATTTTTAATAAAAATATTTATTTTTAAAACTTCAATAATTCATAATAAACAGCCCTTTTATCAGAACAATTAGAAACTCATGACTATTCCATAGGAAATTTAATTTTCTACAACTTTGTAGAAGAAAGTTTTTCCAAATTCTAAACAGAAAATATCCGAAATTTACATACGGATAATTTTTAATACCTCAATTCTGACAAAATACTGATAAAGTACCTCAGCATTAATTCCTTCATTTATATCCACATAAAAATAAATATATCCTTATCATATAAATCAATAATTAATTATTCACAAATAATATTACAGAATCACAATTATGACAACCAGGTCGTTCCTAGGAAAGAGGGGGCTTTTCGATAACGATTTCTCCTTACTGGCGCGCAATTAGGTGACCAAACCCCTTTTTTAGACAGAACTTCCTTAGACATTGCCAATAATACTATCTAATAATATTATTTAAATAATATAAATTATTGATCTGATAATGAGAAATACTGTGCAGTGACAATTATTGAAACAACAATAATATAAAATATTAACGTAGAAATTATTGAATCAATAAAATAAAATATTGAATAGTAATTACTGTAACAATTATTGAGTAGTGCCTTCTTACGTAAGGATCAATAATTTAACAATATTGTGCAATACCGTGTGCTACTGTGCAACCACGCGTATTACTGTACTTTAACCACCGGGTATTCTAATAGTGTTAATGGTAACAACTACGCTGTTATTTGTTAAAACTCAAACTTGTCGTTTTCTTCATTCGACCATTTTCCGTTATGGGGCCCGCAAATGGCTACGCTATCGTACGAATATTCTCCGACAGCAAGAATATTTCACGACCAAACGAATATTCCCTGACAACAATGATTATTTTATAACCATTTGCTTATTTTGTAAAATTTGCACATTTCACCCATAATTAAAGCATTATATCAAATTAACACCTTATTATTTAAAATAATAATTAGAGAAAATTCGATTTTATTTATAAAAAGTTGGGGTCTTACAGTAACACTCTTAGAATAACTCTTACAAATATCCAAATTAGGTTTTTTTTTTCACTGATTGGTTTTCGATTTGGGTTTATATGTCGTTTTGGGTTTAAATGTTAAATGTAACACCCGTATGTGTTTTTCTGGACTCTTCATGGTACATTCTTAGAATAACTTCTATAAATATCCAAATTAGTTTTTTTCTTCCACTGGTTGTTCTTTGATTTGGGTATATATGTCGATTTTGGTTTAAGGTATGTATGATTCGGTACATGATTGTTCGTTGATTTAGGTTTAAATGTAATACCCTTATTTGTTCTATTTTTAAGTTATGTATGATTTTGGGTTTATATGTTGATTTCTTCCATTGATATATTTGTTCAATTTTACAATGTAAATTATCTAATGTTATGCCATGTACCTATTGTAGAATGGGTTTATTTTCTGTGGAGTTTAAGCATGGTGGTAGGTTCATTGAAGAACCAATATACCACTATGGAAGAGGTTTTCTAGAATTGCTTCACGACGTTGATGGTGACTGGCTGAATGTTGAAAAAATATATATACAACTTACCTAAGAAGTATGGATACAAAATGAATACTGCAGTGTATTTTAAAGTTGGTCGTTTGGATATTCGTTATGGTTTGGAGTTGATACATGATGACCATAGTATTAGGTTACTAGTTGAGGAGGGTGAACAGTCTGATTTAGTTGATCTATACTGTGACCACTCTACTGATGAAGTCTTACCATTTGAGATAGAAGTTGATCAGGTAGGTAAGAGGGAAGTTAAGCAGGAACTTGAAAGGGAAGTTGATGTGCAAGTTGATGCACCAAAGGGAGATGATGATGAATCTATAGATGAAGAAACAGATGATAACTGCAGTGATGTTAGTGATGATGATGGGAATAAGGAGTTGATTAATGTTAAGCTGCATAAGGAAGAGATTAAAAAATCGAAGAATAAAGAGTTGGAAGTTGTTTGTGAAGTTCAGTTGGATGATGAAGTTCAATTGGATGATGAAGTTGAAGTGGAGTGTGGTGAAGTACCTGAAGGTGAAGTACCTGAACATATAGGGACTCAAGCTTCTAGTTCAATACATGCTAACAAGGCATCAGATAATTATGAGACAACTGAGAACACATGCAAAAAGAAGAAAGGAGTAAACAAGGCAAGTAAGAAGCAGAAAATTGTTGATGAAGATTATGTTGAACCTACTTTTTCATCTGATGATGAGGTTGTAACAAAATTTGGTACAAGGGGCATGAAGCTATGGGAGGAAATATATGAAGATTCTGACATTGAAGTTCCTGCAACTCCTCCCTCAAGTAGTGATAGTCAATGGCGGAACCAGGGGGTCTAGGGGGGTCATATGACCCCCCAAATATTATTTGCATTCCTTTTCCTTCCTTTTTCTTTTATGTATTTTCTTTTCTCCTTTGCTTTTCTCGTAGCAATTCTCTCTGTAAGCTAATTAAAAATAAAAAACTAAAGAAATAAAACAAATTTTTTTGGATCTCACTATAGTGATCATAAGTGCACCATAGTTCTATCTTATCAAGATTATTAAATCTCTCTTCTTCTTCTTTTTTTTGTTGTTGGAATTCCTTCTTTCAAGCTAATTAATCTCATGAACCGCAATATAAGATTTTGAATATATAATATTATAATTTGTAATTTATCTATAAAAGTAACTAATCAGTTGACTAAAAACTTCAAAATTTGATTAATTATCCCATAGTTCGGGAAAATAATATATATATAAATATATATATATATATATATATATATATATATATGTGTGTGTGTGTGTGTGTGTGTGTGTGTGTGTGTGTATTTAAAGCCATTAGGCTCGCCACTCAAAGGTTGACAAGGGTTGAAATAAGATGTTGTGAAATACTATAATTGGGCAAAATAAATTTGAAAGAAGCACTCCATGTGATGCCCCCCAAAATAGGTCCACACAACCCATTTTGAGTCACCAAATACATGGTACAGAAATAACTACAAACTTCATTATTACAATTGTCGTGCAAAATACGACAACACATATGCTGTGAGTTTAAATACAAATATTATCTTCTAGACAATATTCAAACTCAAATAAGTCCTCATTACAATTACTGATACACCATTTTACAAAATAGTGAGGACCGCTAAAACAACTGACTTGAAACATCACTTCATACCCCCGACTAGTTCCCGCTATATTCTCGCCTCCTGAGAAGAAGAATGGAACAAAAAGAAAAAAGGGTAAGCTCAACTAGTCCAGTAAAGAATATTATGACTAAGATAATGTAGAACAAATTATCGTTAGCCTTCAATACCTCAGATACAATATAATGGAAAATAAGTTTTAGATCAATATTCGCTGCGGAAATAACAATTCATTAGAAGAGTTAAGTAGAGAATGAAGTCTACTATCTTCTATGATTTAAAAGTTCATCATCAATATTTAATCCCTGTAACATCAATCAATATACATCTTGAACCAAATATTCATCTTTGCACTATGGGCCAAAGATATTCATTTGTATCACCAGTTGATCATGTTTATCTCAACACTTGTCAATCTTTGCACTACGGGCCAAAGATATTCATCAGGTAATCATTAATCCTTGCACTACAGGCTAGGACTAAGCATTCTGTTAATAACCGAACCGAACCAGAATTTCGTTCATAACCAAAAATCGAAAACACCCTGTTTTAACTATCCCAACAAGTAACCGAATTTTGTACTAACCGAATAACTGAATAACCGAATAGGTTATTCAGTTATTCGGTTAATAACCGAATTAAAAAGAATTAGCAGCAACACAGTACACAAATCATTATATATAAAGAGGGTAAATTCTTGAACAAAGGAAATAACAAACACAAGTCTGGAAAAGTGGGCAGCTTTCCGATGTGAACAAAGGAAATAACAAACACAAGTCTGCAACTCTGTATTCACTAGCTAAAAAAAAGAATGCTAGAAAGTTTGCAAGACATTGCAAGTAAGACACTGCAAGTCACTGCAACTAAGGAGTAAGAATGCTAGATCTAAGACTCAAAGACTGAGAGTTCGAGAAGACGATGAGACAGTCGAGACTTGAGACTTCAGATGAGAGAGATTAGAGATCTGATCTGAGAGAGATCTAATCTGAGAGAGTATTGAGGTCTAAGAGTTCGAGTCAAGGAGTAAGGACTAGGCGGATGTGTGAGACCCCAAATTTTATGAATAAAGATTTAAATTTCTCGAAATATTTTTTTGAATATTATGGTGTGGACTTGATATAATGTTATAGTTGTGGGTAATAATTATAAATTTTGTGAAGTATGCAAGTTGTTATATAATATTCGATTGGTCGGAGAATATTCGTATGACGGCACAATCATTAGTGGACCCTACAACGGAAGTATTGTAGTAGTTAGAAAATGACAAAATTATCATTTTATAAAAATAACGGGTAAAGTATTACCGTTAAAATTATTGAACTACTTGGTAGTAAAAGTACAGTAATACGCGTGATTGCATAGTAGCACACAGTATTGATTATTGATGCTTAAGTAAGAAGTCACTTAGTTATACTCAATTATTGCTACATCATATCTCTCATATTATTGATTCAATTATTGTCACAGTATCATCTGCATAATATGTTATGTTATTAAATCAATAATTGAGACGGCAAAGTTATTCATATTATTATTTACAATATTGACAATGTCTAGAAGTTCTGTCAAGGAGAGGTTAGATAATTTAATTGCGCATCAATAGGGAGAAATCCGTATCGGAAAGCCCCCTCTTTCCTAGGAACAACCTGGTTGTTAAAAATTATGAATTATAATATTAATGATGAATAAGTTCGTGTTGATTAAAGATGAAATTGATAGTTCCATTGTGTGGAAATTATTAGTGTTAGTGAAAATCGACATTTATTTCGATAATAATTGATGTCTGGAGATTATATTGATCAATCGGGTAATTAATCGGATAAATGAGTAATTAATTGCTATTAATTCATATGCTTATAACTATGTGTTCACATGTGTTTACTATTGATTCACATGATTTACTATTAGGGGAGGTGGTGCAAGATTGATAATACTTGCATGACTAAGTTAAAAATAGAGGTATAGTTGAAGATACTATACTGTAATTATTTTTTTCACATGTTTAGAACTATTGAGTCACATGATTTACTATTGATTCACATGATTTACTATTAGGGGAGGTGGTGCAAGATTGATAATACTTGCATGACTAAATTAAAAATAAAGAAAAAGAGGAAGGTATTATACTGTAATATTTCGAGCTCCAAAATATGTAATTATTGAAACTATATTTTTCTATAGATAGAAGCTCATTCCTTCATTATTTTTTACCAATTCACTAAAGCTATAAAGCATTTATTATAGAGAGAAATTATAGAGAGAAAGAAGAAGAGAAGTCTGCTACCTCACTATTCCAGTATCCAGTCTTCTTCTGAGGTAAGGGGTATTATTCCTTCGTATTTATGAAGAGAGTTATTTTCTTTCAATACTTGTAAAGGTTGTTATTCCAGTCTTTATTATTTTATTAGAATAACCTGTCTATGCGAAGTACCGCATACATGGTAAAATTCTTCTGTTATTCCATTCTTTATTATTTTGTTGGAATAACCTGTCTGTGCGGTCTATCGCATCCTTGGTGAATTCTGTTATTATTTCGTTCTTTATTATTTTGTTAGAATATCCTATCTGTACGGATTACGCATGACCTGGTTCCCTTCTTTATTATTCTGTTGGAATATCCTATCTGTGCGTATTACGCATGACCTAGTTCCATTCTTTATTATTCTATTGGAATAACATGTCTGTGCAGTCTATCGCATGTCTGGTGAATTCTTTTATTATTCCATTCTTTATTATTCTGTTGGAATAACCTGTCTTTGCGGATTACCGCATGCATGGTGAATGATCCTTCGTATTCATTCTTTATTAAATTGTGGAAATGATCTGTTTACGTGGATTACCGCATGGCGGATAAAAATCTATTTGCAGTTTCGTATATTCTGTTATACTCGTTTGAGATATCATTTCTTTTGTACTCGTCATGGAATATCATTTTTTTTGGTATTTTTTTACAAGTTACTATTCACGGGTTACTATTTATCCAGTTACTATGTAAGACCCCAACTTTTATAAATAAAGATGAATTTTCTATAAATATCATTTTTGAATATTATGGAGTTAATTTGATATAATGTTATAGTTGTGGGTAATATTTATAAATTTTACAAAGTACGCAAGTTGTTATATAATATTCGATTGGTCGGGGAATATTCATACAACGGCACAATCATTGGTGGACCCCACAACAGAATTATTGTCGGATTGAGAAAACGACAAAAATATTTTATTAAAAATAACGGCGGAAGTTTTACCATTGATACTGTTAAACTACTCGGTAGTAAAAGTATAGTAATACGTGTGATTGCATAGTAGCACATGGTATTGATTATTAATGCTTATGTGAGAAGTCACTCAGTTTGATTCAATTATTGTCAGTTAATAATATGAATTATTTAGCGATAATGACGTTTTGTTTTATTCGTATTATTAACGTAATAAAACAGAAACATCTTTTTATATAAAACAGAATACTTTATTAAAGTTATTCTATAAATAGAATATATTATATTTTATTTAAAATATTTTTCTTTAAATATGGACCGTCAGATTAAAGTAATCAATCTGGACCGTTCATGGATTAGTTACTATGTATTCTATTTTTCTATAAATAGCAGCTCATTCTTTCATTATTTCTTACGAATTCACTGAACTCTAGAGAGAGAAACTATAGTGAGAAACTATAGAGAGAGAAGAAGAGTATTCTGCTACTTAATTACTTCCTTATTTCAGCTCTTCTTTAAAACGGTAAGGGGTGTTATTCTTTCTTATTCATGAAGAGAACTATTGTTATTCCATTCTTTATTATTCTGTTGGAATAACCTGTATACGCGGTGGTCTACCCTATACTTGGTGACATTCTTCTATTATTGTGTTGGAACATCATGTCTGTGTGTTTTACACCGGACCTGGTTCCGTTTTTATTATTATTCTGTTGGAACATCCTGTCTGTGTGTTTTACACCGGACCTGATTCCGTCTTTATTATTATTCTGTTGGAACATCCTGTCTGTGTGTTTTACACCGGACCTGGTTCCGTCTTTATTATTATTCTGTTGGAACATCCTGTCTGTGTGTTTTATACCGAACCTGGTTCCATTATTTATTATTATGTCAGAATATCCTGTCTGTGCGTTTACGCCGGACCTGGTTCCATTATTTATTTTTCTGTTGGAATAACCTGTCTGTGCGGTCTATCGCATGCCGGGTGATTTCTTTTGTTATTCTATTCTTTATTATACTCAATTGGTTAAGTTTTGACTTCTATACTCCATAAAATTAGTGGAATATCCTTGATAATTGCGGTTCATCCAGTATCTTTTCATGAAAATATTCTTCTAAGTATTCTTGAATTTTACTCCACAAAGCAGTATCATGTTGACAATTTGGACGTTGTTAATTCTTGGATAAATTAATTCTTGAACTTGTTTTATTGAATTCTTATATCATTGTCATCATCCTCGTGTTTATAAAATGTTGAAAGTCATCTGTGGCCTGTAGTGCATAGATGGACTTGGTATGATTATGACCAGAGATTATTCGGTATAATCATGACCGTAATGTTACAAATGATGTGGTAAAAGTCCTCATTGGCCCGTAGTGCATTAATGAATATACGAATATCCTTAGTCGTAGTACAGGGGTGATTCGATGATGTGGATTATTTTATTAAGCTGAGTCCCAGCGATAACAGTGTTGAAAAACCTTTTAAATCATAAAAGATAGTAGAGTTTATTTTCTACTTGACTCTTTTAATGGATTGCTTGTTCTGCTGCAATTAAACTTGATATCTATTATATTTTATCAGTTTAACATTGTCGAAGGCTAATGATAATTTATTCTGCATTATCTTAGTCATAATATTTCTTACTGGGCTAGTTGAGCTCACCCTTTCTTTCACTGTTCTCTTCAGGAAATGAGAACGTAGCTGGGGCAAGTCGGGGAACGGAGTGATGGTTCGAATGATAGTATTAGTTAGTAGTCCTCACTATTCTATGTAATGGTGTGTTAATAAATGTAACGAGGACTCTTTTTGAGTATGAATACTCTCTAGAAGATAATATTTGTATTCAAACTCACACTTTATATTTTGTCATATTGTACACGATAGTTGTATTAGTAAGTTGTATTTGTATTCTGTACTATGTATCTAACGACCCAAGATGGGTGATGTATACCTAATTTTAGGGGCGTCACATACTATTCACTCTAGTATTATTCACTCGGGTATTTAGGACACTTTTCGTATCGGAGTACTATTCACGATTACTATTCACGGGTTACTATTTACCCAAATTACTATTCACCTAAATATTATTCACTCGGGTATTTAGGGTACTTTTCATACCGGGATACTATTCATGGGGTACTATTCACGTGGTACTATTTACCCGAAAAATATATTTTTTTCGGTCTAAATTATTTTTGATACATGAATATTATTCTTGAATTTTACTCCACAAAGCAGTATCATGTTGACAATTTGGACGTTATTGAATTCAGGATAAATTAAATTATAAATCTTAAAAATTTATCCTTGAACTTATTTTATTGAATTCTTATATCATTGTCATCATCCTCATGCTTATATAGTGATGAAAATCATCTTTGACTTACGTGCATAGCTGGACTTGGTATGATTATGACCAGAAATTATTCGGTATAATCATGACTGTAATGTTACAAATGATGTAGTAAAAATCTTCATTGGCCTGTAGTGCATTGATGGACAGTTGTTGGTATGATTATGACCAGGGATTATTCGGTATAATCATGACCATTGATGATTACATGAATAATCTTGGCCCATAGTGCAGGGATGATTCGATGATGTGGTTTATTTATTAAGCTGAGTCTCAGAGATAAAGTTGATGAAAAACTTTTTAAATCATAGAAGATAGTAGATTTTATGCTCTACTTGACTCTTCTAATGGATTGCTTATTTTCGCTGCAGTTGTTGATCTAAAACTTATTGTCTATTGTATTCTATCAGTTGTTATACTGTTGAAGGCTAAGGATAATTTATTATGTATTATCTTAGTCATAATATTTTTTACTGGGCTAGTTGAGCTCACCCTTTCTTTCATTGTTCTCTTCAGGAAATGAGAATATAGCTGGGACGAGTCGGGGAATGGAGTGATAGTCCAGGATAAATGGCTTTATTAGTCCTCACAATTCTGTGAAATAGTGTTACAATAAATGTAATGAGGACTCCATTGAGTGTGGATATTGTCTAAAAGGCAATATTCTTATTAAAACTCTTAGATTATGTTTGTCGTATTTTACACGACTGTTGTATAATTAAGTTATATTTTAATTTTGAACCATGTATCTGGCGACCCAAGATGGGTGATGTATACCTATTTTGGGGGCGTCACAGGATGGAACTGAGAGACTGAGACTTGGAGTTGGAGTCTTCGAGAAGGATTGAGCAGTAGTCTAAATTAAATGGGCTAAATTAGTAATGATTAATGAATATTGAATGGGCTGAGAGTAAAGTGTTGTTCGGTTAATGAATATTGAATGGCCTGAGACGCTGAGTCTGATGAGAATTTAGTAAAGTGTTGTTCGGTTATTCAGTTTAACCGAATAACCCAAAAATAAAACCCGTACAAACTAATCGAAAATCGTAAAAAAATTCGGATATAACCGAAATATTGAAAATAACCGAATTATCAAAAAAATTCGGTTAAATTTTTTCAGTTCGGTTCGGTAATTCGGTTATACTCGTTTTTTGCTCAGTTCTACTACAGTCCAAAGATATTCATCAAGTAGTCATTCATCTTTGCACTACATGCCAAAAATATTCAGTTATATCATCATTTAGGATTGAGAATGATGAAAAATATCTTAAAGAAAACGAATCCAGTGAGATAACTGGACAAAAATTAGGGATTCGTACTTTGGTTTATTCAAGTTCAAAAATACTCCATAATAAATCACAGTGGAGTAAAATTTAAGAATGAAAATCAAAACATGGATACAATCAAAGATAGTAACCATAATAGATATCTTGGACAAAGAAGAGAAAATTTTATTTTTCTGTGAATAGTGTCGTATACGTGAATAGTAACTCCGACACGAAAAAGTAGAAATTTCACAAGAAAAATTATACTTTGTGAAAAGTACTCGTGAATAGTACCCGTGAATAGTACCGTATTCGTGAATAGTATCGTATACGTGAATAGTAACCTCGACAAGAAATAAAAAAAATTTCATAATAAAATTCATACCAATATTCCGGTATAATGATATTGAAAGAAATAACATCATTTATGAAGAAAATAACATCCTTTACCTCAAAATAACAGTACTTCTAACTAGAATATCGGATATAATGTTGAAGGAAACTTGCACTAAATAGCAACTCTCAAAGTATCTAAATACTCACAAAAATACACTCGATATTATAGAGAGAGAAAACTTCTGATTCTGGTGTGATTTTCAATTTTAATTAAGCACCCTATTTATAGAAAAATGTCAGAACGCCAAAGCAGACTAAATTAATAAAATAATATTTTATTAAAATTTTAAAGCACGCCACCTTTGAACCCAATTTCATCACACCATAAGTGGGGCCCACCAAAATCATATGTTTCCACAACAACCAAAAGTGGGGCCCACCCATGTTTTTAATAAAATCATTTATTTCCGAAACTTCAATAATTCATAATAAATAGCCATTTTATCAGAAAAATACGAATTTTATGTCCATTTCATAAGAAATTTAATTATCTACAACTTTGTAGAAGAAATTTTTTCTAAATTTCAAATAGAAAATGACCGAAATCCACATATGGATGATTTTTAATATCTTCATTCCGATAAAATACTGATAAAATACTTCAACATTAATTCCTTCATTTATATCCACATAAAAATAAATATTTTCTTATCATATAAATCAATAATTAATTATTCACAAATAATATTACAGAATCACAATAATGACAACCAGGTCGTTCCCAGGAAAGAGGGGACTTTCCGATAAAGATTTCTCCTTACTGGCGCGCAATAAGGTGACCAAACCCCTTTCCTAGAAAAAACTTCCTTAGACATTGCCAATAATGCTATCTAATAATATTATTCAAATAATATGAATTATTGATCTCATAATGGGAAATACTGTGCAGTGACAATTATTAAAATAACAATAATATAAAATATCAACGTAGCAATTATTGAATCAATAAAATAAAATATTGAAAAGTAATTACTGCAATAATTATTGAGTAGTGTCTTCTTACGTAAGAATCAATAATATAAAATTATTGTTTAATACCGTGTGCTACTTTGCAATCACGCGTATTACTGTACTTTAACCACCGGGTATTCCAACAATGTTAACGGTAACAACTACGTCGTTATTTATAAAAAAATTCAAACTTGTCATTTTCTTCATCCGACCTTTTTTCGTTATGAGGCCCACAAATGGTTGCGCCATCGTATGAATATTCCCCAACAACAAGAATATTTCACGACCAAACGAATATTCCCCGACAACAATGAATATTTTATAACCACTTGCTTATTTTACAAAATTTGCACATTTCACCCATAACTAAAGAATTATATTAAATCAACACCTTATTATTCAAAAATAATAATTAGAGAAAATTCAATTTTATTTACAAAAAGTTGGGGTCTTACACTCCAAGTGTCAATAAATAATTTTTTTACTGATGTATTTTGACCCTCCCTCTAAAAATGTTCTGGTTCCGCCATTGGTGATAATGAGTGGGAAGGTGAAGAGCCAAGGATTAAAGTGAAGATAGTTGTTCCTGTTTATAATCCAAACACTGCAATTAATGACATTAACTTTGAGTTATACATGACTTTTACTGTGGTTGACCAACTAAGGGAAGTAATACAAAATTATGCAGTTGGGAAAGGGAAAGGAATTTGGTTAAAAGTTAATGAAACTACAAGGGTTTAAGCTAAGTGTGCAACAGGATGTCTATGGAAGCTTTGGGCAAGCTATGTTCTTAGGGACAAATGGTTTCAAATTAAAGCTTACCCTACTAAGTTCCACAGTTGTATTAGGGCCAACAAGATAAAGACTATTAGATGTAAATGGTTGGTAGATAAGTTTGGAGGGACAATTAGAACAAAGTCAAGGATCAAGTTGAGGGAATTGTAAGAGGCAATAAAGCAAATATTTGGATTGAAAAGTTTTATTGCACAATGTTTGCAAGTTAAAAAATTAGCCTTGTCTAAAATAGAAAAAAGTCTGACAGAGCATTATAAACGTGTTTGGGACTATGGACAAAAGATCCTTAATACCAATCCAGGTAGCACTGTACAAATTCGAACTAATCAAGGCACTCCAAAATGATTTCAAAGGATGCATATTTGTTTTAATGCTGTGAAGAAGAACTGGTTGGAGGGTTGTAGGCCTATTATTGGGCTTGATGGTTGTTTTCTAAAGACATATTGTAGAGAGGAGCTGTTAACTGCAATAGGTAGAGATGCTAACAACCAGATGTTCCCAATAGCTTGGACTGTGGTGGAAAGTGAAAATAAAGACAATTGGAGCTAGTTTTTAAATTTGTTATGCAATGATGTTGGATTAGAACAAGGCAGAGAATAGACATTAATTACTGATCAACAAAAGGTGCAGTTTGATTTTATTTTTATTGCATCTTAACAATTATTTGTATTACGCATTTATGTCATTATACTAACAAAAATTATTTGCATATTTGCATAGGGTTTGGTGCCTGCTATTCAAGAATTACTACCCCAAGCAGAGCATAGAAGTTGTGCAAGACACAACTATGCAAATTAGAGAAAAAAGTTTCCCGAGGCAGCTTTAAAGGTGATGTTTTGGAAGGCATCGAAGGCCAACAATCCTGTTGATTTTCGAAAGGCAATGAAGGACATCAGGAAGAAGTCAAAGGATGTACACACTGCCTTGATTGGTATACCTTCTAAATTTTGGACTAAGGCTTACTTTTATACCACCACCAAATGTGATGTAGTGACAAACAATATGTCAGAGTGTTTTAACAGTTGGATCCTAAAGGCTAGGTATAAACCCATCTTAACAATGTTTGAGGACAGAAAAACTCAGGTAATGGAGAGAATCCATATCAAGAGAGATCAGATGCTAAAAAGAGATGGAAAATTATGTCCTAGGATTCTAACTAAAGTGAATAGGTCTATTGAATTGACAAGGTACTATGATCACCACTGGGATGGGGGCATATATATGAGGTGAGTGACAGGTATGGTAAATATGTGGTAGACATAGTGAAACATACTTGCTCTTGTGGGGTGTGGAAATTATCTAGAGTACCTTGCCATCATGTTTTCTACTGGGATACTTCATCAAGAGAGGCATATTGAGGATTTTGTGGACCCTTGTTACTACATTGAGACCTATCTCAAGTCATATAACCACCTGTTAAAGCCCATGGGGGTAGCAATGGTTGGCCTACCACTGACTTGCCAATCTTGTTGCCTCCATTGACTAAAAGATTGGTTGGAAGGCCAAAGAGATGTAGAAGAAAAGATCCAAATGAAGAACCAAAGTAGACTGGTAAAGTTTCAAGGAAAGAGACTCCAATGATGTGTTCCAAATGCAAGCAATATGGACATAATAAATCTGATTATAGGAACACACTTGCCCAAGCACAACAACATACTGCCAGAAGGCCAAAGCTTAATATGAGTTATTTAATTTTTAAATAACTATCGTTTATATGTTTCCTTCAATTATGAAATATATATACTAACATATACTCAAATAATAGGTGAAAAGAAAACAAGGTGGTACAACTGGAAAAGGAACTGCAATTGGGGAGAGGACTGGAGCCGTGAGGCAGAGATCAACTCATGGTGGTGGAACACAGTCTGTAAGTAGCACTGCAGATGGGGGACAGTGAAGGCACTGCAGTTGGGATCTGTTTTAGTTTAGTATATTTTTGGTGTTTTTTTAGAATTGTTTTGCCATGGTTTTAACCTTTTGATTAATACTGCTGCTTTAGTATATTTTTGGGGCTGATTTAGAATACTTTTGTCATGGTTGTAACTTTGGATATTTAAGAATACTTTGGATATCTAGAAATGTAATATGGTTGCAATTGATGCCTTGTAATGTATTATGTTAGATTGGTTTGATATGAAATGATACAGGGCAATTTTGGTTTGGTATGTAATGGTATTGGCAGTTTATATGCAATTGTTTGGTTTGGTAAGCAATGGTTTGGTATGCAATGATACATGTCAATTTATATGCAATGGTTTGGTTTGGTATGCAATGTTTTACAAATTGTGGTTGGATGCATTTTAGAACAAGATATTTTTTTAACTGCATGTGCATGGCATTAACAGGGCATACATTCACAATACATTACATTATCTGCATTATCAGGGCATGCATTCATAATATATTACAGGGCATGCATTCACAATACATTATAATCCCTATATTCCCCATTTCCCTGCCTCCTCTACTGAGCATTTTCCTGTTGTTCTTCCTCATTACTTACATTATTATCAAACAATTGATCAACAAAAGGCATCCTAAATGAGGAGGGACTTTCGCCTTTTCTGAATCATCTTTAAAAATACAAGCAAAAAGGACATGTATTTTATTCAATAGGTAAGCTATATCAACCAAGCAATACATTTAATTCACAATACACAATACATTTCATTAATAGGGCATACATTTCACAATACACAATACATAAGATATACAAGGCATGTATTCTTTTCATTTTTATTTACTCAACATATATTTCAAAACTTGAGATATAATGCATTGAATTTCATCAAAATACACCATACATTATAATAACTTCATGGTACATGGCTTAGAATGCTTACAAAGTCATAAAATGAAAACATAACTTCATTATATAGCTTTGAATTCTTAAAATTAATTCCATGAATACACTTAATACAACACAAGTCACCATCCATGACAATATCACATACAGTTGTAATTTCTTATTTGCCTATCCTAGTTTGACGGTTTCCAACTCCAATTTTAAGGCCTCCCTTTTCAAATTCTTCAACTTCTCTTTCAGCTTTCTTATTTTGTTCCTCAGAAAATTGAGTCCATCTTCATTCATTGAAACAGAACTCATTTCACTGCAACCACTATCATGAACTTCATTTTGGGAACTTATGTCCAACCATTGAAAAAATCCACAATATTTATTAACATCCTGTAAAAGAAAAAAACACCCAACCAACTTAAATCCAAAATACATTACAATAATATACAAATTTATACCTAAAATGTACTTACTGGGTAAAAACGACATCTATAGAACTTTCGTCCCTTTGATTTGTTCTTTGTGGAGACACAAATAGATGCAAATAGACCACAGAAACATTCTACCCTCTTTAGAGTAACCGACGAGGATCTACTATATGAATATGCCATTAACAACCTTTTAGGTGTTCAAATGGTTTGAGAAGATGAAAACCCCTAATTTTCCCCTTTGATTTTGGCTGAATCAATCTCCTTATCTGACATAGACTGAGTTAGAACCCTAGTTTGCAGTATTAAACGAATGAAGAAATCAGTGAGCCGAAGAAGAGTATAACCAGGAAATAATACATACCTTATAAATAGAACCTTCTTCCCTTTGATTTTTAGTTCTTGTGGAGACTCAAACTGATGCGGCAAAACCGTTGAAATTTTCTATCCTTTTTGCAGCAATCGATGAGGATCGACTAAGACAAGATGCCAGTAACGTTCACCTGGGTGTTCGAATGCTTTGAGGAGATGAAATATAGCAATAACCCTAATTTTCCCCTGCTGATTTTGGGCGAATTGATCTCCAAATTGGGTGTGTTCATCTACAACCCTTGTTTGTAAAAACCCAAATGCATGAGTTTATAATGACCTAAGAGAAGATGAGTTGTTTTGCCGCATAAATCAGCTGTGCTCAGCCATGTCAGCTTTGTTATTTTTCCTTTTCTATTCCAATGTCACGTAGAAAAAAACTCAAATCAATTTAACAGAAGTTGGCCTGAGTTAACAAACTGGCCCAATTATAAAATTTTAATTAATTTAATGGGGTAATTCAAAAAATTAAAAGTTCACTGGTGAACTTAATTTTGCCAATTTATAAGTTATATTTGAAATCTGTTAATTTTAGAGGGATATAATTTTGAAGGTTATTTGAACTTTCAAAACTTCTAACTACAAAGGTAACCAAACATGCACATTAGTAGTATATGTTAGGTTTGTTGGATTACAATCGTTTGAGGTGATAATATTCCGTGTTTGCCTTCTAAACATACTTTATTATTTTGGTGCGTCACGTTTGAGTTACAAGTGAATTTCAAAGGCATTAAACATTTCAAACGTTGTGTTTTAAAATTTTGACGTAATGATGGCAATAGGTTATTATAGCATGCTTGTTTGGTTTATACTTGGTATGTGTTTGGTAATTATTATTTTACTATATTACTTTCAAAATTATGTTTGATTCAATAAATATTTAGTTATATGTTGTGAGTAAATTAAATTGTAAGTCAAAATATCAAAACATCGGTAATATTATTATTTTATTTTTTATAATTTATTGCATTACGAACGTAACAAACTAATATATATTCGATAATGAACATAACGAAAAACAATTAAATTGATGTAATTGTATTACGTCTGTAATAAGTTAATACACGTAGTCGGTAAACAAAACAGGAAAGAAAATTGATACTTTCATATGACTTCTTGATATTTTTACATGTAAAATGTTGTTATAGATGCATAGCGACGCTAAAAATCGTCGCTATAGGATCTATAGTGACGATTTTCATGTGAAAATATCAAAAAATCATGTGAAAATATTAATTTCCAACAAGAAAAATGTGTCAAATTAATGTAATAACGTATTGCATTACAAAACTATTACATTGATTTGATGCGAACCAAATAGTACCTTAATATATTTTTCCTTGCACACACACACACACACACACACACACACACACACACACACACACACACACACATATATATATATATATATATATATATATATATATATATATATATATATATACGGTCCGGATATTAAACTTACCCCTTATTTAACATACCTTATACACCACCCTCTAGCGACGGACCGGACGACAATTCGGTATGTCGCTATATATAGAACCGTAATCTTAACTTTAGCGACGAACAATATATAATGACGGACCGAACCTATAGCGACGGACCGAATTGTCGTCCGGTCCGTCGCTAAAGAGGGGTATGCAAGGTATGTTAGATAAGGGATAAGCTTAATATCCGGACCGTGTGTGTGTCTATATATATATATATATATATATATATATATATACACATTTTAATTATACATTTAAACTTAAAATAGTAATAAATTATACATTTAAAAACACACTTAGACTTAAAATAATAATAAATAAAGAGAAAATGTTATATAAAAAAATTATTATAATAACTATACAATTTAAATGTATACGATACACTCTTTCTATTTCCTTTTTTTCCCACTAAATAGTAAATACAAAAGGAGTTGAAAAGCGTGAAAGAAAGGACATAGTTAATTTTGAACATTCAATGATAAAGATTGTACATAGGACTCGTCTGATTCCATGTTCAACGTATAAACACCCAACATTATTTTTAGTGCAAAAAATTTATTATGTTTGTAAATTAAAAATTTTATATTTAAAAAATACTTTTGTAAAATAAATAAAATTCACTAAGGGCTTTTAATCTCTTCAGATAAAACAAAAGTTGCACAAAAAATATATTTTGTGCAGGCCAAAACTTTTCTACACACTACGTGTAAGACCTCGAATTTTATGAAATAAAAGTATTCAATTTTTCTTATAATTACTATTCAGTAAATGGTTAAATTGATAAAAGTTTAAAGTTATGAGTGTAATATGATTTTTTTTCAAAATAAGCAAGTGGTTATAAAATAATCATTGTTGTCGGGGAATATTCGTTTGGTCGTGGAATATTCTTTCTGTCGGGGAATATTCGTACGACGGCGCAGCTATTTGTGGGCCCCATAACGAATAACTGTCGGGTGAAGGAAAATGACAAATTTGAGTTTTTACAAATAACGGCGTAGTTGTTACCGTTAACACTGTTGGAATACCCGGTGGTTAAAATACAGTAATACGCGTTATTGCACAGTAGCACACGGTATTGCATAGTATTTTTGAAATTATTGATTCTTACGTAAGAAGGCACTACTCAATAATTGTTACAGTAATTACTGTTCAATATTTTATTTTATTGATTCAATAATTGCTACGTTGAAATTTTGTATTATTGTTGTTCAATAATTGTTGCTGCACAGTATTTCCCATTATCAGATCAATAATTCATATTATTTGAATAATATTATTAGATAACATTATTGGCAATGTCTAGAAAGTTCTGTCTAAGGAGAGGTTTGGTCATCTAATTGCGCGCCAGTAAGGAGAAATCCTTATTGGAAAGCCCCCTCTTTCCTGGGAACGGCCTGGTTGTCATAAATGTGATTCTGTAATATTATTTGTGAATAATTAATTATTGATTCATATGATAAGGAAATATTTATTTTATGTGGATATAAACGAGGGAAATATTTTTGTGGTTAAAAATGAAGGAGTTAATGTTGAGGTTTTTATCAGTATTTTTGTCGGAATGGTGGTTTTAAAAATCAGGGTTTTTGAGATATATTGCGGGGGTTATAATTTTTAATCCGACCGTTGGATCGTTGTGATTTTTGGATATGTTATACATATATAAGTTGAGTATATGCCCACAAATTTTGAACCGTTAAAAATGAACGTATGATTTATTATGAATTTTACGAGATGACTGGTTCAACAATTGTTGAATTTTCGGAGTTTATCATTTTGGTGGAAAATTCTAGAATTGGTGGGCCCCACTTGTGGTTGGTGAAGAAATATGCTGAATTATATTTCAAATGTGGTGGGTGGAAATAGTAGCAGGTAAAGCCATCAGGTTGCAGGTCAAACCTACCAAAATTTTCCTATAAATAGAGGGCTAAGTTAGAATTGAAAATCACACCAGAAACATAAGCTTTCTCTCTTTCTCTCTCTAGATTATTGAGTGTATTTTGTGAGTATTTAGATACTCTGTGAGTTTCTATTCATCAGTGCAAGTTTCCTTCAGCCTTATACCGATCAGAAGTACTGCTCTTTTGAGGTAAGGGATAGTAAGGGATAGTAAGTGATAGTAAGGGATATTAAGGGTTGTTATGATTTTCAGTTTCGTAATTTTTCTGATCTTCAAAAATTCTGGAAAAATTTGAAATGATATTTTGATGAGTTTTTCTTGATTGTGTCCAAAAATGGTGATTTTTGGATGTATAGATTGAGAGTTATGAATTTTATGAGAAAAGACTATTTTAGAAGTAACAGCTTATAATTTCTTGTGGTTAACTCCAAAATTGATGAAATTTTTATTGGGAGTACATGTATATGATAGAAGTATACTCTGTAAATTTCAGAATTTTTAGACAAAAGTATAATTTTTGATAAATGTTTAAATATTCAGCTATTTTGGCCATATGAAAATTAGTAAATGACTTTTAAAAATTCTGAGAAAAATATATGTTCACTATGGGACTATATTATGCTAAATTTCAGAAAAGAAATATTTTTGGAACGGATTTGGTATTTTTCATGAAAATAGTCTAGTTATGAGAAAATGAATTAAATATGTTATGTGAAGTAAGAAAATTGGAAAATAGGATTTTATGGCTTGAGAATCCTATATATGAGGTATATGCAGATTTTTTATGAGGGTTTTGGTTATTGATGATGAAATCTTAAGAGTTGGCATTTTATGATGATTAAATGCATTAATTAGTAAAGTGTAAACAATTTAAATAAATTGTTTATAAGCTTAAGAAATATTATTCTTTCAATATCATTATACCGAAGTATTGGTATGAATTTTATTGTGGAATTTCTACCTTTTTGAGTCGGTGTTACTATTCACGAGTTACTATTCACGAGTTACTATTCACGAGTTACTATTCACGAGTTACTATTCATGAGTTACTATTCACGAGTTACTGTTCACGACAAAATTGGTTTCTTTTACTAACCAAATTATAGTTGATTTATGAATATTACTCTTGAGATTAAATCTATATGTTGATTATATTGATTTTATTATCATATATAACATTTTTATAACCCTGATGTTGAATTTCTCTTTCACTGGAGTGTAAAGATGGGTATATTATTGGTATGATCATGACTAGGGTTCTCTTTGGCCTGTAGTGCAAAGTTGAATTGTGACTGGTATGATCATGACCATTGAATTTATAATTGAATATCTTAAGCTTAAGTGCAAAGGTGAATTGATCAACATGGTTATAATTATTGTTTATATAAATTCTGAAATGATTATATATTTCTTTGAGATATGAATATATTTGGCCTGTAGTGCAAATATGAATTGTTGAGGAATATCTTTGGCCTGTAGTGCAAAGATGAATTGTAGATGAATATCTTTGGCCAGTAATGCAAAGATGAACTGTGGATGAATATCTTTGGCCTGTAGTGCAAAGATGACTTGTTGATGAATATCTTTGGCCCGTAGTGCAAAGATGAAGTTATTAGTATGATTATGAACAGGAACTGTGATTTGGTATAACCATGATGTTTGATGTTTCAGGTGATGAAAATTATCTTCGTCCTAGATGAGAAGAGGAATTTAGAACTACAGTTATGATTATGAGTTATTCATATGATTGTGGACCAGAATTGTTGATTGATGTTACAGGGATAAAACATTGTTGGTGGATTTTTAACATGGAGAAAATAATAGACTTTATAGTCTATTTGACTCTTCTAATGGATTGCTCGTTCCGCTGCAACTATGGTTGAAATTTTTATCATTTACCATATGTTCTAAATCTCTGATTTATTATTGATGAAGGCTATTGATAATTTAATTATCTTTAGTCATGATATTCTTTACTGAGCTAGTTGTGCTCACCCTTTTGCTTCACAATTCCTTTCAGGTAATAAGAGTGTAGCTGGGTCGAGCGAGGGTAACGGGGAAATAGAACGGTGGTCTCTAGCTGTGGATGTTCTCTCGAAGCAATATAGAAAAGTTCATTTAGTAGTTATATTTGGTGAATCCAATAGGGTAAGGTGTACCCAACGTTGGAAGGGTGGTTTGCCACTATCATACAAGATGTCTAACGACATACAACCTCGTGTCATCATAAGACAGGGATGTGCTCATCCACTTGCTGAGTATATATACGAGCACTACCTATATAATCTTGGTGTTTGTTTGAAGTATAATTCTCAGTTAGATACAGTGGAGATAATGATAAGTCAAGAGAAGACTCACCATTGGGAAGAATATGATAGTAATCTTCTCGTTTTTCTTTGGGGTCTATTGGGTCAACCAAGGATAATTCTGTGGCCATATGATATCTATCATAACCTAGACGCATGGCCTCCCATGTACGAAGGTTTCCTTGAGCACTTCCCAAAGATTCTAATTTCTAAAACAGTTTTTGACTATACCTTTATGTAAGGTGTCATTGTGAGGTGATGTCCACGGTTGGAACATGAGTCACATTTGGTAGATATTTGTATCCAAACTCACAGCATATGTGTTGTTGTATTTTGCACGACAATTGTTGTAATAAAGTTATAGTTGTTTTCTGTACCATGTATTTGGCGACTCAGAATAGGTTGGATGGAATGGACCTATTTTGGGGTTGTCACACTACGTGTATGTTTGGTTACTCGACGTTTGGAAGTTCAAATATATTTAAAAATTTTATTCATTTAATAACGTTTATTTTAAATATTAACTTATTTTAAACACAATTTATTTTAAACGTAATTTATTTAACTTTCAAATACAAAGTTTGAAATTCAAATATAATACGCCTAAGTCGATGCGATATATTTGAATGCTCAAATGCTGCAAATAAACACTACTGTCGCAAACGTTGGCAACAAAATTGATATGCTGTTTTGTCAATTGAGAATTACTCCAAATTCAGTATTGTTTGATAAAATTGATTAATTAAGATCTGAATAATTAATATATCTTAATAAATAAGATAATCTGAGTGAAATAGTATCTAAACTTAAAAAGTTATTTAGTAATTAAAAAATATTAAATATTTTAATGACTTTTAAATTTAAAAATATTTCAAATTGACTTTTCAAAACTCAATAATGATCTTAAAATTAGAACCGATGAAATACAATATTTATAGAGACTATAAAATTAAATATTTCATTAAAAGACGACTTTTAATGATTTAAATTTATATATCTTCCTCTTATATATTAAGAGACGATAAGTAAAAAATAAAATTTTATCAAATAACTTAATACTTTTATCAAATCAAATATAAAATGGGACAATGTTCAAAAATGTCCCTGACTTTTACCTCGATGTCTACCGAGCACTCTATACTTTTTTTTTGTCCAAAAATACCCTTAACGTTATAATTTTTTGGTCATCCGTGCCCCTGCCGTTAACAGATCTGCCAACTAGACTAACATCCGTCCAAATTGATTACGTAGCTGCCACATGGAAATACTAATTAAAAAATACTAAATACTAATTAAAAAAAATACTAATTCCATATAGCAGCCACGTAATCAATTTGGACAAATATTAGTCTAGTTTAGGCCTGACAAAATATGGTTATGGGTTGGTTTTGATTTTCAAAATATGGTTATGATTCCATTTAAAAACTAAAATCATATTAACCATTTTTAATATGGGTTATGTGAGTTGGAACCATATGGTTATGGTTCAAATATAGGTCGACCCATATTTTAAATTTCAAATATACCATTATTATTAGGGGTGAGCATGGTGCGGTTTGGTGCGGTTTGAAGTCCAAACCGCACCCGAAACCGCTTAGGTGCGGTTTGAAAATTTTAAAACCGCACACGAAACTGCTTGTGATTGGTGCGGTACAGTTTTAAAGTGTGCGGTGCGGTTTTAATTGGTGCAATTTCGGTTACAAAATTAATTGAAACAAAAAAAATCTAAGCCTTCAATAAAATTTAACATAGAACTTACATCGAGCAATTAACTTAGTGACAGAGTCGGCAATGAGAATAATATCAAGCATAGAACCAAATTTTCTTCTGCCAAACATGTCAAATTCACCATCAAATCATAGAACAGTGAAACACGTAAAATAGTTTTAGTTCATAATAAAGAAATGATGCTTTAAAACTAAAATATACGCTATATAAAACAACGGAGACCATATATTTGATAACAGGCAAGAAGGTTTATCTAGTTTCCCAAAAATTAAAAGTATATACTGGAGATATAATGAAATTATATCTTATATATTGCAAAGAGGACATATAGAATATAATCTTAACTATACTTAATTTGAAAAATAGTCTATTAGACTAATACTATTATAACATTGACCTTAACTAATGCATCAAGTGCTCGAACCAACGAATTTGGCCCCTCAACTATAAGCCCCTTCAATAACGCATCAAACAAATTCAAAATTCCAAAACTCAATTGCTTAATTTTTGATTCTATAACCTTTAACAATCTTATTTCAATTGGTAAAAAAATGACAATGCAAAACTTGGGTTTTCTCTGAGCGTGTTTAAGTGAAAAGTAACTTTAGAATTTACTAGAGATAATACATACATACACATACATGGTGCAATTTCGGTTTTATGCGTGCGATTTTGGCTAGTAACCAAATCGAAACCGTAAATTTGGTTATTCAACCCACTTAAAATTGCCACATACGATGGAACCGTTGGTACGATTTTAATTGGTGCGGTTCGTGCGATTTTTGGTGCGATTTCGGTTCCAATTTGGTTACTTGCTCAGCCCTAATTATTATGATCCAATTAAATAAATTATTATTAGATATATCATTTATACATAATTACTAAATATTATTTTTTTTAGAAGGGAGTGAGGTTGGGGTGGGTGGAGTAGGGTGGGGTGGGTGGGTGGGTGGGTGGTGTATACATAATCGCTTAATAAATTTTTTTGGGAGGGAGTGTTGGGTTGGGTGGGGTGGGGTGGGGTGGGGTAGGGGTGGGGTAGGGTGGGATAGGGTGGGGTGGGGTGTGGTTGGGTGGTGGGGTGTGTTAGAGTTTATGCCCTAGAGGCCAATTATTTGATATAATTGCTTAACATTTTGATATTATATTTGATTGAATAAATAAATGATTTTATTATGGTTTTATTTATTGCGTAATATAATTTTTTAACATAATAAAATTCCTTAGAATAATGATACAAATTATATAGTTTCAAGTATGTGACTTGAACATGAGATTATATAATTACAATTAGTATCATTGTTCATAAATGTCCCTAGTCGAGTATCATTGTTGATGGGACAACAATGATGCATTGCGACTAGTATGTGGATTGACTGATGACCAAATCTCATTGATCATAAATATATGAGATATTAAGTCAATGCATAGGTACATGTTAGAGAACGATGTACTAGACAGACCCACCATGAGAATTCTATATGGAGCATTATGCGAAATGTCATTAGCAATTCTCATAGTGACAATGATGTAATGGTCCTCCGACCTGAAACCACTATATTACTATACGAGAATTTATGTACTTTGATATCATCAAATGTCACCTTTAATAGGGTGGACTATAAAGGTGATTATTAGGTTCATTGTGAATCGTGTGAGAAATATGAGTGATCTAGATGGAATTTAATCATCCTATATTTTATAGGTGATATCCATAGGCCTCTTGATTGAGTAGGACTATGAAATGCATGGCCATGCTCAAATAGTGATTTGTTTCATATAGTCTACTCATTGATCAAGAAAACTCAGATTAAATTATGAAGAGTATGACATTCCATGACTCGAGTTTAATCTAGGATATTAAGGTTAAAAAGATTAAATTACATTGAAACATTGGTCACGAAAAGGTTGCATCGAATCATCGATCTTATTATTACTTGGGTAGCGGTGATGCATTACTAGATACCGCTCACCGTTTATAACTTTATAATATGATTTTAAAGTTATTGCCAACGTAATAATAACCTATAGGGTCACACACAAAGAACGTAATTAAAAGGAAATTAATTTAAATTGTAAATATTTAAATATGTCAATATGATTGATATAATTTTAAATTATGAATTTAAATTAATAGGATAATTTATATATAGGTATATTAATTAAGTAAGACTTAATTAAGATATATATAAATTCGGATTTTAATAACATTAAGTTTTGATTAATTCCTCCTAACTGCTATATATATGATATATATCAGTCATTTAGGTTTTACGTCAAAACAAAAACTCTAGCCGCTCTTAGAGAGAGACTAGAGAAAACAGTTCAAAAAAAATCCTCATCCTTGGTGGCTAGTACCGCGTTTCCTTCTTCTGCAGATCGTAGGACGATTCGTGTGGAGCGTTCGTGTGGATACCGTAGAGACGCAGTCCGTTTGAATTGCGTTGGAGATTCGACCGCATCGATTCTAGCTTTTACAATCGGTATAGTTTTTTACCACTGAATTAATTATTTTTCGCATTGATCCTGTTTTAGGGTTTCGAAATTGCTTTAAATTTTAATTTTCGCTGTGCGTTTCTGTATCGAAACCCCATCAGGGTAGGGTGAAGTGGGGGTAAGGGATGTATACATAATTACATAATATTATTTTTTTTAGGTGGGATGAGTGGGTGGGGGTAGGGTGTGGGGATGGGTGGGATGGGTGATGTATACATAATCGCTTAATATTATTTTTTTAGGAGAGAATGTTGAGTGCGTGGGTGGATAGGTAGATGGAGGTGGGGGTGGGGTAAGGGGTGTACATAATCACATAATATTATTTTTTTGGATGGGGTATGGTGGGGTGGGATGGTGGGGTATGGTGGAGTGGAGGGTAAGGGATGTATACATAATTACATAATATTATTCTTTTTTGGGTGTGAGTGGGGGGTAAGGTGTAACACCCCCTTCCCGAAAAGGAAAGGGAGGTCACGTGCAAAGCACAACAAATCTCAAAATAAATAAACAGAGCACTAACAACCTCAAAATATTAATAGTGGTGATCCAATAATAAAGTATTAAGTACAATTCTCCAAACTGAGTCAAAATAATCAAAACTTAAAATTCTAATCAACCTAAATGGTCAAAGACAAAACTCTCATCATACTAGCCCTGAATCACCCCTGCAAACCTGCCGGAAGAAAAACACAGCATGAGCCAATTGCCCAGTACGGATACAGATATACAAAACATATACAACTGATATACGAAAACAACTGAGACAAAATACTGAACAAGCCTCAAGTGCAAATACGAACGAAAATATAATATCTAAATATCTGAATGGAATATAGGTGAATCAACATAATTGACGAAACCAATAAAAGAATAAAGAAATAACGAACTGAAGTAACTAACTCAATGACTTGAACTAAACAAAAATAAATAAAATTAATACAATGAAATAATATGCTGAATCAAATAATTGGGTGCTATTTCATACCGAATGAGCTCAGAAATATATATTGCCACACAGGCAAGTCAAAATAATGTCACACAGGCAAGTCAAAATATTGCCACACAGGCAACCAAAATAATGCCACACAGGCAAATCACACATTGGACCGCGAATCCAAATATATGCAATTCGGATAAGTGTGTTTGGCACAACATCACAAATTCGCAGAACAGAAAACTAGGGTTAACCCATACGCCTCCCACAACAAAAAACCAAATGGCCCACTTCCTCCGGAGCCCAAAACGGAGACGCCGTGGACTAATCACACTGCCACGGAAAGTGTCATACCTCTCGTGCCAAGACGACATGCATGTGGTACCCCCACAGGTGGTTATAGCTCATGTATACTCTACGGTATATTCTAACAAAAATATCATGTCACAACATATGTGACATAATACCAACAAAAGGGTTCTATATGTACATGTTGAACCAAATCTAATTCTAGTCACAAGATTTCAAAAAGAAGGTAGCAACATGTACCGCTCTACAATTATTAAAATAAATAGTACTAAACATGATAACATAATTCAAAGAATACAAATACGAGTCATATGTATCAACTCTAAAATGAAACTAATATATTTATTTCACAGGAAACAAATATGTGAAATCATAACAGAATTCGAAATAAGGAAACAAACGAACAAATCAAATTTAACAAGAGTATCGCTGAAAGAGTACGAAATCCGTACATGATACTTCCAAACTATTTATAGCACACTACACAAAATCTTACCCTCAAATGCCAACGATATCAAATACGAAACGTTATTCGCAACCTAAACATATTCACCTTAAATTAAAAACAATCCAAACTAATAATTCCAAAATAATTCATAATCTATTTAATATGCTTTTAATCACCGCCTTTTATCAATTATTAATACTCCAAAATTTATATTCTAAAAATAAAATAACTCTTTAAATCCCATTCGTTCGAACTAATTACACAAATTAACAAAAATTAATTAATATCTATAAGTTAAATTACGAATTACAAATTTACCCATTAACAACACAATACTGTTAAATTTATTATCAAGTAAATTTTATAATTTTATCAACAAGATTAACAAGTTTAAAATTAATATACAAAATTTTCCATTCAATTCTGTAATTCAGTTGAAAGCTTCATAATCAAATATTAATTAAAAAAATAATATATATAAATACATATAATTTAAAATCAACTTGCTACATATATATACACGAAGTCCTTGCTACATAACAGTTGTCTTCCTTTGAATCATTATAACGATTTTTTTTTTATTTTTTTTTAAATTTTTTTAGGAAAAGAAAACATCAATTTCTATACATATCAATTCACGTGATATATTATATGAATCATATATATGTATACTCCTATACCTTACTTGCAATCACAAGCTACAAACTAATAATTTGATTTCTCCTTCTCTTTTTTGCGTGTCGCCGCTGCTCTTCTTCCTTTTCCCCAATTTGTATCAGACGTGATATTGAGTAAATTAGGTTTTAGACATTTATACACTTAAAACAAATTTTATTAATTAATATAATATATTTATTAACTCTCCAAATTTTAATATGATTTTAAAAATTGCACAATTCTAAATTAGACCCACTAAGTTTAAAGTCCAAATAAATTTTAAGGCCCAAATTATACTAAATTAATTTACTCATCACTTATTAATACTTATTAGCCCACACAAATTAAATAACTTGTTTGACCCAAATAAAAACAAAATCCAATTAATATGTTTTAAATTTAATTATTATTTTTTTCGAGTATTACATAAGGGGTGTATACATAATCACACAATATTATTTTATTTTTTTTGAGATGGAGGTGGGGGTAAGGTGGGGGTAAGGTGTGTATACATAATCACATAATATTATTTTTTTTGGTGGGGTGAGGGTGAGGGTGAGGGTGAGAATGGGGGTTGGGGGTGCGTTGGGTGGGGTGGGTGAGCTTCTTGAATATGTAAATATAGATGGAAAGAACTTTTGATTTGGATTTGGAATAAAATATGGATCAAAAAATAGTTAACCTGGTTTAACCTATATTTCTTTATAAAAATATGGTTCCAAATTTTACTCAACCCAAATAAAAAAAAATAGTTAACAAATCCATTTGGTTCCAGTTAATATGGATTGATCCGACAGTTAACCCATTATATTGTCAGGTCTAGTCTAGTTGGCTGATCTGTTAACGGCAGGGGCACGGATAACTCAAAAATTGTAATATTAAGGGTATTTTTGAATAAAAAAAAGTATAAAATGCTCGATAGATATCGGGATAAAAATTAGGGATATTTTTGAACTTTCTCTCAATATAAAATTAGTAAAAGGTAATAATAACTCTATTCAGATTCTTGTCAGTAAATTTTGAGATGCTTTTGTCTTTTTAAGTAAATGCATCATTATAATGTCATATGAATGATTATATAGAAGATTGTTTGTATGTGTGAGCGAGCAGTCAACACAGCTGTGGGAGAGTGGGGGTGGTAAAAGATTTGATTTGATTTGATTGAAAAAGAAAAACTTGGAAAGTAGTGATTTCTTTTCTTTGGCTTTATGCTCCTTAGTCCTTTCTTTCTCCTTTTTTTGAATCCAAAAAATATTTGTCATACAAAATGTCCCACTTACAAGAAAAACGAAAAAGCATAATGATGTGATGCTATGCTATGTTACTCCAACATTTTCTTATTGAGAATTAATATTTTTATAAATAAATATTTTAACTTTTAAAAATTTGTCACTCACATGATTATCATGTGAGACTCACTTATGCACAATATATATATATATATATATATATATATATATATATATATATATATTAGTTATGTCCCGTATTTTTGACATTTATATAGACGGTAGAATTTATCTCAAATTTTAAATGATTTAAATAATTTATTAGGGTGAACGGAAAATTCAAATTCAATTATATTTTATTAGATATATATATATATATATTAGTTAATAATTTTACTTGTAAAAACAACAATATTATTTCTTATATCTTTATAAATGAACTATGCTTATTTTTAGGAAGGAATTTGAGAATTATACCAAGTAAGGTTCTCATATTCGGGTCGATCATCGAATTAAAAAAGATATCGGGTGGATATATATGGTGAATTTAACCAGTGGTTGAACCGTTGTTGACCCAATTACGTAATTAATATATAAAAATATATATTATTAGTAATTAATAAAATTTTAAAAAATCTCATTTTTATGAACTAAAATATAATAAAATTGAGTTATAATATTATTAAAAGTGATTAATTTTAATATTAAAACATAATATATAAAAATATTTATTGTTTAAGCCAAATTGGAGTGTCAACCGGTTCAAACTTTTAAAACCATGATTATAAGGTTTAAGAAACTTTTTTAAAAAAAATTGTAATACTTTTGAAGTAGTATATCTCACAAGCATATCGTGTCAAGTTATAGTATTATTACATTAAATTAAGGGGAGCGTTATTTTTAAATGTATTTTTGATATTTTCACATGTTTCTTTCTCGCATAAAGATGGGATTCACTGTATGTTCATACGAGAGAATACCATGTAAAAATATTAAAAATACATATAAAAAAATCAATCCTCTAAATTAAATAGGTACGCATTAACTTACCCGTCTAACTATTATTGTTAAAATTCTTGACATTAACATGTTAATAGTAGGGGTGATTATGGTGCGGTTTGAAATCCAAATCGTACACGAAATCGTTTGGGTGCAGTTTGACAAATTCAAAATCACACATGAAATCGCTTGTGATTAATGCGGTGCGGTTTCATTTGGTGTGGTTTCGGTTCCAAAACTAATTCAAACAACAAATTTCTATGCAATTTAAATTAACAATTTAGCATAACACAATATTAAATATCACTTTGATAACACACACAACCTTACTTATAATGATTTGTCTAAACAAAAGTTAAATATAATAGAGTAATATGATGTAAATTATTAAAGTAGAATATAATAGAGTAAACAAAAACTAAATACAATATTTGTTACTCTACTCTTAGTAACAATATGCTGTAATATTCTTTGTAACAATGTGATGTTATAATTTACATGCTACTCTACCATATTACAATATATTGTTACTAAGAATTGCTCAATCATACTACAACATATTGTTAACAAAGATCATATTACAGTAATATTACAATCATAATACAAATAGTCAGAAATATTATAGGCTTCTCTACAAACATGGTGCGGTTTTATGCGTGCGGTTTTGACTAATAACCAAACCGAAATCGTAAATTTGGTTTTTCAACCCACTTGAAACCGTTGGTGCGATTTTAATTGGCGTGATTTGTACGATTTTTTATGCGGTTTCGATTCTAATTTAATTCATTGCTTAGCCCTAGTTAATAGTCATGTTAGAGGTCTTAACCCCTTTACACAAATTATGTTATACAAATAATATAATATTGCATATGTTCCTTATTTATTAATTAATAACATAATTCCATCAATGCATTAAGAAATTTTTAACAAAATATTCCACAAGGCAACATGCTTAAATAAATTATTCAAAACTTGTTTATTTAAGGTAAATTATGGCACAATGTAAATCATAATTATTTTAATTAAACAAGTTGAATCGTGCTAAATATGGCTACTTATTCATAATTCTTGTTCAATTCATATAATTATTTTTTTAAATGTATTAACTCGTTTATGATTAAAAAAAACATTCATAATCATCACTAACCCTTTTTTTTTACGTATCATGTTATTGTTTTGTATTGCAAATTACCTTTTATATTCACATTAATATTAAAGGTAATTATCAAATTATATTTGTGAAAATAATAATCATTTTAAATTTATATTTTATATTGCTAATGTCTATGATTATGAAGAATCCGAGAACTATCCAACAATGTTTGACCACTGGCGAGCTCAAATGTAACATAGATTCGTATGATCTTCCCCTTTTTAGTTCTGTGTGGGTCTTTCATTTCATGTCATTAGGATGACTATTTAGTTGCCCCCATCAAAACTTCTTTTAGCCATTTGTTGATCATTATAACTTTTGGCGCGCTTCTATTTTTAAATTTTGATGCACATTTTACTTTTAGTCCTTACAGGGGACCGGGAATTTTCAACCGGTCTAGCCATCAGTCTAATTTTAATTGAAATTTTTACAGAATTTAGTGATTTATGTATAATTTAGATATATATAAAAAATAATATTGCACAGACTTTACAATATTGTTTTTTATATGTATTCAAATTATACTTAAATAATTGAATTTTGTAATAAAAAAAAATCTTTGACTCCCAAAAAATATATAGTATTTATTCCAACTGAAATTTTTACAGAATCCAGTGATTTAAGTGTTATTTAGATACATATAAAAAACAGTATTACACAGACTCTACAACATTATTTTTTATATGTATCTAAATTACACCTAAATCACTGAATTCTATAAAAATTTCAATTAAAATAAATATTATATATTTTTTTGGAAATCAAAGCCAAAAAGAATAAATTTAGACCGATCGCTACACCAGTCAAAAAGAATAAAGATTATTGTTTTACTTTTCCATACTCTTTGATACCAAAATAAAAAATCGTTAATTTTGAATCAATTCAGCAGTTTAAAAAATATATTTTTTATGACTCAACAACTCAATATTTTTTTTTTAATTTTACTTGTCATAAATTTATTTACAATGACTTTTCAAATTCATAAATTAAATATATTGTATCCTCTTTATTTTCGTATTCTTATTTCAAAGAATTTGTTTAATTCTTCCCGACTTTATTTTCGTCAATCAAACAAACCATAAACCAAACCATTCATTCAAGTAGGTCGAGCCAAATTAAGATCAACATAATAAATATTATTTGAAAGATGATAATACTA
This sequence comes from Panax notoginseng, assembly GCA_016801055.1. Classification (NCBI taxonomy): domain Eukaryota; kingdom Viridiplantae; phylum Streptophyta; class Magnoliopsida; order Apiales; family Araliaceae; genus Panax; species Panax notoginseng. The sequence goes on from CM029022.1 coordinate 41,787,260, forward strand.
ACATATTTATTTATAACAAATATTATTATTACTATATCGTTAACGATGTAATATTTGTATCATTAATTGTGTACCGACAAAATTGGATGAAACGTAGTACTATCTCCGTTCCTAAAAGATTGTAGTTTAAAGTTTTGGCACGTGGATTAAGAAAGTATCATTTACCAAGTAAAATTTATTTAAAATTCCATTACTACCCCTTAATGGGAAGTTGAAAACTATTAATACAAGGGAGAGAATTTCTTAGGACAATGAGAGAAGGTAGGAGTAATATATGAAAGTAAATAATTTATTCTCCTTGAAAGTTGTAAAGGCTAAACTTTTTGGAACAATTTTTTTTTTTCTAAAACGACAATCTTTTAGGAACGGATGGAGTATAATAGAGGAATTCTTATTCTTTTAACTAACTTACAATTTTAATAAATTTTGGGCTTTTATCACATATATTAGAATTTTATGAAGCACGTACAAATTTAGAGATAAACATAAAATAAAATATACCTTCGAAATTATAAATTTTGTAAATAAAATTATTTTGTCAAACTCATGGAGTTTATATCCAAAATAAAAATAAAAATCGAAAGAAAAAGATAAAAAAAATGTAAATAAAGGAGTAGGGGCTAGAGAAATGCAAAAGGACTAGGATACACTACGACATTGTTGTAGTAATATTGTAGTGTTTTTTTTTAGTAACTCTCAAAAAAATGTATAATATTTATTTTAATTGAATTTTTTTACAGGTATAATTTGGATACATATAAGAAACAGGGTTGTACAGATTATACAGACCTTATTTTTTGTATGTATCTAAATTATACCTAAAATATTATTTTCTGTAAAAAAAATCAGTTATAATAAGTACTATACATTTTTTAAAATGTACTAAAAAAAATCCAAAAAAAATTTACTAAAAATATCACTACAACAATGTCCCCTAAACTTATTGTTGTTCAAAAATAATTCATCTGGTTTCAGAGGCAAGGGAAGGGAGAGGCACAATTCCCTAAATCCAGCAGCAGAAGCCGCGTGTTTACCTGTCTTGGACACCCATCTCTTTTATTTCTGTTGAAGACAAACGATTCACGGGTTTACACTTTGTACCAATATTTTCAGACCAACCTAAAAAGTTATGCTTGAAATTTCAGACAAACGCTATATTCTCTTTTTCCTCAAAATTTTAAATTTTATCAAACACACACTAAAAAAATAAATTTCAAAATTTTAAATTATGTCTATTAAGGCACATTCAAATGTAGTTAATATTACCTTTGCCAACAAAAAGAGTTCTATTTTGATCAGTTAAAGTCAATTCGTAAAATATTAAAATTTAATATTTATGTGATTCGTGTAAGCTTTTAAAAACAATAATATTTATAAGTGATAACACTTTTTAGATAGCTATATTATTACATAAACTAAAATAAAATAATCTCACATAAATTTTGAACATAACATTTTATATATTAATTTTAACAAGTTAAATTATGTCTTCTACTGTGGAGAGTAAACTTAAATTACTTAATAGTGTTGCCTTTTTAAGGGCCTTTGAGCCGGCACAATTTGATGTCTACTGTTTTTCGTTTTGCAGATGATCCAATTTGATGTCCATAAGGTTTAGGCCTGAGTACGGAATCCAAGTCGCCTCTAAAACTGTATAAAAAATTCGATCAAATTGTCACAAACGATTCCGACGCATATGACGTGTGACACCCCCAAAATAGGTATACAACATCTATTCTGAGTCGTCAAAATACATGATACAGAAATAACAACAACTTTATTGCTACAATATAAAAACTGTGAGTTTAAATATAAATATTGTCATCTAGATAATATCCACACTCAAATAAGTCCTCATTACAATTATTAATACACTATTTCACAAAATAGTGAGAACTACTAGAACAACTTCTAGAACTATCATTCCACACCCCAACTAGTACTCGCTACATTCTCGCCTCCTGAGAAGAAAAATAAACAAAAAGAAAAAGGGTGAGCTCAACTAGTCCAGTAAAGATCATTATGACTAAGATAATATAGAACAAATTATCGTTAGTCCTCAATAAGGAAAAATTTAATAGAATACAATAGACAACAAATTTTAAATCAATATTCGCAGCGGAAATAATAATTCATTAGAAGAGTTAAGTAGAGAATGAAATCTACTATCTTCAATGATTTTAAAAGTCCATCATCAATTTTTATCTCTGTAACATTAATCAATATACATCTTGATTCAAATATTCATTTTTGCACTACAGGCCAAATATATTCATCAGTTGGTCATGTTCATCTCAACACCTGTTCATCTTTGCACTACGGCCAAAGATATTCATCATAAAATCATTAATATTTGCACTACAGGCCAAAGATATTCAGTTATATCATCATTTAGTACTGAGGATGATGAAAAATATTTTAAAGAAAACGACTCAAGTGAAACAAAAGAATAATTATTAAGCATTCGTACTTTAAACAATCCGAGTTCAAAAATACTTCATAAATAATCATAGTGGAATAAAATTCAAGAATGATCAAAACATAGATACAATCAAAGCTAGTATCCATAATAGATATCTTGGACCAAAAACGAAAATTTAATTTTTTGGTGAATAGTGTCGTATACGTAAATAGTAACCCCGACACTAAAAGTTTTAAATTTGATAAAAAGTTCAGACTAATATTTCGACATAATGATATTGAAAGAATAATATCATTTATAAAAGAAAATAACATCATTTATCTCAAAAAGACAGTACTTCTGACTGGAATACTTGGGTATAGTGCTGAAGTAAACTTGTACCGTATAGAAACACTCAAAATATCAAAATACTCAAAAGAATACGCTCAATATATCAAGAGAGAAAGAGAGAAAACTTCAGTTTCTGGTATGATTTTCAATTCTAACCTAAGCACCCTATTTATAAGAAAATGTTTAGAACACCAAAGCAGAAAATTTAATAAAATATTAATATTTATTAAATAATCATACGCACCATTTGAATTCTCATTTCTACACATTTACCATAGCCCATCAACTCACAAAACTTTCAAAAAATATTTTTCTTAAAAATAATAATTAAAACTTCCAAAAATCAATTATTTCGAAACTTCAGAACTTCAATAATTCATAATAAATAGACTTTTTATCAAAAAAATTCGACTTTTATGTCTTTTTCATAGAAAATTTCATTTTCTACAACTTTGCAGAAGAAAATTTTTCCAAATTCCAAATAGAAATTGACCGAAATTCACATACGGACAACTTTACAGGCTATAATCAAATTTCAATCAAGAAATGAGCCCACAGACATGTTTAACATATTTTAAATAATTTTTATAATAAAAATACTCTTTCTCCTCATATACTCATATATTCCACATTCATTATAAAAATATCTTCATTATTATATTATAATAATATAATAAAATATTATTTTATCAGAAAAGATAAAATATCGATTTTCAACAATTTTCACTTTAAAAATTTTCTCCATCTATATACACATAAAATGAATATTTTTCTCATCATATAAATCAATAATTAATTATTCACAAATAATATTACAGAATAACAATACTGACAACCAAGCAGTTCCCAGGAAAGAGGGGGCTTTCCAATAAGGATTTCTCTTTACTGGCGCGCAATTAGGTGACCAAACCTTTTCTTAGACAGAACTTTCTAGACATTACCAATAATATTATCTAATAATATTATCCAGATAATATGAATTATTACTTCGATAATAGAAAATATTGTGTAGTGACAATTATTGAAACAACAGTAATATAAAATATCAACGCAACAATTATTGAATCAATAAAATAAAATACTGAACAGTAATTACTGTAACAATTATTGAGTAGTACCTTCTTACGTAAGAATCAATAATTGGTGCAATACCCTGTGCCACTGTGGAACAACGCGTATTACTATGTTTTAACCACCGAATATTCCAACAGTATTAACGGTAACAACTACGCCGTTATTTATAAATAACTTATACTTGTCGTTTTCTTCATCCAATCGCTTTCCGTTATGGGGCCCACACAAAGCTGCGCCGTCGTACGAATATTCCCCGACAGTAAGAATATTCCACGACCAAACGAATATTCTCCGACAACAATGAATATTTTATAACCACTTACTTATTTAAAATATTTGCGCATTTTACCAATAACTAACCTCATTAATCAATTCAACCCTTACTATTTCAAAATAATAAATAGAGGAATTTAAATTTCATTTATTAATAATTTGGGTTCTTACAACCTCCCCTCCTTATGAAATTTCGTACTGAAATTGACGTACGTACCTGGTATTTCGAAAAGATGAGGATACCTCGCTTTCATTTCCGTTTTCAACTCCCAGGCCATTTCCTCAATAACATGGTTCCTCCACAAAACTTTAACTTGTGGTATGACCTTTGTGCGTAGGACATGCTCTTTCCTATCCAAGATCTTAACAGGTACCTCTTTGTATGTTAAGTCTTCAGCTATCTCGTCCAGTTTTAACTCAATAACGTGGTTCGGGTCTTTCACATATTTACGAAGCACAGATATATGAAAAACATTATGAACACGAGACATACTTGGAGGTAACGCGAGTCTATAGGCCACATTTCTTACTCGGTCAAGAATCTGAAATGGACCAATAAATCATGGGTTGAGCTTTTCTCTCTTCCCGAATCTTGTAACTCCCTTCCATGAAGCCAGACACAACAATACATGATCCCCAATACTAAATTCCACGTCCTTTCGATGAAGATCTGCATAACTCTTTTGTCGATCGTGTGCCGTTTATATACGTTGTCGAATCATTTGGATCTTTTTCGTAATCATACGTACCAACTCGGGTCCCAACAATGTTGCTTCACCCACCTCATCCCAACATATTGGAGAGCGATATTTTCGTCCATATAATGCTTCAAATGGAGCCACATCTATACTTGTCTGATAACTGTTGTTGTAGGAGAATTCTACCAATGGTAAATACTTATCCCAACTCCCTTTAAAATCTAAAACACAGAGTCTTAATAGATCTTCAAGAGTTTGAATAGTCCTCTCTTATTGTCCGTCCGTTTGAGGATGGTATGCCGAACTGAATCGTAAATCCGTGTCCATAACTTTTTGCAAGCAAGCCCAAAATCTCGAAGTAAATCTTGGGTCACGATCCGAAACTATGAATACTGATGTGACGCCCCCAAAATAGGTATACATCACTTATTCTGAGTCACCAAATACATGGTACAGAATATAAATACAATCTTTAATATACCACAAGAGAGCTGTGAGTTTCAATACAAATACTGTCTTCCAGACAATATTCATTCTCAGAATAAGTGCTCATTACATTTATTGTCACACTATTTAACAGAATAATGAGGACTACTAATACTATCATCTGATCCATCACTCCGTTCCCCGACTCGTCCCAGCTATATTCTCATTTTCTGAAGAGAATAGTGAAAGAAAGGGTGAGCTCAACTAGCCTAGTAAGAAATATGATGACTAAGATAATGCAGAATAAATTATCATTAGCCTTAAACAGTGTTAAACTGATACAATATAACAAACATCAAATTTAACTGCAGCGGAACAAGCAACCCATTAGAAGAGTCAAGTAGAGAATAAAATCTACTATCTTCTATAATTTAAAAAGTTTTTCATGACTTTTATCGCTGTGACTCAGCTTAATAAATAATCCATATCATCGAATCACCCCTGCACTACGGCTAAGGATATTCTTTAGTATCACGACCATAATTATCCATGCACTACGGGCCAAGAATATTTGTGTATTCATTAATGATCATGATCATGTCAACCACTGTCCATCAATGCGCTACGGGCCAATGAGGACTTTACCACATCATTTGTAACATTACGGTCATGATTATACCGAATAATCCCTGGTCATAATCATACCAAGTCCGTCTATGCACTACAGACCACATATAACTTTCAACAGAATATAAACATGAGGATGATGACAATGATATAAGAATTCAATAAAATAAGTTCATGAATTAATTTATCCAGGAACCAATAACGTCCAAATTGCCAACATGATACTATTTTGTGGAGTAAAATTCAAGAATGCTCGGAAGAATATTTTTGTGACGCCCCCAAAATAGGTATACAACACCCATTCTGAGTCGCCAAATACATGGTACAGAAAGCAAACTACAACTTCAATAATACAATTGTCGTGCAAAATACGACAACACATACTGTGAGTTTAAATACAAATATTGTCTTCTAGACAATATCCACACTCAAATAAGTCCTAATTACAATTATTCAAACACTATTTTACAGAAAGAGTGAGGACTGCTAAAACATCTTTCTAGAACCATCACTCCATACCCCGACTAGATCCTGCTATGTTCTCACCTCCTGAGAAGAAAAATAGAACAAAAAGGAAAAGGGTGAGCTCAATTAGCCCAGTAAAGAATATTATGACTAAGATAATATACAACACATTATCGTTAGTCTTCAACAGGGAAAAATTTGATAGAATATAATCGACAACAAGTTTTAGATCAACAACTGCAGCGGAAACAGCAAACCATTAGAAGAGTCAAGTAGAGAAAGAATTCTACTATCTTCTAAGATTTAAAAGTCCATCATCAATATTTTATCCCTGTAACATCAATTAATAATCATCTTTATCCAAATATTCATCTTTGCACTACAGGCCAAAGATATTCATTTGTATCACCTGTTAGTCATGTTCATCTCAACACCTGTTCATCTTTGCACTACAGGCCAAAGATATTCAGTAATATCGTCATTTAGGACTGAGGATGATGAAAAATATCTTAAAGAAAATGAATCCAGTGAAACAGAAGGACAAATAGTAGGGATTCGTATAACAGTTTATCCAAGATCAATAATACTTCATAATAATCAATTGTGAAGCAAAATTCAAAAATAAAGATCAAAACATGGATACAATCAAAGATAGTAACCATAATAGACATCTTGGACAAAAAGAAAAAATTTTATTTTTTGGTGAATAGTGCCGTATTCGTGAATAGTGTCGTATACGTGAATAGTAACGTATACGTGAATAGTAACCCCGACACAAAAAGTTCTAAATTTGATAAAAAGTTCATATCAATATTTCAGCATAATGATATTGAAGAAAATAATATCCCTTACCTCAAAATATCAGTACTTCTGGTCGGAATACCGGTATAAGGCTGAAAGAAACTTGCTCTGATGAGTAGAAACTCTCAAAGTATCTAAATACTCACATTTGTCGTGCAAAATACAACAACACATATGCTGTGAGTTTGGATACAAATATATACCAAATGTGACTCATGTTCCAACCGTGGACATCACCTCACAATGACACCTTACATAAAGGTATAGTCAAAAACTGTTTTAGAAATTAGAATCTTTGGGAAGTGCTCAAGGAAACCTTCGTACATGGGAGGCCATGCATCTAGGTTATGATAGATATCATATGGCCACAGAATTATTCTTGGCTGACCCAATAGACCCCAAAGAAAAACGAGAAGATTACTATCATATTCTTCTCAATGGTGAGTCTTCTCTTGACATATCATTATCTCTACTGTTTCTAATTGAGAATTATACTTCAAACAAACACCAAGATTATATAGGTAGTGCTCGTATATATACTCAGCAAGTGGATGAGCACATCCCTGTCTTATGATGACACGAGATTGTATGTCGTTAGACATCTTGTATGATAGTGGCAAACCACCCTTCCAACGTTGGGTACACCTTACCCTATTGGATTCACCAAATAAAACTACTAAATGAACTTTTCTATACTGCTTCGGGAGAACATCCACAGCTAGAGACCACCGTTCTATTTCCCCGTTACCCTCGCTCGACCCAGCTACACTCTTATTACCTGAAAGGAATTGTGAAGCAAAAGGGTGAGCACAACTAGCTCAGTAAATTATATCATGACTAAAGATAATTAAATTATCAATAGCCTTCATCAATAATTAATCAGAGATTTAGAACATATGGTAAATGATAAAAATTTCAACCATAGTTGCAGCGGAATGAGTAATCCATTAGAAGAGTCAAATAGACTATAAAGTCTATTATCTTCTCCATGTTAAAAATCTATCAACAATATTTTATCCCTGTAACATCAATCAACAATTCTGATCCACAATCATATGAATAACTCATAATCATAATTGTTGTTCTAAATTCCTCTTCTCATCCAGGACGAAGATAATTTTCATCACCTATCTTTACCTGAAACATCAAAGATCATGGTTACACCAAATCATATTTCTTATTCATAATCATACTAATAACTTCATCTTTGCACTATGACCAAAGATATTCATTTGTATCATCAGTTGGTCATGTTTATCTCAACATCTGTTCATCTTTGCACTACTGGCCAAAGATATTCAACAACATGTCATCTTTGCACTACGAGCTAAAGATATTCATCAACAATTCATCTTTGCACTACAGGCCAAAGATATTCATCAATATTTCATCTTTGCACTACAGGCCAAAGATATTAATATCTCAAAGAAATATATAATCATTTCAGAATTTATATAAACAATAATTATAACCATGTTGATCAATTCACCTTTGCACTTAAGCTAAAGATATTCACTTATAAATTCAATGGTCATGAACATACCAATCAACGATTCAACTTTGCACTACTGGCCAAAGATAACCTATAGTCATGATCATACCAAAAATCTACCCATCTTTACACTCAAGTCAAAGAGAAATATCATCATTAGGGTTATAAAAATGTTATATATAATAATAAAAATAATATGATCAACATCTAGTTTTAATCTCAAGAGTAATATTCGTAAATCAACCATAATTTGGTTAGAAAAAGAAACCAATTTTTATCGTGAATAGTAACTCGTGAATAGTAACTCATAAATAGTAACTCGTGAATAGTAACTCATAAAAAGTAAACCCGACACAAAAAGGTAGAAATTCCATAATAAAATCCATACCAGTATTTCGGTATAATGATATTGAAAGAATAATATTTCTTAAGCTTATAAACAATTTATTTAAATTGTTTACACTTTACTAAATAATGCATTTAATCATCCTAAAATGTCAAACTCATAAGATTTCATCACCAATAACCAAAACCTCTCATCAAAAATCTGCATATACCTCATATAGGATTCTCAAGTCATAAAATCCTATTTTCCAATTTTCTTACTTCACATAACATATTTAATTCATTTACTCATAACTAGTCTATTTTCATGAAAAATACCAAATCAGTTCTGAAAATATTTTTTTTCTGGGATTTAGCAGAATATAGTCCCATATTGAACATATATTTTTCTCATAATTTTTAAAACTCATTTACTATTTTTCATATAGCCAAAACCGCCGAATATTTAGACATTTATCATAAATTATACTTTTGTCCAAAAATTCTGAAATTTACAGAGTATACTTCTATCATATACATGTACTCCCAATAAAAATTTCATCAATTTTGGAGTTAACCACAAGGAATTATAAGCGGCTACTTTTAAAATAGTCTTTTCCCGTAAAATTCATAACTCTTAATCTATACATCCAAAAATCACCATTTTTGGACACAATCAAGAAAACTCATCAAAATATCATTTCAAATTTTTTCAGAATTTTTGAAGGTCAGAAAAATTACGAAACTGAAAAACATAACAACCCTTAAAATTCCTTACTATCCCTTACCTCAAAAGTGCAGTATTTCTGACTGGAATGCAAAGCCGAAGGAAACTTGCACTGAATAGTAACTCTCAAAGTATCTAAATACTCACAAAATATGCTTCATAATATAGAGAGAGAAAGAGAGAAAGTTTATGTTTCTGGTGTGATTTTCAATTCTAACTTAGCCCTCTATTTATAGGAAAATTTTAGTAGGCTTGACCTGCAACCTGATGATTTTACCTGCTACTATTCCCACCCACTACATTTGAAATATAATTCAGCACATTTCTTCACCAACCACAAGTGGGGCCCACCAATTCTAGAATTTTTTACCAAAATGATTAACTCCGAAAATTTAACAATTTCTGAGCCAGTCATCTTATAAAATTCATAATAAATCATACGTTCATTTTTAACGGTTCAAAATTTGTGGACATATACTCAACTTATATATGTATAACAGTTCCAAATATTACCACGATCCAACGGTCGGATTAAAAATTATAACCCTCGCAAAATATCTCAAAAACCCTGATTTTTAATACCCCCATTACGATAAAAATACTGATAAAAATCTCAACATTAACTCCTTCATTTTTAACCACAAAAATATATCCCTCATTTATATCCACATAAAATAAATATTTTCTTATCATATGAATCAATAATTAATTATTCACAAATAATATTACAGAATCACATTTATGACAACCAGGCCGTTCCCAGGAAAGAGGGGGCTTTCAAATAAGGATTTCTCCTTACTAGCGCGCAATTAGATGACCAAACCTCTCCTTAGACAGAACTTTCTAGACATTGTCAATAATGCTATCTAATAATATTATTCAAATAATATGAATTATTGATCTGATAATAGAAAATACTATGCAGCAACAATTATTGAAACAACAATAATATAAAATATCAACGCAGCAATTATTGAATCAATAAAATAAAATATTGAACAATAATTAATGTAACAATTATTGAGTAGTGTCTTCTTACGTAAGAATCAATAATTTCAAAAATACTATGCAATACCGTGTGCTACTGTGCAATAACGCGTATTACTGTATTTTAACCATCGGGTATTCCAACAGTGTTAACGGTAACAACTACGCCGTTATTTGTAAAAACTCAAATTTGTCGTTTTCTTCACCCGACAGTTATTCGTTATGGGGCCCACACATAGCTGCGCCGTCGTACGAATATTCCCCGACAACAATGATTATTTTATAACCACTTGCTTATTTTGAAAATAAAATTCATATTTCACCCATAACTTTAAACTTTTATCAATTTAACCATTTACTGAATAGTAATTATAAAAAAATTGAATACTTTTATTTCATAAAATTCGGGGTCTTACAGCAGAATTTTCTAGACATTGCTAATAATGTTATCTAATAATATTATTCAAATAATATGAATTATTGATCTGATAAAGAAAAATACTGTGCAGCAACAATTATTGAAACAACAATAATATAAAATATCAACGCAGTAATTATTAAATCAATAAAATAAAATATTGAATAATAACTACTGTAACAATTATTGAGTAGTGCCTTCTTACGTAAGAATCAATAATTGGTACAATACCGTGTGCTACTGTATTTTAACCACCGGGTATTCCAACAGTATTAACGGTAACAACTACGCCGTTATTTATAAATAACTTATACTTGTCGTTTTCTTCATCCAATCGCTTTCCGTTATGGGGCCCACACAAGGCTGCGCCGTCGTACGAATATTCCCCGACAAAATAAATATTTTATAACCACTTGCTTATTTTGCATAATTTACACATTTCACCCATAACCAAAGTATTATATCAAATTAACCCCTTATTATTCACAATAATATTTAGAGAAAATTTGATTTTATTCATTAATAAGCTAGGGTCTTACAACCTCCCCTCCTTATGAAATTTCGTCCTCGAAATTGACGTACGTACCTGATATTTCGAAAAGGTGAGGATACCTCGCTTTCATTTCTGATTCCAACTCCCAGGTCATTTCTTCAATAGCATGGTTTCTCCACAAAACCTTAACTTGTGGTATAACCTTTGTGCGTAGGACATGCTCTTTCCTATCCAAGATCTTAACAGGTACCTCCTCGTACGTTAAATCTTCAGCTATCTCGTCTAGTTCTAACTCAATAATGTGGTTCGGGTCTTTAACATATTTACGAAGCATAGATATGTGAAAAGCATTATGAACACGAGACATGCTTAGAGGTAATGCGAGTCTATATGCCACATTTCCTATTCGCTCAAGAATCTCAAATGGACTAACAAATCTTGGATTGAGCTTTCCTCTCTTCCCAAATCTTGTAACTCCCTTCCATGGTGCAACACGTAACAATACATGATCCCCAATATTAAATTCCACGTCCTTCCGATGAAGATCCGCATAACTCTTTTGTCGATCCTGTGCCGTTTGTATACGTTGTCGAATCGTTTGGATCTTCTCTGTAGTAATGCGTACCAACTCTGGTCCCAACAATGTTGCTTCACCCACCTCGTCCCAGCATACTGGAGAATGACATTTTCTTCCATACAACGCCTCGAATGGAGCCACACCTATGCTCGCCTGATAACTGTTGTTGTAGGAGAATTCCACCAATAGTAGGTACTTATCCCAACTCCTTTTGAGATCTAGGACACAAAGTCTTAATAGATCTTCAAGAGTTTGAATAGTCCTCTCTGATTGTCCGTCCGTTTGAGGATGGTATGCCGAATTGAATCGTAAATCCGTGCCCATAGCTTTCTGCAAGCTAACCCAAAATCGTGAAGTGAATCTTGGGTCACGATCCGAAACTATGGATACTGACATGCCATGCAATCTCACAATCTCGTTCACGTACATACTAGCAAGACGTTCAAGGGAATAAGTCTCACGTATCGGCAAGAAATGAGCGGACTTGGTTAATATATCAACAATAACCCAAATCGCATCTATGCCTTGAGAAACCTTGGGAAGACCCGTAACAAAATCCATAGTAATGTGTTCCCACTTCCATTTCAGAATCTCAAGAGGTTGCAATGGACCCTTTGGTACTTGATGCTCCGCTTTTACACGTTGACAAGTTAAACATCTCGAGATAAACTCCGCGATCTCTCTTTTCATATTGCTCCACCAAAATATATGTCGAAGATCGTGATACATTTTGGTACTCCCAGGATGGATTGCAAACGGTGTGTTGTGTGCCTCCATCATTATTCTATGCTTCAAGTCAAAATCGTTAGGAACACAAAGTCTGGAGTTGACTCGAAGTATTCCTTCTTCATCGATTTTTGCTTCTGGAATAACACCTTCTTGCACTTTCTTCTTCATACGCATCAGCTTCATGTCCGTAGCTTGAGCAGCTTTAACTTTATCGATTAAAGTCGGTTCTACTCGTATATTTGATATCATCATGTGGGTACTTGGAGCCTTCATCTCTATCTCCATCCTTTGCAAGTCATACAAAATGGGTCTTTGTGTTAATAACATTGCACTCGTACCCGCATATGATCTTTTACTCAATGCGTCAGCTACTACGTTTGCTTTTCCAGGATGATATTGGATGGTATGATCGTAATCTTTCAACAGCTCGAGCCAACGTCGCTGCCGCATGTTGAGTTCCTTTTGGGTGAAGAAATATTTGAGGCTTTTATGATCTGTATAGATCTCCACTTTCTCCCCATACAGGTAGTGTCTCCAGATCTTCAACGCAAAAACGACTGCTGCCAACTCCAAATCATGAGTAGGATAATTTCTCTCATATTCTTTGAGTTGTCGTGAGGCATAGGCTATGACTTTCCCATGTTGCATGAGAACACATCCTAACCCTTTGCCTGAAGCATCGCTGTAGATAACAAATCCATCTGAACCAGATGGTATTGTCAGAACAGGTGCCGAAATGAGTCTCCTCTTGAGTTCTTGGAAACTCTTCTCGCATTCCTCACTCCATACGAATTTTGTATCTTTCCGAGTTAGCTGAGTTAACGGAGTAGCGATTCGAGAAAATCCTTCCACAAATCTCCGATAATAACCAGCTAAGCCCAGAAAGCTACGTACTTCGGTTACCGACTTCAGTTGCTCCCAACTTTGTATGGCTTCAATCTTCGCCGGGTCGACAGATACTCCATGTTTTGACACCACGTGCCCAAGGAATGCTACTTCCTCAAGCCAGAACTCGCATTTCTTCAATTTGGCATATAGCTTATTTTCACGAAGCCTTTGTAGTACCAGCTTCAAATGGCGCTCATGATCTTCACGGCTTCTGGAATAGATGAGGATGTCATCAATAAAGACAACAACGAACTGATCCAAATATTCTTTGAATACACGGTTCATCATATCCATGAAGGCAGCAGGAGCATTAGTCAATCCAAAAGACATTACTAAGAATTCATAATGCCCGTACCGAGTTCTGAAGGCAGTCTTTGGAATATCCTCAGTTTTAATCTTCAGCTGATGATATCCAGAACGAAGGTCGATCTTTGAAAAGAATTGTGTTCCTTGTAACTGGTCGAACAGGTCATCAATGCGAGGTAGCGGATACCTATTCTTGATGGTGACATGGTTCAATTCTCGATAGTCAATACAAAGTCGCATACTCCCGTCTTTCTTCTTTACGAATAAAACAGGAGCACCCCAAGGAGACGTACTAGGACGAATAAAACCGATGTCCAACAACTCCTGTAGTTGGACTTTTAACTCCTGAAGTTCAATAGGAGCCATTCGATATGGAGTTTTAGAAATGGGCTTTGTACCGGGTTCAAGGTTAATAAAGAATTTAACTTCACGTTCTGGGGGTAGACCAGGAAGTTCTTCAGGAAATACATCGGGAAATTCTCTAACAATAGAAATATTATTCAAATCTGACTTGTCTTTGTTCAAATCCATAACATGGGCTAAGAAAGCTTGACATCCGTTTTTCAATAAACGAATAGCTTTGTGGCTTGATATGACAGTGACTGATTTTAGTGGTTTAGTAGTTTGAATTCGTATGACAGGTTGGTTAGGAATATGAAAACTAACAACCTTACGAAAATAACCAATTTTAGCATGATGAGTGGTTAACCAATCAATTCCTAAAATCACATCAAAAGCAAGTATCTTTAAAGAGATAAGATCAACAGGTAATGTGATAGTGCCAACTTGGATCATGCAAGATTTATAAACTGTAGATGTAACGAAGGTTTCACCCAATGAAGTTTCAACTGATAAGTTAAAGTCCAATTTCTCTGGAGTCAAGTTTAAACGTTGAGCACAAGCAGGAGAGATAAAAGAATGGGTAGAACCGGTATCTAGTAAAGTATAAACTTCGCAAGAATTTAAGATTAGCTTACCCGTGATCACCTCGTTCGGGTTTCTCGCGTTTTGGCCAGTCACGACAAACGCCCTTTCAGGAACCGCTGATTTCGACTTATCCGGGATAACTTTTGGAGTCACCATCCCCGTTGAACTTGGTTTTGCTACAGAACACTCTCGAGCTATATGACCCTCCTTTTCACAGTTATAACATACCTTGGATTGTTGTGGGCAGTTTGGGCTGATATGTCCCTCTTTCCCACATTTGTAACATACGACCGGTGGTCGTTCTCCTCCCCTAGAAACAGTTGATGTTTGTGCTGACGTCTTCACGTTATCATTATTGTATCTTCTCTTCTTGAAATCTCCTCCCGACTCGCTCCTTCAATTATCACGACCACGATTACCACCAGAGTGGTTACCGCTTTTGTCCGAATGTTTTCCTCCCTGCTGGTTTTCATTGCTTCGATGACTGCCGCCACCGGTATGACCCTAGTTGTGGTCCCTCGGTTGCACATACTCATTATCTCGCTCTAATAATTGAGCCCTGTTTACAACATCTGAATATAAAGAAAATTTATGAGAGATAAGATATTGCCGAATCTCAGGTTTTAAACCTCTCAAAAACATCCTTGTCATTCGTTCCTCATTTTCGACCAAATGAGGTGCAAACCTTGATAACTCTGTAAACTTCGCCTCGTACTGGGACACCGTCATGTTGTTTTGTTCCAGTCTGATAAACTCCACCTCCTTCATATGACGAATACTTTCAGGAAAGTACTTGTCATTGAACAGTTTTTGAAATGTTTCCTAGGACATGTTGAGTGCGTCAGGCTGGGTACGCTTCACAGACTCCCACCAGTAGTCTGCCTCACCGCGGAACATAAAGGTAGCGAATGGAACTTTCTGTTCCTCCGTGCATCCCAAGACATCGAATATCTTGGTAATTTTCTTGACCCACGTTTCCGCCATGATCGGATCCGGCTTTCCCTTAAATTCTGGTGGTCCCAATTCTTTGAATTGCTTAGCTGTGACAAACCGCGCGTTGTTATTATTTTCACCCGTATTCTGCACACGAGTCTCCCTCGTCTGATTTTGCATGAACTGCAAAAAGCTCCTAAACATTCCATCATTCATCGTTTGCTCGGTAACGTTGTTTATAGGAGGAATATTGCCTTCCTGTTGCACGTTTCCCTGGGTGGTGATCAAAGGTGTCTTCACGGTCTGATTTACTCCATTATTAACGTTCTCATCTGCCATTCTTAAATACTGCCATAAAACAAGGGTTAATAGTCATGTCATATATTATCTCTATACTCTGACCGACCAAATAAACACCAAATAAACTTAGTCAGGTCATACTAGCGAAGGAATTCCCCGTCTCTCCCCTCCTAGTTCTTGTCTCACATCTCAGCCAGAGATCATATCCCTAAGCTCTGATACCAACTGTGACGCCCCCAAAATAGGTATACAACACCCATTCTGAGTCGCCAAAACATGGTACAGAAAGCAAACTACAACTTCAATAATACAATTGTCGTGCAAAATACGACAACACATACTGTGAGTTTAAATACATATATTGTCTTCTAGACAATATCCACACTCAAATAAGTCCTCATTACAATTATTCAAACACTATTTTACAGAAATAGTGAGGACTGCTAAAACATCTTTCTAGAACCATCACTCCATACCCCGACTAGATCCTGCTATGTTCTCACCTCTTGAGAAGAAAAATGGAACAAAAAGGAAAAGGGTGAGCTCAATTAGCCCAGTAAAGAATATTATGACTAAGATAATATACAACACATTATCGTTAGTCTTCAACAGGGAAAAATCTGATAGAATATAATCGACAACAAGTTTTAGATCAACAACTGCAGCGGAAACAGCAAACCATTAGAAGAGTCAAGTAGAGAAAGAATTCTACTATCTTCTAAGATTTAAAAGTCCATCATCAATATTTTATCCCTGTAACATCAATTAATAATCATCTTTATTCAAATATTCATCTTTGCACTACAGGCCAAAGATATTCATTTGTATCACCTGTCAGTCATGTTCATCACAACACCTGTTCATCTTTGCACTACAGGCCAAAGATATTCATCTAGTAATCATACATCTTTGCACTACAGGCCAAAGATATTCAGTAATATCGTCATTTAGGACTGAGGATGATGAAAAATATCTTAAAGAAAACGAATCCAGTGAAACAGAATGACAAATAGTAGGGATTCGTATAACAGTTTATCCAATATCAATAATACTTCATAATAATCAATTATGAAGCAAAATTCAAAAATAAAGATCAAAACATAGATACAATCAAAGATAGTAACCATAATAGACATCTTGGATAAAAAGGAAAAATTTTATTTTTTGGTGAATAGTGCCGTATTCGTGAATAGTGTCGTATACGTGAATAGTAACGTATACGTGAATAGTAACCCCGACACAAAAAGTTCTAAATTTGATAAAAAGTGCATATCAATATTTCAGCATAATGATATTGAAGAAAATAATATCATTAAAAAGAAAATAATATCCCTTACCTCAAAATATCAGTATTTCTGGTCGGAATACCGGTATAAGGCTGAAAGAAACTTGCTCTGATGAATAGAAACTCTCAAAGTATCTAAATACTCACAAAATACACTCAATAATCTAGAGAGAGAAAGAGAGAAAATTTGTTTCTGGTGTGATTTTCAATTCTAACTTAGCCCTCTATTTATAGGAAAATTTTAATAGGCTTGACCTGTAACCTGATGGCTTTACATGCTACTATTCCCACCCACCACATTTGAAATATAATTCAGCACATTTCTTTACCAACCATAAGTGGGGCCCACCAATTCTAGAATTTTCCATCAAAATAATAAACTCCGAAAATTTAACAATTTCTGAACCAGTCATCTTGTAAAATTCGTAATAAATAATACGTTTATTTTTAACGGTTCAAAATTTGTGGGCATATACTCAACTTATATATGTATAACATATCCAAAAATTACCATGATCCAACGGTCGGATTAAAAATTATAACCCCCGCAAAATATCTCAAAAATCCTGATTTTTAATACATCCATTCCGACAAGAATACGGATAAAAACCTCAACATTAACTCTTTCATTTTTAACCATAAAAATATATCCCTCATTTATATCCACATAAAATAAATATTTCCTTATCATATGAATCAATAATTAATTATTCACAAATAATATTACAAAATCACATTTATGACAACCAGGCCATTCCCAGGAAAGAGGGGACTTTCCAATAAGGATTTCTCCTTACTGGCGCGCAATTAGATGACCAAACCTCTCCTTAGACAGAACTTTCTAGACATTGCTAATGATGTTATCTAATAATATTATTCAAATAATATGAATTATTGATCTGATAAAGAAAAATACTGTGCAGCAACAATTATTGAAACAACAATAATATAAAATATCAACGCAGTAATTATTGAATCAATAAAATAAAATATTGAATAATAACTACTGTAACAATTATTGAGTAGTGCCTTCTTACGTAAGAATCAATAATTGGTGCAATACCGTGTGCTACTGTATTTTAACCACCGGGTATTTCAACAGTATTAACGGTAACAACTACGCCGTTATTTATAAATAACTTATACTTGTCGTTTTCTTCATCCAATCGCTTTCCGTTATGGGGCCCACACAAGGCTGCGCCGTCGTACGAATATTCCCCGACAGCAAGAATATTCCCCGACCAAACGAATATTCCCCGACAAAATGAATATTTTATAACCACTTGCTTATTTTGCATAATTTGCACATTTCACCCATAACCAAAGTATTATATCAAATTAACCCCTTATTATTCACAATAATATTTAGAGAAAATTTGATTTTATTCATTAATAAGCTGAGGTCTTACAATTTTCATGAAAAAATACTGGATGAAGCGCAAATATCAAGGATATTCCACTAATTTTATGGAGTATAAAAGTCAAAACTTTAGCCAACTGAATATAATAAAGAATGGAATAACAAAATAAATTACCATGCATGCGATAGACCGCACAGATAGGTTATTCCAACAGGAAAATAAATAATGGAACCAGGTCATGCGTAAACGCACCGACAGGATATTCCGACAGAATAATAAATAATGGAACCAGGTCCGGCGTAAACGCATAGACAGGATATTCCGACAGAATAATAAATAATGGAACCAGGTCCGGCGTAAAGCACAAACAGGATATTCCGACAGAATAATAAATAATAGAACCAGATCCGGCTTAAAGTAAAGACAGGATGTTCCAACAAAATAATAAAAATATAATAACAGAAGAATTTTACCAAATATAGGGTAGCTCGCGTATACAAGTTATTCCAACAGAATAATAAAGAATGGAATAACAGAAGTTCTCTTCATGAATAAGAAAGAAAGAATACCCTTTACGAGTACAACAAATAATCTCCCTTACCGTAAAAGAAACTTGATATCGGAGTAGTGAAGTAGTAGAATACTTTTCTTCTTTCTCTCTATAGTTTCTCTCTCTAGAGTTTCAGTGAATTCGTAAGAAAATAATGAAGGAATGAGCTTCTATTTATAAAAAAATGGACTGCATAGTAACTAACTCATGAACGGTCTAGATTGATTTACTTTAATCTGACGGTCCATATTTAAAGCAAAATCTTTTAAATAAAATATAATATATTCTATTTATAATCTAAGAAAACGAATAACTTTATAAAACATTTTACTATGCAAATACTATGCAGGCACTATGCAAATACTCATAATAAAATATAATATATTTTAATTATTATCTAATAAAACAGATAACTATATAAAAGTATTCTGTTTTATATGAAAAAATTTTATTATTAGCCTAATAAAACGAATTACTTTATAAAAATATTCTGTTTTATATAAAAAGTTTTTCTGTTTTATTACGTTAATAATACTAATAAAATAAAATTGAGTGACTTATCACGTAAGCCTCAATAATCAATATCGTGTGCTACTATGCAACCACACGTATTACTGTACTTTTACTACCGAGTAGTTCAACAGTATTAACGGTAAAACTTCTACCGTTATTTTTATAAAATATTTTTGTCGTTTTCTCAATCCGACAATAATTATATTGTGGTGTCCACCAATAATTGTGTCGTCGTACGAAAATTTCCCGACAAAAATAATATTCTCCGACCAATCAAATATAATACAACAACTTGCATACTTTGTAAAATTTAGAAATACTACCCACAACTATAATATTATCTCAAATTCACACTATAATATTTAAAAAAATATTTTGAAAAAAATTAAATCTTTATTCATAAAATCTGGGGTTTCACAATCTCCCCTCCTTATAAAATTTTGCCCTCGAAATTTACGTACGTACCTGGTATGCCGAACAGATGAGGACACTTCATCAAATTCTAACTCTTGAGGTATAACCTTTGAGTGTTGAATACATTCCAGGATTTTAACAGGTACATCTTTATACGTTAAATTATCCGCTATCTCGTCCGGTTCTAAATCAATAATGTGGTTTGGGTCGTCCACATATTTACGTAACATCAATACGTTAAAAATATTATGAGCACGCGACATACTTAGTGGTAAAACAAGTCTATAAGCCACAGTTCCTACTCGATCGAGGATTTCAAATGGGTCAATTAAATCGAGGGTTGAGATTTCCTCTCTTCATCGATTCTTGCTTCTAGAATAACGTCCTCTTGAACCTTCTTCTTCACATTCATCAGCTCTGAGTATGTAGCTTGAGCGGCTTTAACTTTATCGATTAAAGTCGATTCAACTCGTATATTCGCTATCTTCACGTGGATCCCTAGAGTCTTTAACTCTATCTTCATCATTTGTAAGTTATACGAAATAGGTATTTGTGTTAACAACATCTCACTCGCATGCGATCTTCTACTCAACGCGTCAGCTACCACGTTCGCACTTTCACGATGATATTGAATGGTACGATCGTAATCTTCAACAGTTCGAGCCAACGTCTTTGGCGCATAATACGTTCGTTTTAGTTGAAGAAATATTTGAGGGTTTAAGAAATGAGTTTTGTACTAGGGTCAATACAAAATTCGATTTCACGCTCTGGGGTAGGCTAATAAGTCTTCAAGAATAAGTCAGGAACTTTATTAATAATAAAAATATCGTTCAATACTGTGACCCTCATTCAAGACTTGGATAACACGTCACATTGATACCTATCAACTTGCCATCGTCATTCACGACGTCGCTTATAGAAAGTCTGGCTTCGGTGCATTCCACACAAGGAAGTCAACAACGAAAGGATCGGGCTCTTTACTTATAGCTTGATATGACAATGATTGACTTTAGTGGTTTGATTGCTCGAATTCGCATAACAGGTTGGTTAGGAGTATGAAAGCTAACAACCTTATGAAAAGTATGATGAGTAGTTAACCAATCGTTTCCAAAAATCACATCAAATACAAGTATTTTCAAAGAGATAAGATCGACAGGTAACGTGAAAGTGTTGATTTGAACAAGATTTATAAATAGTGGAGGTAACGAAGGTTTCTCCCAACTGAGTTTAAATAGATATATCAAAGTCTAACTTCTCCGGAGTTAACTTCAAACATTGAACACAACTAGGTGAAATAAAAGAGTGAGTAGAACCGGTATCTAACACGGTATAGATTTCACAAGAGTTTATGACTAACATACCCATGATAATTTTATTCAGGTTCCTTGTCATGAAAAAAAAACGCTCTCTCTTAAACTACCGGCTTTGACTTTTCTGGGATGACCTTTAATGCCTCCATCTTAGCTGAACTTGTCTTCGGTGAACGACAAAATTGGGCTAAGTGACATTCTCTTCTACAATTATAACATGCTTTGGACAGCATCGCGCAGTTTGGACTGATGTGTTCCTCCCCTCCGCATTTGAAGCATATGATAGGTGGTCGTTCTCCTTCCATAACAACGGGTGCTGGTGCTGACATCTTTTCATCATTGTTGAATCTCCTCTTTTTGAAATGTCCATTCTTATTGTTTTGACCATGATTATCACCAAAGTGGTTACCATTTCTGGCATGTTGATTCCCTCCATGTTTATTGTCACCGCTTTGATGACTGTTATCACCGGTATTATCATTTTGTCGGCTGCTCTCTTTTGGTTGTGTTGACTCGTTATCGCGCTCCACTAACTGAGCCCTATTTACAATATCTGAATACAAACACAGTTTATGATAAATAAGATATTGACGTATCTTTGGCTTCAAACTTCTTAAAAACATCCGCGTCATTCTCTCTTCATTATCAACCAAGTGGGACGCAAATCGGGACAACTCGGCAAACTTGGCTTCGTACTGCGACACGGTCATGTTGTTTTGCTCCAACTTGATAAATTTCACCTCCTTCATGTGACGAATGCTTTCGGGAAAGTACTTGTCATTGAACAGCTCTTGGAACTTCTCCCAAGACATCTTGAGTGCGTCAGGCTGGGTACGTTTTACAAATTCCCACCAGTGATCTGCCTCTTCACGCAACATAAAGGTGGCGAAGGGAACCTTTTACTTCTCGGAGCATCCCAAGACATCAAATATCTTGGTGATCTGCTTTAACCACGTCTCCGTCTTAAGTGGTTCTGGCTTTTCCAAAAACTCCGGTGGTCCCAGCTCCTTGAATTGCTTAGCGATGACCAACCGTGGGTTGCCATTGTTTCCTCCTGCATTATGAACAGGAGCCGCATTCGCCTGATGTTGTATGAATTCTAAAAAACTCCTAAACATACCGTCGTTCGTCAATTGATTAGTGTTGTTGTTTACATGAGGATTATTGTCTTCCTGTTGCACATTGTCCTGATTATTGATCCGTGGAGACTCAACAGTCTCCTGTGCTCCATTGCTTATCTCAACATTTTCATATGCCATTTTCAAATACTGCAACAAAACAAGGGTTAATTAACATATCAAATATTATCCCTATACTCTGACCGACCAATTAAATACCAAATAAACTTAGGTAGGTCATACTAGCGAAAGAATTCCCCCGTCTCTTCCCTCCTAGTTCTTACCTCACATCTCAGCCAGGGATCATATCCCTAAGCTCTGCTACCAACTGTGACTCCCCCAAAATAGGTATACATCACCTATTCTGAGTCGCCAAATACATGGTACAGAATACAAATACAATCTTTAATATACCACAAGAGAGCTATGAGTTTCAATACAAATACTGTCTCCTAGACAATATTCACTCTCAGAATAAGTCCTCATTACATTTATTATCACACTATTTAACAGAATAGTGAGGACTACTAATACTATTATCTGATCCATCACTCCGTTCCCCGACTCGTCCCAGCTATATTCTCATTTCTTGAAGAGAACAGTGAAATAAAGGGTGAGCTCAACTAGCCCAGTAAGAAATATTATGACAAAGATAATGCAGAATAAATTATCATTAGCCTTAAACAGTGTTAAACTGATATAATATAACAAACATCAAGTTTAACTGCAGCGGAACAAACAACCCATTAGAAGAGTCAAGTAGAGAATAAAATCTACTATCTTCTATGATTTAAAAGGTTTTTTATGACTTTTATCGCTGGGACTCAGCTTAATAAATAATCCACATCATCGAATCACCCCTGCACTATGGCCAAGGATATTCTTTAGTATCACAACCACAATTATCTATGCCCTACATGCCAAGAATATTTGTGTATTCATTAATGGTCATGATCATGTCAACCACAGTCCATCAATGCACTACGGGCCAATAAGGACTTTTACCACATCATTTGTAACATTACGGTCATAATTATACCGAATAATCTCTGGTCATAATCATACCAAGTCCATCTATGCACTACAGGCCACAAATGACTTTCAACAGAATATAAACATGAGGATGATGACAATGATATAAAAATTCAATAAAACAAGTTCATGAATTAATTTATCCAGGAACCAATAACGTCCAAATTGTCAACATGATACTGCTTTGTGGAGTAAAATTCAAGAATGCTCAGAAGAATATTTTCATGAAAAGATACCGGATGAAGCGCAAATATCAAGGATATTCCACTAATTTCTTGGAGAATAAAAGTCAAAACTTTAACCAACTGAATATAATAAAGAATGGAATAACAAAATAAATCACCATGAATGCGATAGACCGCACATACAGGTTATTCCAACAGAAAAATAAATAATGAAACCAGGTCATGCGTAAATGCACCGACATGATATTCAGACAGAATAATAAATAATGGAACCAGGTCCGGCGTAAATGCACAGACAGGATATTCTGACAGAATAATAAATAATGGAACCAGGTCCGGCGTAAAGCACAGACATGATTTTTTGACATAATAATATATAATAGAACCAGGTCCAGCGTAAACGCACAGACAGGATATTCCGACAGAATAATAAATAATGAAACCAGGTCCGGCGTAAAGCACAAACAGGATATTCTGACAGAATAATAAATAATAGAACCAGGTCCGGCGTAAAGCAAAGACAGGATGTTCCAACAGAATAATAAGAATATAATAACAGAAGAATTTCACCAAGTATAGGGTAGCCCGCATATACAAGTTATTCCAACAAAATAATAAAGAATGGAATAACAGAAGTTCTCTTCATGAATAAGAAAGAAAGAATACCCTTTACGAGTACAACAAATAATCTCCCTTACCGTAAAAGAAACTTGATATCGGAGTAGTGAAGTAGTAGAATACTTTTCTTCTTTATCTCTATAGTTTCTCTCTCTAGAGTTTCAGTAAATTCGTAAGAAAATAATGAAGGAATGAGCTTCTATTTATAAAAAAATGGACTGCATAGTAACTAACTCATGAACGGTCTAGATTGATTTACTTTAATCTGACGGTCCATATTTAAAGCAAAATCTTTTAAATAAAATATAATATATTCTATTTATAATCTAATAAAACGAATAACTTTATAAATGATTTTAATATGCAAACACTATGCAGGCACTATGCAAACACTATGCATAATAAAATATAATATATTTTAACTATTGTCTAATAAAACAGATAACTATATAAAAGTATTCTGTTTTATATGAAAATTTTTTACTATTAGCCTAATAAAACGAATAACTTTATAAAAGTATTCTGCTTTATATAAAAAGTTTTTCTGTTTTATTACGTTAATAATACTAATAAAACAAAACTGAGTGACTTATCACGTAAGCCTTAATAATCAATACTGTGTGCTACTATGCAACCACACGTATTACTGTACTTTTACTACCGAGTATTTCAACAGTATTAACGGTAAAACTTCCGCCGTTATTTTTATAAAATATTTTTGTCGTTTTCTCAATCCGACAATAATTATGTTGTGGGGTCCACCAATAATTGTGCCGTCGTACGAATATTCCCCGACAAAAATAATATTCCCCGACCAATCAAATATAATACAACAACTTACATACTTTGTAAAATTTATAAATACTACCCACAACTATAACATTATCTCAAATTCACACCATAATATTTAAAAAAATATTTTGAAAAAAATTAAATCTTTATTCATAAAATCTGGGGTTTCACAACTGGCATGCCATGCAATCTCACAATCTCATCTACGTACATACGAGCAAGACGTTCAAGGGAATAAGTCTCCCGTATCGGTAAGAAATGAGCAGACTTGGTTAATCTATCAACAATAACCCAAATAACATTTATGACTTGAGAAACCGTAGGAAGACCCGTAACGAAATTTATGGTAATATGTTCCCACTTCCATTTCGGAATCTCAAGTGGTTGCAATGGACCCTTAGACACTTGATGCTCCGCCTTTACACGTTGACAAGTTAAACACCTTGAGATAAACTTTGCAATCTCTCTCTTCATATTGTTCCACCAAAATGTATGTCGAAGATCACGATACATTTTGGTACTTCCAGGATGGATTACAAATGGTGTATTGTGTGCCTCCATCATGATCTTGTACTTCAAATCAGAATCATTAGGAACACAAAGTTGGTGGCTTGAGCTCATACGCATCAGCTCCGGGTCTGTGACTTGAGCAACTTTAACTTTTTCGATTAAAGTTGGTTCTATACGTATACTTGACATCATTGCATGGGTCCCCGGAGTCTTGACTTCTATCTTTATCTTTTGTAAATCACACCAAATTGGCATTTGTGTTGACAGCATCGCACTAGTTCCCGCGTATGATCTTTTACTCAATGTGTCGGCTACCACGTTCGCTTTTCTAGGATGGTATTGAATGGTATGGTCATAGTCTTTCAACAGCTCAAGCCCACGTCGTTGCCGCATGTTGAGTTCTTTTTGGGTGAAGAAATATTTGAGGCTTTTATGGTCTGAATATATCTCCACTTTTTTCCCATATAGATAGTGCCTCCAGATCTTTAGCGCGAAAATGACTGCTGCCAACTCTAGATAATGAGTAGGATAAATCCTCTCATATTCTTTAAGTTGTCGCAAGGCATAGGCTATAACTTTTCCACGTTGCATGAGAACACATCCTAGCCCTTTGCCTGAAACATCGCTGCAGATAACAAATCCATCCGAACCAGATGGTATTGTCAGAACAGGTGCCGAAATGAGTCTCCTCTTAAGCTCTTGGAATTTCTTCTCGCATCCTTCGCTCTATACGAATTTTATATCTTTCCGAGTCAGCTGAGTTAATGGAGTAGCAATTCGAGAAAATCCTTCCACGAATCTTCGATAATAACCATCTAAGCCCAGAAAGCTATGTACTTCGGTCACCGACTTCGGTTGTTCCTAACTTTGTATTGCTTCAATCTTCGTCGGGTCAACAGATACTCCATGTTTTGACACCACGTGCCCAAGGAATGCTACTTCCTCCAGCCAGAACTCACATTTTTTCAACTTGGCATAAAGCTTGTTTTCACGAAGCCTTTGGAGTACCAGCTTCAAATGGTGCTCATGATCTTTACGACTTTTGGAATATATGAGGATGTAATCAATAAAGACAACAACGAACTGATCCAAATATTCCTTGAATACTCGGTTCATCATATCCATGAAAGCCGCATGAGCATTAGTCAATCCAAAAGACATGACTAAGAATATATAATGCCCATACCGAGTTCTAAAGGCAGTCTTTGGAATATCCTCAGTTCTAATCTTCAGCTAATGATATGAAGATTGATTTTTGAAAAGAATTGTGCTCCTTGTAACTGGTCAAACAGGTCATCAATACGAGGTAGTGGATACCTATTCTTGATAGTGACATGATTTAATTTCTGGTAGTCAATACAAAGTCGCATACTCCCATCTTTCTTCTTTACGAATAAAACAGGAGCACCCCAAGGAGATGTACTAGGACGAATGAAATCGATGTCCAACAACTCTTGTAGTTGAACCTTTAACTCCTGAAGTTCAATAGGAGCCATTCGATATGGGGTTTTAGAAATGGGCTTTGTACCAGGTTCAAGATCAATAAAGAATTTAACTTCACGTTCTGGGGGTAGACCGGGAAGTTCTTCACGAAATACGTCAGGAAAGTCAATAACAACAGGAATATTATTCAAATCTGACGTGTCTTTATTCAAATCCATAACATGGGCTAAGAAAGTTAAAGTTGGATCAAACAAGATTTAAAAACAGTAGATGTGATGAAAGTTTCTCCTAACGGAGTCTCCACAGATAAATTAAAGTCTAATTTATCCGGAGTCAAGTTTAAACGTTGAGCACAAGCAGGAGAAATAAATGAATGGGTAGCACCGGTATCTAGTAAGGTATAAACTTCGCATGAATTTATGATTAGCTTACCTGTGATCATCTTATTTGGGTTCCTCGCATGTTGACCAGTAACGACAAATACTCTTCCAGGAACCGTTGACTTTGACTTTTCTGGGACAGCCTTTTGAGTCACCATCCCCGCTGAACTTGGTTTTGCTGCAGTGCAATCTCGAGTGATATGTCCTTCATTTCCACAATTATAACATACCTTAAACTGTTGTTGTGACGCCCCCAAAATAGGTATACAACACCCATTCTGAGTCACCAAATGCATGGTACAAAGAGCAAACTACAACTTCAATAATACAGTTATCGTGCAAAATACGACAACACATACTGTGAGTTTAAATACAAATATTGTCTTCTAGACAATATCCACACTCAAATAAGTCCTCATTACAATTATTCAAATACTATTTTATAGAAATAGTGAGGACAACTGAAACATCTTTCTAGAACCATCACTCCATACCCCGATTAGATCCTGCTATGTTCTCACCTCCTGAGAAGTAAAATGAAACAAAAAAAAAGGGTGAGCTCAACTAGCCCAGTAAAGAATATTATGATTAAGATAATATACAACAAATTATCATTCGTATTCAACAGGAAAAAATCTGATAGAATATAATCGACAACAAGTTTTAGATCAACAACTGCAGCGGAAACAGCAAACCATTAGAAGAGTCAAGTAGAGAAAGAATTCTACTATCTTCTAAGATTTAAAAGTCCATCATTAATATTTTATCCCTGTAACATCAATTAATAACATCTTTAACCAAATATTCATCTTTGCACTACAGGCCAAATATATTCATTTGTATCACCAGTCAGTCATGTTCATCTCAACACCTGTTCATCTTTGCACTACAGGCCAAAGATATTCATCAGGTAATCATACATCTTTGCACTACAGGCCAAAGATATTCAGTAATATCATCATTTAGGATTGAGGATGATGAAAAATATCTTTAAAAAAATGAATCCAGTGAGACAGAAGGACAAATAGTAGGGATTCGTATAACAGTTTATCCAATATCAATAATACTTCATAATAATCAATTATGAAGCAGAATTCAAAAATAAAGATCAAAACATTGATACAATCAAAGATAGTAACCATAATAGACATCTTGGACAAAAAGGAAAATTTTATTTTTCGATGAAAAGTGCCGTATTCATGAATAGTGCCGTATACGTGAATAGTACCGTATACGTGAATAGTAACTCCGACACAAAAAGTTCTAAATTTGATAAAAAAAAACTCATATCAATATTTCAGCATAATGATATTGAAGAAAATATTATCATTTAAGAAGAAAATAATATCCCTTACCTCAAAATAATCGTACTTCTGACTGAATATCGGATATGAGGCTGAATGAAACTTGTGCTGAATAGCAACTTTCAAAGTATCTAAATACTCACAAAATACACTCAATAATCTAGAGAGAGAAAGAGAGAAAACTTATGAATTCTGGTATGATTTTTAATTCTAACTTAGCCCTCTATTTATAGGAAAATGTTAGCACGCCGAAGCAGACTTAACCTGCAACCTGATGGCTTTACCTGCTACTATTCCCACCCACCACATTTGAATAAAAATCTCAGCACATTTCTTCACCAACCAAGAGTGGGGCCCATCAATTCTAGAATTTTCTACCAAAATGATTAACTCCGAAACTTCAACAATTTCTGAACCAGTCATCTCGTAAAATTCATAACAAATCATACGTTCATTTTTAACGGTTCAAAATTTGTGAATATATACTCAACTTATATATGTATAACATATCTAAATATTACCACGATCCAACGGTCGGATTAAAAATTATAACTCTCGCAAAATATCTCAAAAACCCTAATTTGATTTTCAATACCTCCGTTCCGACAAAAATACTGATAAAAACCTCAACATTAACTCCTTCAATTTTAACCACAAAAATATATCCCTCATTTATATCCACATAAAATAAATATTTCCTTATCATATGAATCAATAATTAATTATTCACAAATAATATTACAGAATCACATTTATGACAACTAAGCCGTTCCCAGGAAAGAGGAGGCTTTCTAATAAGGATTTCTCCTTACTGGCGCGCAATTAGATGACCAAACCTATCTTTAGACAGAACTTTCTAGACATTGCCAATAATGCTATCTAATAATATTATTTAAATAATATGAATTATTGATCTGATAAAGGAAAATACTGTGCAGCAACAATTATTGAAACAACAATAATATAAAATATCAACGCAGTAATTATTGAATCAATAAAATAAAATATTAAACAGTAACTACTATAACAATTATTGAGTAGTGTCTTCCTTTGTAAGAATCAATAATTCTAAAATACTGTGCAACCCGTGTGCTACTGTGCAACCACGCGTATTACTGTATTTTAACCACCGGGTATTCCAACAGTGTTAACGGTAACAACTACGCCGTTATTTATAAAAACTCAATTTTTGTCGTTATCTTCATCCAATCGCTTTCCGTTATGGGGCCCACAAATAGCTGCGCCGTCGTACGAATATTTTTCGACAGAAAGAATATTCCACCACCACACGAATATTCACCGACCAAAAATGAATATTTTATAACCACTTGCTTATTTGAAATATTTGCGCATTTTACCCATAACTAACCACATTACTCAAATCAACCTTTCTATTTCAGAATAATAAATAGAGGAAATTTAATTTTATTTATTAATAAGTTGGGGTCTTACAGTTGTGGACAGTTTGGATTGATATGTCCTTCTTTTTCGCACTTATAACATATGACCGGTGGTCGTTCTCCTCCCTTGGAACTAGTTGTTGCTGGCGCTGACGTCTTCGTATTGTCATTATTGAATCTCCTCTTTTTAAAATCTCTTCCCGACTCGCTTCTTCTATTCTCATGTCCATGATTACCACCAGAGTGGTTGCCGCTCTTGTCCGTATTTTTCTTTCTCCGCTGGTTATCGTTGTTCCGATGACTGCTGTCACCGGTATGATCCTGGTTGTGGTCCCTCGGTTGAACGTACTCGTTATATTGCTCTAATAATTGAGTCCTGTTGACAACATCTGAATAGAGAGAAAATTTATGTGAAATGAGATATTGACGTATGCCGGGTTTCAAACCTCTCAGAAACATCCGCGTCATACGTTTCTCATTCTCCACCAAATGAGGTGCAAACCTGGATAACTCTACAAACTTTGCCTCGTACTGGGACACCGTCATGTTGTTTTGCTCCAGTCTAATAAACTCCACTTCTTTCATATGACGAATGCTTTCAGGAAAGTACTTGTCATTGAATAATTTTTGAAACGTCTCCCAAGACATGCTGAGTACGGCTTGATGGGTGCGCTTCACAGATTCCCACCAGTAATCTGCCTCATTACGGAACATAAAGGTAGCGAATGGAACCTTCTGTTCCTCCGTGCATCCCAAGACATCGAATATCTTGGTAACTTATTTGACCCACGTCTCCGCCTTAATCGGATCCGGCTTTTCCCAGAATTCTGGTGGTCCCAACTCATTGAACTGCTTGGCTGCGACCAGCTGTGCGTTGCCATTGTCCCTACCTGTATTTTGAACAGGAGTCTCCCTCGTTTGGTTTTGCATGAACCGCAAAAAGCTTCTAAACATCTCATCGTTCATCGTCTGTTCAGTGTTGTTTACAGGAGTTACATTGTCAGCTTGTTGCACGTTCTCCTCATTGGTAAGTACAGGCGTCTCCACAGTTTCATTTACTCCACTATTAACATTCTCAGTTGCCATTCTCAAATACTGACATAAAACAAGGGTTAATTAACACAAATTAACAAATCACATAATACCCCTATATTATGACCGACCTACAAATAAGCTTATGTAGGATACACTAGCGAAAGATTTACTCGTCTCTCCCCTCCTACTTCTATTCCCTGATCTCCGCCAAAGATCATATCCCTAAGCTCTGATACCAACTGTGGCACCCCCAAAATAGGTATACAACACCCATTCTGAGTCGTCAAAATACATGGTACAGAAACAACTAAAACTTTATTAGTATAACATAAAAATTATGAGTTTAAATACAAATATTGTCATCTAGACAATATCCACACTCAAATAAGTCCTCATTATAATTATTAATACACTATTTCACAAAATAGTGATGACTACTAGAACAACTTCTAGAACCATCATTCCACACCCCGATTAGTACTCGCTATATTCTCGCCTCCTAAGAAGAAAAATGGAACAAAAAGGAAAAGGGTGAGCTCAACTATCCCAGTAAAGATCATTATGACTAAGCTAATATAGAACAAATTATCGTTAGTCCTCAACAAGGAAAATTTTTATAGAATACAATAGACAACAAATTTTAAATAAATATTCGCAGCGGAAATAATAATTCATTAGAAGAGTTAAGTAGAGAATGAAATCTGCTATCTTCAATGATTTTAAAAGTCCATCATCAATATTTTATCCCTGTAACATCAATCAATATACATCTTGATTCAAATATTCATCTTTGCACTACAGGCCAAAGATATTCATCAGTTGGTCATGTTCATCTCAACACATGTTCATCTTTGCACTACGACCAAAGATATTCATCATAAAATCATTAATCTTTGCACTACAGGCCAAATATATTGGGAGCTGTCGTTTACACTCCTAAATTAACCTCACTTTCATTTTATAAAATTAAACAATTAGCACAGTAGTAAGCAAGGATCGATCCCACAGAGAGTGATTTGTTTTATATTTATCCTATGATTTCTAATGAAAAGGAGATTTTTAATTAATTAACTAAATTAACAAGAATAAACTAATAAGAATAAACAATGAATAAAAAGCTTCAGTTCTTCAGTTCAGTATCACCTTTTTACAACAATAAAGTAATAAAGTGTAACATTATTTACCCTTCAATGAAACTAATAGCCCTAGGTAACAATAAGCTCTGCTACCCGAAACTCCCCTTAGATTGTCACTCAATGAAATAAGCTCTTCACAAGATTCTAACAATTATATAACCTAGAACAAACTCTCTAGATTTAATATAATAGTAGCATTAAGAACTAGGGAATTAGACTATTCCAAGCAACAAACACATAAGCTTAGATTGTTTAACTTGTCTTCTGATAATCATAGCAATATTCAAAAGCTTGTCCACAATCATGTATTACTAATTACTACTTGTGATTAGGAACAATATCAATTACACGTAATATTATTCTTTGATCTAGCATATGATATTCGTTAACTAACTCAATCCTGCAGAAATCAAATCAGTTAAACCAAATAGTATTCAGAAATTAAATCAGATTATCAAGAATGAATTTCATGTAAGAAGGAATAAATAATTAATACTTAATTAACCATTAATTATAAATAAGGTTCAACATCCCTTAGAACTGAATAAAAAGTACTTAGCTCATGTCTTCAATCCTCCAATATTGTAGATGAGAGAATGTAGTAGATGATTGAATGAATAAAACCCTGACTAGCATCCTCTATTTATAGTGCTAGACAAAGTCCTAAATCCTATAGGAAGTAGAAATCCAAATCCTAAAAGGAATTACAAATCATAACTAGTTTCCATAAAGAAATATAATTCAATTTGGAAATAAATCTTAGTATAAAGTAAATCCTAAAGCTAATAAAAATAATGATCCCATTCCATGTTGAAATCTGTCAAAATATGCATTTAGAAACTTTCCAAAAATTCAAGATTTTCCAATTTTCGCGCTCAAATTCGCTGGGACGAATTTTCATTTTCTGCTGCGACGTCCTTTAGTAAAATAAGCATAACTTTTGATCCAGGAGGAGTTACGGGGTCTGCTACCTATCAAAACGAAGATATCGACGAGATCTACAACTTTTATGCTTTGAGAATCGACA
Organism: Panax notoginseng; assembly: GCA_016801055.1. Taxonomy (NCBI): domain Eukaryota; kingdom Viridiplantae; phylum Streptophyta; class Magnoliopsida; order Apiales; family Araliaceae; genus Panax; species Panax notoginseng. The sequence continues at coordinate 41,820,890 of CM029022.1, forward strand.
GAATCTGGCTCCATCAAGGTCGAAATCAGGCTCCAAGTGACTACTATGTAAATTGCAACTTCCAAACTTTGAGGTTCAACTTCTGTCTGGTAAAAAGATCATAACTTCTTCATACGAACTTCGATTGAGATGATTCAAGATGTTTCGGAAAGCTAAGAAAGAGCTCTACAATAAAATCTAAGTCCCAAGCCAAGACCATGCATCCAACTTAATGCTAAAAACCCTATAATTTTCCCTTTTTTCTCATTTCAACTCTAATTCTTCCTAAAATCATTAAACACATTAATAAGCTCATATACACATGAAACATGGAATAAAACTAAACATAAAGGAATAAAAATAAATAAATAATATGCACTCATCAGATATTCAGTTATATCATCATTTAGGACTGAGGATGATGAAAAATATTTTAAAGAAAACGAATCTAGTGAAACAAAAGAACAATTATTAAGAATTCGTATTTTAAACAATCCGAGCTCAAAAATACTTCATAAATAATTATAGTGGAGTAAAATTCAAGAATGATCAATACATGTGTAAGACCCCGAATTTTATGAAATAAAAGTATTCAATTTTTCTTATAATTACTATTCAGTAAATGGTTAAATTGATAAAAGTTTAAAGTTATGAGTGAAATATGATTTTTTTTCAAAATAAGCAAGTGGTTATAAAATAATCATTGTTGTCGGGGAATATTCGTTTGGTCGTGGAATATTCTTTCTGTCGGGGAATATTCGTACAACGGCGCAGTCATTTGTGGGCCCCATAACAGAATAACTGTCGGATGAAGAAAACGACAAATTTGAGTTTTTACAAATAACGGCGTAGTTGTTACCGTTAACACTGTTGGAATACCCGGTGGTTAAAATACAGTAACACGCGTTATTGCACAGTAGCACACGGTATTGCATAGTATTTTTGAAATTATTGATTCTTACGTAAGAAGGCACTACTCAATAATTGTTACAGTAGTTACTGTTCAATATTTTATTTTATTGATTCAATAATTGTTGCGTTGATATTTTATATTATTGTTGTTTCAATAATTGTTGCTGCACAGTATTTTCCTTTATCAGATCAATAATTCATATTATTTGAATAATATTATTAGATAACATTGTTGTCAATGTCTAGAAAGTTCTGTCTAAGGAGAGGTTTGGTCATCTAATTACGCGCCAGTAAGGAGAAATTCTTATTGGAAAGCCCCCTCTATCCTGGGAACGGCCTGGTTGTCATAAATGTGATTCTGTAATATTATTTCTGAATAATTAATTATTGATTCATATGATAAAGAAATATTTATTTTATGTGGATATAAACGAGGGATATATTTTTGTGGTTAAAAATGAAGGAGTTAATGTTAAGGTTTTTATCCGTATTTTTGTCGGAATTGAGGTATTAAAAATTAGGGTTTTTGAGATATTTTGCGGGGGTTATAATTTTTAATCCGACCGTTGGATCGTGGTAATTTTTGGATATGTTATACATATATAAGTTGAGTATATGCCCACAAATTTTGAACCGTTAAAAATGAACGTATGATTTATTATGAATTTTACAAGATGACTGGTTCAGAAATTGTTGAATTTTCGGAGTTTATTATTTTGATGGAAAATTCTAGAATTGGTGGGCCCCACTTGTGGTTGGTGAAGAAATGTGCTGAATTATATTTCAAATGTGGTGGGTGGGAATAGTAGCAGGTAAAGCCATCAGGTTGCAGGTCAAACCTACCAAAATTTTCCTATAAATAGGGGGCTAAGTTAGAATTGAAAATCACACCAGAAACATAAGCTTTCTCTCTTTCTCTCTCTATATTATGAAGCATATTTTGTGAGTTTTTAGATACTTGGTGAGTTTCTATTCATCAGTGCAAGTTTTCTTCAGCATCATATCCGATATCCAGTCAGAAGTACTGCTCTTTTGAGGTAAGGGATAGTAAGGGATATTAAGGGATTTTAAGGGTTGTTATGATTTTCAGTTTCGTAATTTTTCTGAACTTCAAAAATTCTGGAAAAATTTGAAATGATATTTTGATGAGTTTTATTGATTGTGTCCAAAAATGGTGATTTTTGGATGTATAGATTGAGAGTTATGAATTTTATGAGAAAAGACTATTTTAAAAGTAACCGCTTATAATTCCTTGTGGTTAACTCCAAAATTGATGAAATTTTTATTGGGAGTACATGTATATGATAGAAGTATACTCTGTAAATTTCAGAATTTTTAGACAAAAGTATAATTTTTGATAAATGTCTAAATATTCGGCTATTTTGGCCATATGAAAAATAGTAAATGACTTTTAAAAATTCTGAGAAAAATATATGTTCACTATGGGACTATATTATGCTAAATCCCAGAAAAGAAATATTTTTGGAACTGATTTGGTATTTTTCATGAAAATGTTTTAGTTATGAGTAAATGAATTAAATATGTTTTGTGAAGAAAGAAAATTGGAAAATAGGATTTTATGGCTTGAGAATCCTATATGAGGTATATGCAGATTTTTGATGAGGGTTTTGGTTATTGATGATGAAATTGTAAGAGTTGGCATTTTATGATGATTAAATGCATTAATTAGTAAAGTGTAAACAATTAAAATAAATTGTTTATAAATTTAAGTAATGTTATTCTTTCAATATCATTATACCGAAGTATTGGTATGAATTTTATTGTGGAATTTCTACCTTTTTCATGTCGGGGTTACTATTCACGAGTTACTATTCATGAGTTACTATTCACGAGTTACTATTCACGACAAAATTGGTTTCTTTTACTAACCAAATTATAGTTGATTTATGAATATTACTCTTGAGATTAAATCTATATGTTGATTATATTGATTTTATTATCATATATAACATTTTTATAACCCTGATGTTGAATTTCTCTTTCACTGGAGTGTAAAGATGGGTAGATTATTGGTATGATCATGACTAGGGTTCTCTTTGGCCTGTAGTGCAAAGTTGAATTGTGACTGGTATGATCATGACCATTGAATTTACAATTGAATATCTTTAGCTTAAGTGTAAAGATGAATTGATTAACATGGTTATAATTATGGTGTATATAAATTCTGAAATGATTATATATTTCTTTGAGATATGAATATATTTGGCCTGTAGTGCAAATATGAATTGTTGAGGAATATCTTTGGCCTGTAGTGCAAAGATGAATTGTAGATGAATATCTTTGGCCAGTAATGCAAAGATGAACTGTGGATGAATATCTTTGGCCTGTAGTGCAAAGATGACTTGTTGATGAATATCTTTGGCCCGTAGTGCAAAGATGAGGTTATTAGTATGATTATGAACAGGAACTGTGATTTGGTATAACCATGATGTTTGATGTTTCAGGTGATGAAAATTATCTTCGTCCTAGATGAGAAGAGGAATTTAGAACTACAGTTATGATTATGAGTTATTCATATGATTGTGAACCAGAATTGTTGATTGATGTTACAGGGATAAAACATTGTTGGTAGATTTTTAACATGGAGAAAATAATAGACTTTATAGTCTATTTGACTCTTCAAATGGATTGCTCGTTTCGCTGCAACTATGGTTGAAATTTTTATCATTTACCATATGTTCTAAATCTCTGATTTATTATTGATGAAAGCTATTGATAATTTAATTATCTTTAGTCATGATATTCTTTACTGAGCTAGTTGTGCTCACCCTTTTGCTTCACAATTCCTTTCAGGTAATAAGAGTGTAGCTGGGTCGAGCGAGGGTAACGGGGAAATAGAACGGTGGTCTCTAGCTGTGGATGTTCTCCCGAAGCAGTATAGAAAAGTTCATTTAGTAGTTATATTTGGTGAATCCAATAGGGTAAGGTGTACCCAACGTTGGAAGGGTGGTTTACCACTATCATACAAGATGTCTAACGACATACAACCTCGTGTCATCATAAGACAGGGATGTGCTCATCCACTTGCTGAGTATATATACGAGCACTACCTATATAATCTTGGTGTTTGTTTGAAGTATAATTCTCAGTTAGATACAGTGGAGATAATGATAAGTCAAGAGAAGACTCACCATTGGGAAGAATATGATAGTAATCTTCTCATTTTTCTTTGGGGTCTATTGGGTAAACCAAGGATAATTCTGTGGCCATATGATATCTATCATAACCTAGACGCGTGGCCTCCCATGTACGAAGGTTTCCTTGAGCACTTCCCAAAGATTCTAGTTTCTAAAACAGTTTTTGACTGTACCCTTATGTAAGGTACCTTTGTGAGGTGCTGATACATGATGGTGTCCAATGTCACATTTGGTATATATTTGTATCCAAACTCACAGCATATGTGTTGTTGTATTTTGCACAACAATTGTTGTAATAGAGTTGTAGTTATTTTCTGTACCATGTATTTGACGACTCAGAATGGGTTGGATGGAATGGACCTATTTTGGGGTCGTTACATTTGGTATCAGAGCTATAAGTAAAGAGCCCCGAGCCTCTCGCTGGTGACTTCCTGTTGATGGGGGATGCACCGAAGCCAGACTCTCCGTAGGGGACGCCGTTCTGCGGTGGCAAACTGATAGGTACCACTGTGAGGTGCTGTGGTTGAAGCACCATGAGAGTTACAGGTGGTATCAGAGCTATAAGTAAAGAGCCCCGAGCCTCTCGCTGGTGACTTCCTGTTGATGGGGGATGCACCGAAGCCAGACTCTCCGTAGGGGACGCCGTTCTGCGGTGGCAAACTGATAGGTATCAATGTAAGGTGCTGACATAGGTTGGTGTCCTGAGTTACATTTGGTATCAGAGCTTAGGGATATGATCTCTGGCGGAGATCGGGAAATATAACTAGGAGGGGAGAGATGAGTAAATCCTTCGCTAGTGTGTCCTACCTAAGCTTATTTGTTGGTCAGTCATAATATTGGGATATTATGTGATATGTTAATTTGTTCAATTAACCCTTATTTTGAAGCTGTATTCTAGAATGATATCTGAAATACAGGAGATGAGCAATGGAGAAATCATGATGATAGGGAAGATGGAATCTGAAATGAAAGCAAGGTATTCTCAACTCTTTGAAATACCAGGTACGTAAATTTCGGGGACGAAATTTCATAAGGAGGGGAGATTGTAAGACCCCGAATTTTATGAAATAAAAGTATTTAATTTTTCTTATAATTACTATTCAGTAAATGGTTAAATTGATAAAAGTTTAAAGTTATGAGTGAAATATGATTTTTTTTCAAAATAAGCAAGTGGTTATAAAATAATCATTGTTGTCGGGGAATATTCGTTTGGTCGTGGAATATTCTTTCTGTCGGGGAATATTCGTACAACGGCGCAGTCATTTGTGGGCCCCATAACAGAATAACTGTCGGATGAAGAAAACGACAAATTTGAGTTTTTACAAATAACGGCGTAGTTGTTACCGTTAACACTGTTGGAATACCCGGTGGTTAAAATACAGTAATACGCGTTATTGCACAGTAGCACACGGTATTGCATAGTATTTTTGAAATTATTGATTCTTACGTAAGAAGGCACTACTCAATAATTGTTACAGTAGTTACTGTTCAATATTTTATTTTATTGATTCAATAATTGTTGCGTTGATATTTTATATTATTGTTGTTTCAATAATTGTTGCTGCACAGTATTTTCCTTTATCAGATCAATAATTCATATTATTTGAATAATATTATTAGATAACATTGTTGTCAATGTCTAGAAAGTTCTGTCTAAGGAGACGTTTGGTCATCTAATTGCGCGCCAGTAAGGAGAAATTCTTATTGGAAAGCCCCCTCTATCCTGGGAACGGCCTGGTTGTCATAAATGTGATTCTGTAATATTATTTCTGAATAATTAATTATTGATTCATATGATAAAGAAATATTTATTTTATGTGGATATAAACGAGGGATATATTTTTGTGGTTAAAAATGAAGGAGTTAATGTTAAGGTTTTTATCCGTATTTTTGTCGGAATTGAGGTATTAAAAATTAGGGTTTTTGAGATATTTTGCGGGGGTTATAATTTTTAATCCAACCGTTGGATCGTGGTAATTTTTGGATATGTTATACATATATAAGTTGAGTATATGCCCACAAATTTTGAACCGTTAAAAATGAACGTATGATTTATTATGAATTTTACAAGATGACTGGTTCAGAAATTGTTGAATTTTCGGAGTTTATTATTTTGATGGAAAATTCTAGAATTGGTGGGCCCCACTTGTGGTTGGTGAAGAAATGTGCTGAATTATATTTCAAATGTGGTGGGTGGGAATAGTAGCAGGTAAAGCCATCAGGTTGCAGGTCAAACCTACCAAAATTTTCCTATAAATAGGGGGCTAAGTTAGAATTGAAAATCACACCAGAAACATAAGCTTTCTCTCTTTCTCTCTCTATATTATGAAGCATATTTTGTGAGTTTTTAGATACTTGGTGAGTTTCTATTCATCAGTGCAAGTTTCCTTCAGCATCATATCCGATATCCAGTCAGAAGTACTGCTCTTTTGAGGTAAGGGATAGTAAGGGATATTAAGGGATTTTAAGGGTTGTTATGATTTTCAGTTTCGTAATTTTTCTGAACTTCAAAAATTCTGGAAAAATTTGAAATGATATTTTGATGAGTTTTATTGATTGTGTCCAAAAATGGTGATTTTTGGATGTATAGATTGAGAGTTATGAATTTTATGAGAAAAGACTATTTTAAAAGTAACCGCTTATAATTCCTTGTGGTTAACTCCAAAATTGATGAAATTTTTATTGGGAGTACATGTATATGATAGAAGTATACTCTGTAAATTTCAGAATTTTTAGACAAAAGTATAATTTTTGATAAATGTCTAAATATTCGGCTATTTTGGCCATATGAAAAATAGTAAATGACTTTTAAAAATTCTGAGAAAAATATATGTTCACTATGGGACTATATTATGCTAAATCCCAGAAAAGAAATATTTTTGGAACTGATTTGGTATTTTTCATGAAAATGTTTTAGTTATGAGTAAATGAATTAAATATGTTTTGTGAAGAAAGAAAATTGGAAAATAGGATTTTATGGCTTGAGAATCCTATATGAGGTATATGCAGATTTTTGATGAGGGTTTTGGTTATTGATGATGAAATTGTAAGAGTTGGCATTTTATGATGATTAAATGCATTAATTAGTAAAGTGTAAACAATTAAAATAAATTGTTTATAAATTTAAGTAATGTTATTCTTTCAATATCATTATACCGAAGTATTGGTATGAATTTTATTGTGGAATTTCTACCTTTTTCATGTCGGGGTTACTATTCACGAGTTACTATTCATGAGTTACTATTCACGAGTTACTATTCACGACAAAATTGGTTTCTTTTACTAACCAAATTATAGTTGATTTATGAATATTACTCTTGAGATTAAATCTATATGTTGATTATATTGATTTTATTATCATATATAACATTTTTATAACCCTGATGTTGAATTTCTCTTTCACTGGAGTGTAAAGATGGGTAGATTATTGGTATGATCATGACTAGGGTTCTCTTTGGCCTGTAGTGCAAAGTTGAATTGTGACTGGTATGATCATGACCATTGAATTTACAATTGAATATCTTTAGCTTAAGTGTAAAGATGAATTGATTAACATGGTTATAATTATGGTGTATATAAATTCTGAAATGATTATATATTTCTTTGAGATATGAATATATTTGGCCTGTAGTGCAAATATGAATTGTTGAGGAATATATTTGGCCTGTAGTGCAAAGATGAATTGTAGATGAATATCTTTGGCCAGTAATGCAAAAATGAACTGTGGATGAATATCTTTGGCCTGTAGTGCAAAGATGACTTGTTGATGAATATCTTTGGCCCGTAGTGCAAAGATGAGGTTATTAGTATGATTATGAACAGGAACTGTGATTTGGTATAACCATGATGTTTGATGTTTCAGGTGATGAAAATTATCTTCGTCCTAGATGAGAAGAGGAATTTAGAACTACAGTTATGATTATGAGTTATTCATATGATTGTGGACCAGAATTGTTGATTGATGTTACAGGGATAAAACATTGTTGGTAGATTTTTAACATGGAGAAAATAATAGACTTTATAGTCTATTTGACTCTTCAAATGGATTGCTCGTTCCGCTGCAACTATGGTTGAAATTTTTATCATTTACCATATGTTCTAAATCTCTGATTTATTATTGATGAAGGCTATTGATAATTTAATTATCTTTAGTCATGATATTCTTTACTGAGCTAGTTGTGCTCACCCTTTTGCTTCACAATTCCTTTCAGGTAATAAGAGTGTAGCTGGGTCGAGCGAGGGTAACGGGAAAATAGAACGGTGGTCTCTAGCTGTGGATGTTCTCCCGAAGCAGTATAGAAAAGTTCATTTAGTAGTTATATTTGGTGAATCCAATAGGGTAAGGTGTACCCAACGTTGGAAGGGTGTTTTGTCACTATCATACAAGATGTCTAATGACATACAACCTCGTGTCATCATAGGACAGGGTTGTGCTCATCCACTTGCTGAGTATATATACGAGCACTACCTATATAATCTTGGTGTTTGTTTGAAGTATAATTCTCAGTTAGATACAGTGGAGATAATGATAAGTCAAGAGAAGACTCACCATTGGGAAGAATATGATAGTAATCTTCTCGTTTTTCTTTGGGGTCTATTGGGTAAACCAAGGATAATTCTGTGGCCATATGATATCTATCATAACCTAGACGCGTGGCCTCCCATGTACGAAGGTTTCCTTGAGCACTTCCCAAAGATTCTAGTTTCTAAAACAGTTTTTGACTGTACCCTTATGTAAGGTACCTTTGTGAGGTGCTGATACATGATGGTGTCCAATGTCACATTTGGTATATATTTGTATCCAAACTCACAGCATATGTGTTGTTGTATTTTGCACAACAATTGTTGTAATAGAGTTGTAGTTATTTTCTGTACCATGTATTTGACGACTCAGAATGGGTTGGATGGAATGGACCTATTTTGGGGTCGTTACAACATGGATACAATCAAAGCTAGTATCCATAATAGATATCTTGGACCAAAAATGAAAATTTAACTTTTCGGTGAATAGTGTCGTATTCGTGAATAGTACTGTATACGTGAATAGTGCCGTATACGTGAATAGTAACCCCAACATTAAAAGTTCTAAATTTGAAAAAAAATTCAGACCAATATTTCGGCATAATGATATTGAAAGAATAATATCATTTATAAAAGAAAATAACATCCCTTACCTCAAAAAGACAGTACTTCTGACTGGAATACTTGGGTATAGTGCTGAAGAAAACTTGTACCGTATAGCAACACTCAAAGTATCAAAATACTCACAAGAATACGCTCAATATATCGAGAGAGAAAGAGAGAAAACTTCAGTTTCTGGTGTGATTTTCAATTCTAACCTAAGCACCCTATTTATAAGAAAATGCTTAGAACACCAAAGTAGAAAATTTAATAAAATATTAATATTTATTAAATAATCATACGCACCATTTGAATTCTCATTTCAGCACATTTACCATAGCCCACCAACTCACAAAACTTTCAAAAAACGTTTTTCTTAAAAATAATAATTAAAACTTCCAAAAATTAATTATTTCGGAACTTCGAAACTTCAATAATTCATATTAAATAGACCTTTTATCAGAAAAATTCGAACCTTATTTCTTTTTTATAGGAAATTCTATTCTCTACAACTTTACAGAAGAAAGGTTTTCTAAATTCCAAACAGAAATTGACCGAAATCCACATACGGACGACTTTACAGGCTATAATCAAATTTCAGTTAAGAAATGGGCCCACAGACATGTTTAACATGTTTTAAACAACTTTTACAATAAAAATACTCTTTCTCCTCATATACTCATATATCCCACATTCATTGTAAAAATATCATCATTATTATATTATAATAATATAATAAAATATTATTTTATCAAAAAAGATAAAATATCGATTTTCAACAATTGTCACTTTAAAAATTTTTTCCATCTATATCCACATAAAATGAATATTTTCCTCATCATATAAATCAATAATTCATTATTCACAAATAATATTAAAGAATCACAATACTGACAACCAGGCAGTTCCCAGGAAAGAGGGGGCTTTCTAATAAGGATTTCTCCTTACTGGCGCGCAATTAGGTGACCAAACCTCTCCTTATACAGAACTTTCTAGACATTGCCAATAATGTTATCTAATAATATTATTCAGATAATATGAATTATTGCTTCGATAATGGAAAATACTGTGTAGTGACAATTATTAAAACAACAGTAATATAAAATATCAACGCAACAATTATTGAATCAATAAAATAATATACTGAACATTAATTACTGTAACAATTATTGAGTAGTGTCTTCTTACGTAAGAATCAATAATTGGTGCAATACCGTGTGCCACTGTGCAACAACGCGTATTACTGTGTTTTAACCATCGGGTATTCCAACAGTATTAACGGTAACAACTACGCCGTTATTTATAAATATGACAACCCCAAAATAGGTCCATTCCATCCAACCTATTCTGAGTCGTCAAATACATGGTATAGAAAAAAACTGTAACTTTATTACAACAATTGTCGTGCAAAATACAACAACACATATGCTATAAGTTTGGATACAAATATATACCAAATGTGACTCATGTTCTAACCGTGGACATCACCTCACAATGACACCTTACATAAAGGTATAGTCAAAAACTGTTTTAGAAATTAGAATCTTTGGGAAGTGCTTAAGGAAACCTTCGTACATGGGAGGCCACGCGTCTAGGTTATGATAGATATCATATGGCCACAGAATTATCCTTGGTTGACCCAATAGACCCCAAAAAAAATGAGAAGATTACTATCATATTCTTCCCAATGGTGAGTCTTCTCTTGACATATCATTATCTCTACTGTCTCTAATTGAGAATTATACTTCAAACAAACACCAAGATTATATAGGTAGTGCTCGTATATATACTCAGCAAGTGGATGAGCACAACCCTGTCCTATGATGACACGAGATTGTATGTCATTAGACATCTTGTATGATAGTGACAAAACACCCTTCCAACGTTGGGTACACCTTACCCTATTGGATTCACCAAATATAACTACTAAATGAATTTTTCTATACTGCTTCGGGAGAACATCCACAGCTAGAGACCACCGTTCTATTTTCCCGTTACCCTCGCTCGACCCAGCTACACTCTTATTACCTGAAAGGAATTGTGAAGCAAAAGGGTGAGCACAACTAGCTCAGTAAAGAATATCATGACTAAAGATAATTAAATTATCAATAGCTTTCATCAATAATAAATCAGAGATTTAGAACATATGGTAAATGATAAAAATTTCAACCATAGTTGCAGCGGAACGAGCAATCCATTAGAAGAGTCAAATAGACTATAAAGTCTATTATCTTCTCCATGTTAAAAATCCACCAACAATATTTTATCCATGTAACATCACTCAACAGTTCCTTTCCACAATCATATGAATAACTCATAATCATAATTGTGACTATAAATTTTTCTTCGCACCCAGGACGAAGAATATTTTCATCACCTGTCTTTACCTGAAATATCAAAGATCATGGTTATACCAAATCACAGTTCCTGTTTATAATCATACTAACAAATCCATCTTTGCACTACGGGCCAAAGATATTCATCAACAAACCATCTTTGCACTACGGGCCAAAGATATTCAACAACAGTTCATCTTTGCACTACAGGCCAAAGATATTCATCAACAGGCCATCTTTGCACTACATGCCAAAGATATTCATCAACAATTCATATTTGCACTACAGGCCAAATATATTCATATCTCAAAGAAATATATAATCATTTCAGAATTTATATAAACAATAATTATAACCATGTTGATCAATTCACCTTTGCACTTAAGCTTAAGATATTCAATTATAAATTCAATGGTCATGATCATACCAGTCACAATTCAACTTTGCACTACAGGCCAAAGAGAACCCTAGTCATGATCATACCAATAATCTACCCATCTTTACACTCCAGTGAAAGAGAATTTCAACATCAGGGTTATAAAAATGTTATATATGATGATAAAAATAATATGATCAACATATAGTTTTAATCTCAAGAGTAATATTCGTAACTCATGAATAGTAAATCGTGAATAGTAACTCATGAATAGTAACCCCGACACAAAAGATAGAAATTCCACAATAAAATCCATACCAATATTTCGGTATAATGATATTGAAAGAATAGCATTACTTAAATTTATAAACAATTTATTTTAATTGTTTACACTTTACTAATTAATGCATTTAATCATCATAAAATGCCAACTCTTACAATTTTATCATCAATAACCAAAACTCTCATAAAAAATCTGCATATACCTCATATAGGATTCTCAAGCCATAAAATCCTATTTTCCAATTTTCTTTCTTCACAAAACATATTTAATTCATTTACTCATAACTAGACTATTTTCATGAAAAATACCAAATCAGTTCCAAAAATATTTTTTTTCTGGGATTTAGCATAATATAGTCCCATAGTGAACATATATTTTTCTCAGAATTTTTAAAAGTCATTTACTATTTTTCATATGGCCAAAATAGCCGAATATTTAGACATTTATCAAAAATTATACTTTTGTCTAAAAATTCTGAAATTTACAGAGTATACTTCTATCATATACATGTACTCCCAATAAAAATTTCATCAATTTTGGAGTTAACCACAAGGAATTATAAGCGATTACTTTTAAAATAGTCTTTTCTCATAAAATTCATAACTCTCAATCTATACATCCAAAAATCACCATTTTTGGACACAATCAAGAAAACTCATCAAAATATCATTTCAAATTTTTCCAGAATTTTTGAAGATCAGAAAAATTACGAAACTGAAAATCATAACAACCCTTAAAATCCCTTAATATCCCTTACTATCCCTTACAATCCCTTACCTCAAAAGAGCAGTACTTCTGACTGGATATCGGATATGATGCTGAAGGAAACTTGCACTAATGAATAGAAACTCACCAAGTATCTAAAAACTCACAAAATATGCTTCATAATCTAGAGAGAGAAAGAGAGAAAACTTATGTTTCTGGTGTGATTTTCAATTCTAACTTAGCCCTCTATTTATAGGAAAATTTTGGTAGGTTTGACCTGCAACCTGATGTCTTTACCTGCTACTATTCCCACCCACCACATTTGAAATATAATTCAGCACATTTCTTCACCAACCACAAGTGGGGCCCACCAATTCTAGAATTTTTTACCAAAATGATAAACTCTGAAAATTCAACAATTTCTGAACCAGTCATCTCGTAAAATTCATAACAAATCATACGTTCATATTTAACGGTTCAAACTTTGTGGACATATACTCAACTTATATATGTATAACATATCCAAAAATTACCACGATCTAACGGTCGGATTAAAAATTATAACCCCCGCAAAATATCTCAAAAACCCTGATTTTTTAATACCTTCATTCCGACAAAAATACGGATAAAAACCTCAACATTAACTCCTTCATTTTTAACCACAAAAATATAACCCTCGTTTATATCCACATAAAATAAATATTTCCTTATCATATGAATCAATAATTAATTATTCACAAATAATATTACAGAATCACATTTATGACAACCAGGCCGTTCCCAGGAAAGAGGGGGCTTTCCAATAAGAATTTTTCTTTACTGGCGCGCAATTAAATGACCAAACCTCTCCTTAGACAGAACTTTCTAGACATTGTCAATAATGTTATCTAATAATACTATTCAAATAATATGAATTATTGATCTGATAATAGAAAATACTGTGCAGCAACAATTATTGAACAACAATAATACAAAATTTCAACGTAGCAATTATTGAATCAATAAAATAAAATATTGAACAGTAATTACTGTAACAATTATTGAGTAGTGCCTTCTTACGTAAGAATCAATAATTTCAAAAATACTATGCAATACCGTGTGCTACTGTGCAATAACGCGTATTACTGTATTTTAACCACCGGGTATTCCAACAGTGTTAACGGTAACAACACCGCCGTTATTTGTAAAAACTCAAATTTTTGTCGTTATCGTCATCCGACAGTTATTCGTTATGGGGCCCACAAATAGCTACGCCGTCGTACGAATATTCCCCGACAGAAAGAATATTCTACGACCAAACGAATATTCCCCGACAACAATGATTATTTTATAATCACTTGCTTATTTTGAAAAAATATTCACATTTCACCCATAACTTTAAACTTTTATCAATTTAACCATTTACTGAATAGTAATTATAAGAAAAATTGAATACTTTTATTTCATAAAATTCGGGGTCTTACAATAAATAACTTATATTTGTCGTTTCATCCAATCGTTTTCCGTTATGGGGCCCACACAAGGCTGCGCCGTCGTACGAATATTCCCCGACAGTAAGAATATTCCCCGACAAAACGAATATTCCCCGACAACAATGAATATGTTATAACCACTTGCTTATTTAAAATATTTGCGCATTTTACTCATAACTAACCTCATTAATCAATTCAACCTTTACTATTTCAAAATAATAAATAGAGGAATTTAAATTTCATTTATTAATAAATTGGGGTCTTACATGACGGCGTTAGAATAATTAATAAACCGTACATATGATTTGAGTGCAATTTAGACATGCTCATGCACCGCTCAAACCGCACCGCTATGTATGTTATTATTATTTTGACTTACAAGTTGTATATTATAACTTATAACTTAATTTATTTATTTTTACCAAAGACGAGTGAATTTAGGGTTTTGGGACCAATAAATAAGTCATAACAATCTACTTCCTTTTTTCTCAATAAAAAGAAATCCAAAAAGAAAAGGGGGAAAGTTCAAATTTAGTAAAAATATAGTTGGGTCATTAGGTTCTGAAATTGAAACTGAACCAAATGAAATCACGTCGCAAGTTTTAAAACTACAATGCACCAATTACAAGCGATGTTATATTCGGTTTTAAACTTATTTAACCACACCCAAACAATTTTGTGTTCGATTTGAATTTCCAACCGCGTGTACTTATCATAATTTTGTTTCATGTTTATTTGGCACTTATTTTTAATACGGTCATTTGTCATTGTATAATACTCTTTCCCTTCTAATAAAATATAGGATTATGATTGATTTTTCAAAATTAATTTTAGATATTTTAAAATTAAAAATTGACATATATACATATATATATATATATATATATATATATATAATTTTAGACAATATAATTATAAACATAATAAATTATTTAAAAATACTATTAGTTATAGATTTATCGCTTCAAAAAATTAGATGAAAGACATCTATTTTAAATTTAAAAATATCTCATAGTTTTTAATGGTTTATTTTTGTTTTTAATGGTTTAAAAAAGTCTCAAATTATTTTTTAAAAAAGTTAATATTAATATTACTCTTTCTTTATTACTTTATATTAAAAGTAGAGATATATTATCTTACTTTTTCATATCTCAATACAATTCACTCCAACTAGATACCAACCTACCACTACGGAAATAAAAAATTATTTTATTTTAATTCAAATATTTATAAACTAATTGTAAATATATAAATATGTTTTTCCCAAAAGTTAAATAAAATTTAAATTTTATAAATTAATTTTAAAAGTTTTAAAATATATCTATTATTTTTGCGAGCGAAGGGAGTCCATAACTCAGTTCCTCCTTCTCCAAGCTAACAAATCCAGATATAAAACTAGTTTTTAGAAAGAGAAAGAGGGGAAAGAAATCGAAGCCATGGACGGAGAAGATGGTAAACAGCAAAAGCACTTAGTGCTAGCACACAACCTATTTCTGCTCAATCAACCCGATGTTGACGACATTGAAAAAGTTCGCCTCCGAGATGAAGTCTTCACCGCCGTTGTAGCCGACGGTATGAATCTTACAAATTTGTGTTATAATTAGTTATTTGTCTCCATTCTCATCTTAGGGTTTTTGAAATTGCAATTGCTGATTGCAGATATGGCTCCACTGTACGAAACCCTAGCCGCTTGTTCTGTCTTGAAAATGGATCAGAAGGTTCTCGATTCAATGCGTGCTAAGATCGATGATGAGCTCAAGAAGATAGACGAAAAGTCAGTGTCTTATTCTCTATATAGTCAGTGTCTTATTCTCTATATATGTCTATATATGTGGATTAAAAAAAATTAACCGGAAAAAATGCCTATATTTAGGGTTTTCCAAACTGAATTGGTATTGCATAGTGTGAAGATGTGAAAATGTAGTTGTTTTTTTATATGGATGTTACTCCAATTTTATGTTGAATTTTAGTGAAGGATATATATTTTGATGAGAAATTTGACATCTTTGTTGCTGCAATCTGTATTTATCTTTGTATAATTCGGCAATTGTGTATTTTTGGGCATTTAAACTTGTTTTACTTATGATGTAAGTATGTCATTTGAACGTTTGCGTTGTGATTGCCTGCTTTTTTATTTTTTCCTATCAGTTTGAACTTGGCAGGTTGAATTTTTGGGATGCAATCAATAAATTCTACTGAAGTTTTGTGCTTTTTTTGGGGCCTTGGGCAAGATAATTCCACCTCTTCTTAGTTTAGTTTGGTCTTGTGAAGTAACACTTGGAAACCAAGCAAAGTTTGTTCCTTACATAAGATACTATTTTCAGCTATTTATCCATTTTTTAAGACTCATTTTTATCAATGGAGATTCTGTTGGACTATTGAGAATATGTTGATTGTTATCTATGGTGTACTATAGAACATTGTATTTTTATTAATTACTATGAGATTGAAAAAATATCAATCTAAGGGCTTGCTATCCAGGATGATATACTTAGACTTTATCTGGTCCTTGGTTCAGTTTTCTAGTTATTCACGAATTTTTGTTTGATTCTAGCTTGGTGTTAGATGAACCATGTTACACTTGTATTAACACTTCAAACAATTACTGAGTGTAACAATCGTGTATAGTATGTAAATTTGTAAAGGATTATGAATATTTATTTAATGAAATAAAATTTTAATGGAAATTATTTTATGCAAATGCTATGAATGGATAAATATATGTGTATTATATACTCCCTTCGTTCTAAGATAAAAGTTCTAGTGGACTTTTCACGCATATTAAGAAGAGGAATGAAATGACAAAATTATTCATGATAATATGTCATTAATCATTTCCAATGTAGGTGAGAGAATGACTTTCTAGCTTTTCAATTCAAAATATTTTCACCACATAAATAATTATACTTATTAAATATGGAGAGAATTATAATAAGAAAAATATGAGATATTTAATGCTAATGGTATAATAGGAAAAATTGTGTAAAAGTTTGGTTATTAAAGAAAAGTGGGCATTTAACTTGGGACTACCCAAAATTGTAATAAGGACTTTTATCCTGGGACGGGTCCTGTGACGGAGGGAGTATTTATTAGCCAATTAAGTGATAAGAGATGTAAATTAGTAGTCAATCAAGGCTACATAACTTAATTAGTTTGAACTATCTAAGGAACAAAAAGGAAGGTCAAGAGAACTTAATTAATCAAGTTCATTACAAGTTAAGTGAATTAAAGCTCAAGTTAGTAATTAACAAGCTTTGATGCTAGCCATGTGTGGCATAATAAAAAGGGGCAAGGCAATTAAGCAATTAACCTAGTTGGCAAACCCAAGTGCCATGCTAATTGGGAGAGTCCAAGAGAGAAATTAAGAAGCTCTAGTGCATGTTACTTTTATGGTCCAATAAGAGAATTATAGTGGCCCAAGGCATTAACCAAGCAAACTTTGATGTGAGCCTTATGAATGGTCATTTAAGAGTCCCAACCTAAGATGCAATTCAAGTTAGTGCTAGCATATGAGAAGCCCAAGTAGCAAGCCCAAAACCTAGCCCAACTTAAAGTCCAATATGATGCTATAAAAAAGATAAAGAAAGGGGGGGGGGTTACCAGACCATGAGGGCTATGTGGGAGGGCTTCCACAAATCTTCAACCACCTCAAACTACTCCTAGCAACTCCCATCTCATCCCCTAAAAAGTGGATCTTGCTTCCCCTAATTTTTCTAGCTTTAAGCCTTACATTAGCTTAATTAAATGGATGATTAAGGTTGATGAGGATTAACCCAAATTATCTTGTGGAGCCTAGTAGGAATAAGAGAAGGGGAGGGGCTTGATTAGATGAAGACTTAAGTAGAGAGACCAACTTGTAATTCTTTCAAAGTTCTATAAATATCCAAGTCATTAGTTCTTCCAACACTTTGTTCCTTTGTTACCAAGTTAGAAACAAGAAAGCAAGAGAGAGCTAGAGAGGGAGAGTACTCGGTCAAGAAGGGGTAGAAAAGGAGAGCCATCTAGCAAGCTTTTAGCCAAGAAGGAAGGAGATCAAACATCAACAAACTTAGCAAGAAGAAGAATAACCATTTGAAGGTTTAAAAGTTTTTAAAACCCTAGCCAGTTCATTTGATAGTTTGAATTTTATGTTATTCATGTTTGATGTGGGAGTTTGTTGTGTAATGTGGATCATGGTGGATCCGAAGATATAAGGTGTTCATGTTGGTGGTTATGTGTTTAATCTTTAGTTGGTTGCATGAAAATGAAAGTAAGAACCTAAGTATGAAAGATGAAAAACTTAGTTTGTAAACTGTTTTTCAAAAACTCACAACTCATTGTGCATAATGTATTTTTGAGATATGTCAAGGGTGGTAGATGCTCTTATGAGTCATGTAAACAACCCAAGTGGAATGAGGTTAAAATCTGTTAAGAGTAATTTATGACAAATTTTCTAGGAAAGCATGATGTTTTGAAAACCCTAAAACTAGTAAGATTTTCAGGTCACTGTTTTGGCTAAACGTTTTTGAAAAATTAAGGCTTTTTGGGGTTTGTTAGTGTATGAACCTAGTGAGTCGCTGCCCAAAATTTGAGCTCATTCCAACTTCTGACGAGTGAGATATGAAGCATTGAATCATTGAAGCAAGAAAGGTAAAATCGACAAAAATATGGAAACTAGCGGTTTTGGTTCTGGGGAAGGAGTGCCGTAGCGCTGGCCTTGCAGTAGGTCAGCGTTGCAGCATTGGGCAGCCAGTAAGCGCATGTTGGGGCGTTGGTTTGGGCAGGCGGCCGCTGGCCTTGGCAGCCAAGCACAACAATGTTGGTTCCGAGTGCGCAACGCCGTGCCAGGTCTTTGAAATTTTTGTTAACTTGTTCCGATTTTTAAAATACGAACTTCGTGGAAATTGCAGAATTAAAGTCAGGAATATGAATTAAGTTAAATTAAAAACAAACCAATGTTTGGAGTCAAAATGTGACTAATTGGTACGTCAACCTTAATTAAATGTGTAGGTCATTCGGAGAAAGAAATAATAGGTTATCAGTAATGAGCGTATCATACAAGTTTTCTAGCTATGTTAGTTCTTAAATTATTTAAATTGTGTTGTATGCTAGTATTCGCACTTACGTGCCATTGGAAAGATTTGTTTAATTATTGAACTGTTAAAACTTTTAAGGTTCTGTTTATTCATGAACTGTGTTAAGAAGTATGTCTATGCCATTTGTTTCGGCTAGACATACATTGAAATGATTTATTGAATTGATAAAAAAATTCTTTGAAGATTGTTAATGTACCCCAAATCAAATTGTTTTGGTGTAGACTTTTATGTTAAAATTGAGATAAACAACCCTAATAAAGGGAAAAAACTGATATTGGACGTTATGATTCCAGTTTACGCTTATGCGTCTAGATTTGTATGCTGTGCACAATTTCGTAATAGGCTGATCCCTAAAGTACTTGTAGAGAATGTTTTCAATCTTTGTGATTGTTAAATGTTTGTTGGTTTACAGTTGAATAATTGTTAAACCTTGTTCAAGAGCTCAAGGTCTCTATGATTGCTCAGTATGATGTTAAAGATGTTTAAATTAAAGGAATCTCTTTTATTCCTATTTATTCAACTTCACAATTATTGTTTCAGATTTCAGAAAAAGATTATTCTATTCATGAGATGTTTATTACATTGTAATATTAATTGTTGAACAAATAGTTGCTCACTCTTGCTTAAATTAAATGTTTTCAGCTAAACCAGAGAGCTTCGAAGGATCCGATAAAGACAAGGGAAAATGAAAAATTAATGAATAGAAGATCTTATGTATTAACTTTAATATTAATAATGATGTAATATTTTGGTTGCTATTTTATTTTGTATTTCTAAAGGTTTAAGAACCTGGGAGTAGACCAAGACTTGTTGTAAGAATATTGTAACCTTCTTTATTGTCTTCAAGAAATTCCTAGATAGATGTGTTGAATGGGTAGTATCGTGAGCATTATATCTAGTGTTTTATTAAGTACATGAACGTGGGGGCGTTACAGATTGGTATCAGAGCTGTAGGTTATAAACCCAGGTGAGAATATCTTAGAATATAACCTTAGAGAAATTAGTGAAGATAGTAAAGAGATAAGCTCATAGAGTTTTAAGAGAAGAATTGAGAAAATTCATTGAAAGAAATAATAATAAAATAAAATGCATTGTTATTTAATAAATAGTAAATATATTTTTATTGCGAGGTACTGCTAATTATTAATAAATTAAGTTATTAATTTAAGCCAGGAGCAGAATAATTTAGAGATATTTATGTGGTGAGTGAGGAGCTGATTATTGCACCTGAACCCGTAACGGTAGCAACAAGTGAGGAGTGTGAGCCGTCTACGAATCCTGAGGAGGATCCTGCATCCGAGGAGGAAGAGCTAATAATAGAGGAGATGGATGGCACAATGTTTAATGCTGCACATTCGGAGGAATCTGGAGATGGTCTTCTCAACCCAGCGGTACAAGAAGCTTTGACCCAACTAGGGGCTTTAGTACACCACCTCTTAGCCAGGAATGTTGAATTGGAGGACAAGTTACATGATCAGAACATAGAGTACAGGAACTTCAGCCGGAAAAACAGGTGATAGAAGCCTATTGGAAAGAGATCACAAATTGGGTAAGGGCTAAGGATCAAGTGCATGAGTTAGATGAAGAAGTTAGGAATAAGAAGGTGAGAAAAGATGGAATGAGGTATGTGTACATGACATCTTATGGAAGATTCCAACATAGGGTGTTCTACCAGATTGCAGAGGAAGGCCAGACTAGACACGATCAGTAGGGTTCTAGTGCTAGACATTGCTGATGAGGAGTACGAAGACGCCATTAGGAGGGGTTTTGAGGTTGATATTTAGATGTTGTATAGGTATATATATATATATATATATCAGTAAAAAAATTTGTAACTCCCAACTTTTGTATAAGATGTGGATATGTTTTAGTAAATCACAACTTTTGTGTAAGATATGAGATATGTTTTTGTGAATCCCAACTTTTGTAGCTATAGAGGGATATGTTATGTAAATAGCAAAATGCTATAAGATGTAGGTACTATGTACTATAAGATGCATATCAATATAAATATGTTTATTAAATGTGCTTTGTGATGATTACATTTTAGCATTAATTATGAATGCTTTAAAATAATGAGATAATAATATACATTTTATGAAACAGGAATATGCCGCCAAAAGGAAGACCCGAAGTACAAAGAACACAAGAAGAGACAGATAATGAAGCTAGGGATCAGATAAGCCCGATACAACAATTGGTAGATCTTTTAGTAGGGGCCTTACAAAATAGAAACCCTAACAATGAGATGAACTTAAACCTTCCAGCATTGCATGTGGCAAATTTTAAAGATTTTAAGAGCGTGGGGCCACCTGAATTCAAGGGGACCATTGAGCCTATAGAGGTTCAATCATGGATCGAAGAAATTGAGAATGCGTTTGTTATTGCAAGGGTAAGAGAGGAGCAAAAGACGATTTTTGCTACCTATATGATGAAAGGAGAAGCGAATTTTTGGTGGGAGGCAAATCAACACCGAGCTGGAGAGGGAGTTGTACTATGGGGAAAGTTTAAGGAATTGTTCTTTAAGAACTACTTTCCGAGAAGTATGCAGAGTAGAATGGAACCGAGAAGTATGCAGAGTAGAATAGAGATGAGGTTTTTAGTGTTGAAGCAGGGGGACATGTCAGTGCTCCAATACGCATCCAAATTCAACAAACTGGCGAAATTTGCTTCACACCAGGTGGACACTGAGGAGAGAAAGGCGCGCAGATTTGAATAAGGGTTGAAACCCTAGCTCTACAACAAAATAGCAGTTTTTCAAATTGACTCGTTTGGGACTATTCTAGAAAAGGCTATAATAGCTGAGAGAGGAAGCGAGGTATTAAGCCAATACAATCGGGAGAAAAAAAACAAGAAAAATGAAGGAGGAAGTAAAGTAGAAGGAAACGATGGAAATGGAGGATACCATAAGAGGAAATGGAACAATAATTTTGGAAATTTTGGGAATAAGCAAGGAGACCCGAAAAAGAGGGTGGAAGCGTGTAAAAATTGCGGGAAGAACCATATGGGCGTGTATGTTTGAGAGGTAAGAGGGCGTGCTACAATTGTGGACAAGAAGGACACATCTCTCTTAATTGTCCCAATTCAAAGAAAAATGGGTGTTATACTTGTAGAGTGGTGAATCATCAAGCACGGAATTGTCCGAAGAAGGGGACAGAGGAAGGATCCGGTAAAGACAAGGGAAAAGGAAAAGTTAATGAATAGAAAATCTTATGTATTAACTTTAATATTAGTAATGATGTAATATTTTGTTTGATATTATATTTTGTATTTGTAAAGGTTTAAGAACCTGGGAGTAGACTAAGACTTATTGTAAGAATATTGTAATAATCTTTTGATGTTTTTAAGAAATGCCTAAATAGATGTGTTGAATGGATAGTACTGTGAGCACCATATCCAGTGTTTAAAAGTACACGGATGTGGGGGCGTCACACTGAATGCCCTGCCTTCATTTAGTATCCTATGAAACGATGTATTTAGTTTCATTATTAGCAAAATAAAAAATAACATCCCATATAACTTGCTATGATTTGTAAACTACATGTGTGCTTTGGTTAACCCCCTTTTTGGTGCTTCTAGTGGGTATATATAAAAACTATAATACCTTGCTTCTATAATTATAAGAATGTTCATTATAATTTCCGAAATTAATGATAAGGACCAAGACAGGGCATTGTAAGAGAACCCACACGATGCATTAGTATTTTACAAAATCAGAATAAAACAAATCCTTCAATCCTCCCAAATTTTGTCAGCTCGTGTTCTGTTACATTTCTATGGCGTTAGTTTTAGTTTTTTTTTGAGGAGGTGCTAAGTTACTAAACTGTTTATTTGACTTCAGAATGGTATTATTCTCTCTTTTGAAACCAGGAGTACGCATTTAATTGGCTTTTTAATGATTAGTAACTTTTTATATATATCTTTTTGTGTGTGCTGTTACATGTGAGGACCTCCCTTTCACACTTATGTTTGTTTGGTACTTTTGTTCGTTTGTTTAGGATTGCTGATGCTGAAGAAAACTTGGGTGAAAGTGAAGTTCGAGAAGCTCACTTAGCTAAATCCTTGTTTTTCATTCGAATTGGTGACAAGGTATATTAAAATTATTAGTCACAAGTTCTGATAGCTTTTCTGTGTCATTTGTATGCAAAGTATGAACTTTTTCTACATTTTATTCCCTGATGAACCCAGGAGAAGGCACTGGAACAACTCAAGATTACTGAGAGTAAAACAGTTGCAGTTGGGCAAAGGATGGATTTGGTGTTCTATACGCTACAGATAGGTCTTTTTTACATGGATTTTGACCTTATTTCCAAAAGCATTGAAAAAGCGAAGAAGTAAGGGGGACCATCTTATGGAGTTTCAATTGTTTGAGATATGGTATTTCAGACTTTCATTTGTATTCTTGATGGTGACAGATTGTTTGAGGAGGGAGGTGACTGGGAAAGGAAGAATCGCTTGAAGGTCTATGAAGGCTTGTATTGCATGTCCACTCGTAACTTTAAGAAAGCAGCTGATCTCTTCCTTGACTCCATCTCAACTTTCACGACTTATGAACTTTTCCCTTATGACAACTTCATATTTTACACTGTCCTTACAAGCATTATAACTTTGGATAGAGTTTCCCTGAAACAAAAGGTATACAAGCTTGGTCCTGCATTGTTCTGGCGTAAATATTCTTTGCATGTTTTCCCACACCAATGTTTTTGTTACTGGTTAAGCAGCATTTTTATTGCTATATGTGGCAGGTTGTGGATGCTCCCGAGATCCTGACAGTAATTGGAAAAATTCCGTACTTGTCAGAATTTCTGAACTCTCTATATGATTGTCAATACAAATCATTTTTCTCTTCATTTGGTAAGTATATGCTGTATACCTCATTATCTCCATTATATACAGTGTTAAGAGTTATGGCTGAATATTTAGTTCTGGAAGTAACACTAGAGATCTTTGTCCTTGTTCATATCCTTTTCACCCGTCCTTTCACATGTACAATCTGCGTTGAATATTTGATTCAAAAACTCTTTTGAGTGCTATTATATTCAATCATGGGGTGATTAAAACAATTGGTAATTGATTTGAACATTTGTGATATAATTTTGTTATGCATCTCCCCAAGTGGCCGATGGTAGCTTCTGGAAATTATGTTAATAGGATACTCAGATCTGAAATCATGGACGATGAATTTCTCCTCATGCCAAACTTGTAATGACAAATAACTAAGAATTCGGAATAGTCACTCACAATTTAGTGGTTGGTGAAATATTTTCTCAGAGCTTGTATTATTTATTATTTTCTCCTTCAATGACTTACCAAATACCTTATATGGGGCTCAGAATGTAGATTTCATAAGCTTAATTAGTTAGGTGCCGACTCTATAGACTCATTCCAAGTACCAAGTATATGATATACGGATTTCGGCTAATCAGTTATAGACTTCTGCATGTGAAATCTACATTGACAGGCTCACTCAACCTTTCGGACCATCTACTAACATTCTCAATCAAACAGTAGTAGTAGGACAAACTCGGAAAGTGTCGAGTTTAAATTGTATTTTGAAGGCCTTTCTACAATTATCCGCCAACCTTTTCTATTAACTTCAAAGGCTAGTAACAAATACCTCGTAACAATAAAATCATGGTGTAATTGAATGAACGAAGGGCATTATTCCCTTGTTCATATGCCATAATGAAGATAGGGAACTTTGCTTGGGTGTTCATATTATTTGTTTCTGGAATTATCACAGTAGTTTTATTTTAATTTATTGGATGTCTTGCAGCTGGTGTGACAAAGGATATTAAATTGGACCGCTATTTGCATCCACACTTCCGGTACTACATGAGAGAGATAAGGACTGTTGTCTATTCCCAGTTTCTGGAATCGTACAAGAGCGTTACTATTGAAGCAATGGCGAAGGCTTTTGGAGTAACGGTGGATTTCATTGATTTGTAAGTCACTAAATTGCTTCATTACCACGGGTGCACTTGATTTTGTGTATACCCAATGTTACAACGATTCCGTTTTTCCTTTCTATTTATTTCTTGGTCTCGGTAAATAATGTATTTTAACGAATATTTCCATCGTCTCCAGGGAACTGTCACGTTTTATTGCAGCGGGGAAGCTTCACTGCAAGATTGATAAGGTTGCAGGCGTATTAGAAACTAACCGTCCTGATTCAAAGAATGCTCTTTACCAATCAACAATTAAGCAGGGAGATTCTTTATTGAACCGAATTCAGAAGCTGTCGCGCGTCATTGATCTTTGATTTCCATGCTTCTGAATTGATGCTAAAAATTGAGCCGGAGTGATACAATGAATCCTACATGGGTTGAGATGGGTTGAAATGTATTTGTACTATTTCAATTCAAGCAGATTTACTCTTGCATTTTCTGATGCCAAGTTGCATAATTTCCTTGTCAAGTACACTAATTTATTAAATAATGCTGGAAGCATTTAATTTCTTCCTCATAAATTTTTTAGGGCAAAACTATGAATTTTGCCACTATAGTTGGTAAGTTTTATTTAATGCACAATTGAACTTTTAATTTTTTGAATTATCCCATTAAATAAATTAAAATTTTACAATTGGATCAGTCTGTTAATTGAACCTCAGTTCTGTTAAATTGAGCAGTAGCTTTTTCTTACGTGGCTTTTTAAAAGAAAAGAAAAATGACTCGGTCATTATCCAGGCAAAACAATCCAATTGCATTGATAATGACTCAATTTATCTCTCATCAAATGTTTCATTTTTCAATCCAATCCCACTGATTATGATGATGAAGCGAGAAGATTTAGCAACCGTCGTTTGTTGCGGCGTCGATGCACGGTCGTTCCTCCACCACCTCTGGCACCGCGGAAACTTTCGCCACTTCTGCACCACCTGCGTCCTCCGCCTCAACTCCCAATCCTTCTGCCCCACTTGCTTCCTCATCTACGAGTCCCGCTCCACCCCCATTCCCCTTCCTTTACCGGACTCCGTCTCCTGCTTCAAATGCTGCTACTCGTCATTCCTCATGCGTTGGCCCGAACAAAGAAATTGATAAGACGGCTGCAACTGTTTTACTTGCGACGACCAAGATTGCTGCCGATTCATTGAATAAGGCTGCAGTAGGGGCTAAGGCGGAGGCGGAGAAGAGAGTGAAGGAGGCGACCATCACAAGGAAAAGGGCTAAGGAGGCGATGGAACACTTGGCATCCATTGAAACTAAGGAGAAGTTGGTGAAGATGGGTTTAGGATCAGCTGAGTTTTCGGGCTCTGGAAATCATAAAAGTGGAATTGGGAATAGAATTGTGACGAATGTGAGAGAAAGGAATTTGTTTGGTGATCAGAATAGGATGGATAGAGTGAATAGTTCTAGTGCTGTTTTGGCGGCTTTGAATGCGCTAGAGTTGGTCATTTTTCTTTTCTTTTAAAATGCCACGTAGGAAAAAGTTAACTGTCAATTTAACAGAACTGAGCTTCAGTTAACAGACTGATCTAATTGTAAAATTTTAATTTGTTTAATGGGGTAATTCAAAAAATTAAAAGTTCAATTGTGCATTAAGTAAAACTTGCCAACTATAGTGGTTAAATTCATAGTTTTGCCATTTTTTTAGTAATCTGCTTGTGTATCCAAAACAATTTCTAATGAATAAATATTGCATTTTGGAAGCATATCACAACTGATTTTTTAGGTAAAAAATAATATGTCCCACTGAAGTTGTCACAAAAACGTTTTGTGCAATAGTCCTTCACTTAAGTAAAAAAAAATTGTAATTAGATAATTAAACTTAAAAAACACTAAAATTGACACATTCCGTCAAAATTTTTAAGGCAAAGTTACCATTAATTCTATTGTAGTTGGCGCATTTTGTACAATAATTTATTGAACTAAAAAAAAAATTGTATTTAACCAATCCAACCAATTTTTTTTTTGCAATCAGCCACTTCTTTAAATTAATTAAACGACTGTCTAAATTAAATGGAAAAATAAATAAGCACTAGCCATTAAATTAATCAAACCACCGTCTAAATTAAATGAAAAATAAATAAGCAGCCAACAGTGATGAAAACAGAGAATGAAACCCAATAACCCATGTTACCCGACCGAGATGAAAACCGTAGGAAACGATTTTTAAATAAATTAATAATTTTTATTTTTAAAAATTATTATCCCAATAGCTTTTTTCATAATATAGTATAATCAAAAAATATATTACATATCTCGTGCTTAGTTGTAGCACAATAAATTTTTTTTCTTATTTTGATGATGATTTTTCTTCCTCCTGATCATGACCCTTATTTTGATTTCACTTACTTTTCTGAGTGTGGGCTCAAAATACTGCAAAGTGATATAATATATATACAGTAAAACCTCTATTTAAGAATAGACTTGGAACCAAACAATTTGTATTCTAATTGAGAGGTTATTACTAAATATAGGTATTGGTACAAAATATTTTCCGAACACCAAAAAATATCCCCTTTAACAAAAATATCAATAAGATCTCCTTAATAATTATTATTCAAAAAATATTTATGCAAACTAGTCTTTTATACGAAAATGTGATCTTTTATAGTAAATGTAGTATTTTATAGGAAAATGTAGTTCTTTATAGGAAATGTAGTTTTTTAACATTAATATTGTCTCTCTCTCTCTCTCTCATATATATATATATATATATATATATATATATATATATATATATATATATATATGAAATTATTACTATATAGAGGTATAGTTTCTTAATACGGGACTTAAAAAGTATATAACATATTGCAATTTAGAGGTTATTTCTATTTATAACTGGCCCAAATTGGGACCAATTTTTTTTATAATATTGTAGAAGTTATTCTTAAATAGAGTACTTCTAAATAGGGGTTTTACTGTAGTCCTCAACTCCCTGATATTTATCAGGATAATTTGAAAACTTTTTTGATATAATTTATCCTACTATTTTGTTATATCTTAATAAGGGCTAGAGTGGGGATCAAGTAGGATTCTACAATTCTAGCTCCAATATAATACTAATTTCTGATTAACTCCTTAATCAATTAGAATTATATTAATTATAACTAATTCCACTAAATAGTTATAATTGCACTCTAGAATTAATAGAATTAAAATTAATTAATTAAATTCTTCCACTATTAGTATTTTGTAAAATACTCCTCTACAATAATATTCATAAATGTGTGTAGAAATAAAACTATTATCTCACTACGTTTACTACTTATATCATTGGCTACATAATTTATAAACTTTTGATCGAACATTAATTTAATAAATTAAATTAATACTTTAGTAATTTGAATTACTAAAATACTTGGCCAAAATTCTGGTGATCTACCAATAAATTATAAGGGGATATTATAATTTAATTATAGAATTCCATCTTGAAAAATACATGTTTCTAATTTCATAACATATATCACCCAACATATTGATGTATTGATTGTATTTAAAATCTCATTCTTTAATATATTAAAGTGACATACATTATAAAATCAAGTTCATTATTCTCTCAGGATTAAGAGTAATTGAAAAATTATTTATAATAACAGTATTTAACAAATAATTTTTTGTAACGATTTAATTCTATGTATTTCAAAAATACACCAATACACTAGATTAAAGTCTTCACTTTACATGACTAAGACAAATCATCCAATCAAGTGTATTACAATCTACTAGATTGGTTTGTCCATTTTTATCTAAGATTGAGAACAATATATTTCTTTAATTATACATAACATATAATTTATGTCTTCTGTATATGATACTCCTTCATATACATAAATTATAAAATGTATAATTATGAATAAAATTTATGACACATTTAATTATGCAAAATGAAATAAAATTATATTATTAAAATAATAAAATAAATATCAACATTGGGTTGGGTTTTTCTGGACTTAAAATCTTACAAAAACATAGAATGAAACCCAATAACTCATGTTACCCACATTTATCCATCTTCTTCACAACTTATCAGCTACCTTCCATATTCCCAATAACCTGTGTAAGGAATTGTTATGGTGAATGTGTTGTATTTAGATCTGGCAAACATGACCCAAGCCCGTATGCCACAGGCCGGATTTTGGGCTGTAGTTTTTTAGCATAGTAAAATTCGGGCCTATTTGGCCCGCCCGTTTTTGGCCTGGCCCGGTGTGACGCCCCAAAATAGGTATACAATACCCATTCTGAGTCGCCAAATACATGGTACAGAAATAACTACAACTTTATTAATACAATTGTCATACAAAATACAACAACACATAAACTGTGAGCTTAAATACAAATATTATCATCTAGACAATATCCACACTTAATTAAGTTCTCATTACAATTATTGATACACTATTTTACAAAATAGTGAGGACTACTAAAACAACTTCTAGAACCATCATTCCACACCCCGACTAATACTCGCTACATTCTCGCCTCTTGAGAAGAAAAATGAAACAAAAAGGAAAAGGGTGAGCTTAACTAACACAGTAAAGAATATTTTGACTAAGATAATATAGAACAAATTATCGTTAGTTCTCAACAGGGAAAAATATAATAGAATACAATAGACAACAAATTTTAAATTAATATTTGCAGCGAAAATAATAATTCATTAGAAGAGTTAAGTAGAGAATGAAATCTACTATCTTCTATTTATGAATTTAAAAGTTCATCGTCATTATTTTATCCCTGTAACATCAATCAATATATACCTGGAATCAAATATTCATCTTTGCACTACAGACCAAAGATATTCTTCAGTTGGTCATGTTTATCTAAATACCTGTTCATCTTTACACTACGAGCCAAATATATTCATCAGAAAATCACTCATCTTTGCACTACAGGCCAAAGATATTCAGTTATATCATCATTTAGGACTGAGGATGATGAAAATATTTTAAAGAAAACGAATCCAGTGAAACAAAAGAACAATTATTAAGGATTCGTACTTTAAATAGTCCAAGTTCAAAAATACTTCATAAATAACCATAGTAGAGTAAAATTCAAGAATGAAGACCAAAACATAGATACAATCAAAGCTAGTATCCATAATAGATATCTTGGACAAAAAACGAAAATTAATTTTTTTGTGAATAGTGCCGTATACGTGAATAGTAACCTCGACACTAAAAAATAAGAATTTCATGAGGAAAATCTTTCCAATATTTTGGCATAATGATATTGAAAGAAATAATATCATTTATAAAAAAAATAACATCCCTTACCTCGAAAAGACAGTACTTCTGACTAGAATACTGGATATAGTGCTGAAGAAACTTGTACCGTATAATAACACTTAAAGTATCAAAATACTCACAAAAATACGCTCGATATTATAGAGAGAAAAAACTTTAGTTTCTGGTGTGATTTTCAATTCTAACCTAAGCACCCTATTTATAAAAAAATGCTTAGAACACCAAAGTAGAAAATTTAATAAAATAATAATATATTTTTCTTAAACTTCCTATGCACCCCAATTTAGTCCAAACATCAGCCACACCTCAACAAAAACCACCAAAAACGTTTTTCTCAAATAAATCATTTAAAATTCCAAAAAAAATAATTATTTCGGAACTTCAAAAATTCATAATAAATAGTACTTTTATCAGAAAAATTCAAATTTTATGTCCATTCCATAGAAAATTCAATTCTCTACAACTTTGTAATTTTAAGTTTTTTAAAATTCCAAGCAAAAATTGACCGAAATCTTCATACTGACGATTTTACAAGCTATAATCAAATTTCAGTTAATAAATGGGGTCCATAAACATGAAAAACATGTTTTAAATATTTTTAGTAACAAAAATACTCTTCCTCCTCATTTATTCATATATCTCACAGTCATTATAAAAATATCACCATTATTATATTATTATAATATAATAATATATTTAATTGAATTATTTTATCAGAAAAGATAAAATACCAATTTTCAACAATTGTCACATTAAAAATTTTCTCCATCTATATCCACATAAAATGAATATTTTTCTTATCATATAAATCAATAATTAATTATTCACAGATAATATTACAGAATCACAATACTGACAACCAGGCCGTTCTCAGGAAAGAGGGGGCTTTTCAATAAGGATTTCTCCTTACTGGCGCGCAATTAGGTGACCAAACCTCTTCTTAGACAGAACTTTTTAGACATTGTCAATAATATTATCTAATAATATTATTCAAATAATATGAATTATTGATCTGATAATGAAAAATATTGTGTAGTGACAATTATTGAAACACCAATAATATAAAATATCAACGTAGCAATCATTGAATCAATAAAATAAAATATTAAACAGTAATTACTGTAACAATTATTGAGTAGTGCCTTCTTACGTAAGAATCAATAATTGGTGCAATACCGTGTGCTACTGTGCAACAACGCGTATTACTGTATTTTAACCACCGGGGTATTTCAACAGTGTTAACGGTAACAATTACGCCGTTATTTATACTTGTCGTTTTCTTCATCCAATCGCTTTCCGTTATGGGGCCCACACAAGGCTGCGCCGTCGAACGAATATTCCCCGACAGTAAGAATATTCTACGACCAAACGAATATTCCTCGACAACAATGAATATTTTATAACCACTTGCTTATTTGAAATATTTGTGCATTTTACTCATAACTAACCACATTAATCAATTCAACCCTTACTATTTCAAAATAATAAATAGAGAAAATTCAATTTCATTTATAATAAGTTGGGGTCTTACACCCGGCCCGGCCCGTTTGGGCCAAACCCCAAAAAATAGTATAAAATAAGCACAAAATTGGTCTCGGCCCACGGGCCGAGCTCTGGACTGCAGATTTTTGTCTTAGTAAAAATTGGGCCATTTTTGGCCCGCCCATTTTTGGCCCAACCCGCCACTCACCCGGCCCGTTTGGGCCGGGCCCTCCCGTTTGTCAGGTCTAGTTGTATTTCATTCTTAAAAAGGAATAGGCAGTCGTAGAGTAGAGTCATGGAGTGGAATCGTAGGGTGGTGTTAGTAAGGATAGAATTGTCATTTCCTTTTCTCTTCCATTTTACTTTAAATGCATGTAATGTACTCAATAATTGACAAGAAATGCATTGTTCTGTTTCTCTCTCTAAACTCTCTACTCTATACTCTCTGTATCTCAATCTTTTTCTTCCTTTTTTCATAGTCTCTCAAATCTCTGGTTCTCTCATAATTATCTTAAAAGTTTGGTTAATTGTGAGTAAGGACTGAATTCAGATCTCAGTTCCTTACATTTGGTATCAGAGCTTAGTTGATCGGCGACCATGGGTACTAATAATAAGCGATTAACTAATTTGGAGAGTAACTTTCATGATTTACAAAATTAGCTGCAATCTTCTGTGTAATCGTTGAAGAAAGGATTCGATGAGAAATTGGAGTAGATGTTGAAAGGATTTGAAGCTATATTATTAGCTCAAAATCAGAAACAAGGTTTGAGTCCATCTGAAGTTGATAGACAACCCTCATGTATTGTCCCTCCATCTCTAACTCAATATCCTACTGATCGAATCTGTCCTCGAACCTTATGAAAAGTGTTTCTTCATTCAGTAATTGTGAAGGAATATTTCGTACGATCAAAATTTGAATTTCCTAAATTCCATGGTACTAACCCTAAGTCATGGATTATGAAGTGTAATAAATTGTTTTATCATCATTATGTTGTTGAGAATCAGAAGCTTTACTTAACTACTATGCACCTTGAGGGATAAGCTAAAAATTGGTACTCTAATTTTGTTGAAAGTGGAGTTGAATTGACATGGAATTGATTAATTGATGAACTATTGGCTAGATTTAGTCATGAGATTAAAGTTAATCCTATAGCTGAACTCAAAAAATTGCAACACACAGGAACTGTGGATGAATATAGAACTAAATTTGAGGAGCTCAAGGGCTGGGCTCTAATAAAGAAATCTAAATTGAATGAAGAATTTTTTTTTTGACAGTTTTGTTGGTGGCTTACGTGAGGAGATTCAGTTAGGTATCCAGGAATTGAGTTTTACAACTCTTAAGGAAGCTATTCGTTTAGCTAGAGTTAAGGAAGTCAAATTAGAAGCTTGGATTAAAAGGAGTAGAATTGTTTTGAGTCCTTCTACCAATAATTTAGTAAGCAGAACTATTATGGTAGCATCTGGTGGGAAAAGATTTCCTAGTGGTATAGGAATGGGAAACTCTGGAAATATTAAGGCAAATATTAGAATAGGAGTTAATACAGTTGAACCTAAAAAAATCTTATCTATTAGGAACCTAACCAGGGAACAAATTTATGAGAAAATGAAGAAAGGCTTGTGTTTTTCATGTGATGAACCTTATGCTCCAGGACATGTCTGTAAGCAACCTCACTTGTTTATGATGATACCTTTGAGGAAGATGAACTAAATTTGAATTCAGATGAACAAATTATGTGTGAACCAGATTTGGTGCCAAAGGTAGAGCAAAATAAATTTCTACCAGATGGCAAGTTAAATGATGTTTAAATAACTTTACATGCTTTGTTAAGCCACAATGAAAACAACACTATTAGAGCGCAAAGAACAGTGAATAATAAACCAGTGAGTATCCTCATTAATAGTGGGAGTATTGGGAATTTTTTGGATTCATATGCTGCTAAGAGACTTAAGGTCAAACTTAAGGATACTAATCCAGTAATAGTGTTTGTGGCTGATGGCTTCCAAGTACATAACACTCAAGTGTCTACTGATTTTAAATGGCAGGTTCAGAATCTGGACTTTAATACTAAGATGAGGGTACAACATTTGGGAGGAGTTGATGCAGTACTTGGGATTCAATGGTTGAAAACAGTGAGCCCAGTTACTTTTGACTTCAACAAATTACAACTTCAGTTTTATCAAGATGGGGAATTAGTAACATTGCAAGGGGAAAACACAGATGTTACCCCTACTACACACCTTATGAATTTCGGAGTTAAGAATGAGTTAAAGACAACTTGGCATGGGTTTTTTGGGTATCTCTATGGTATTACTGATTGTGAGGAGTGAAATCTTATGAATCCTTCTTGTCCTTAAATTGCAAGAGTTGCTAACTTTATTTTCTGATATATTTACAGAACCCCAAGTTTGACTCCTATGAGACCGCATGATCACCACATTAACTTGAAGGAGGGCAGACAACCAATTAATTTGAGGCCCTATTGATACCCTTATGTTCAAAGATCATTGATTGATAAAATTGTTGCTAAATTACTAAAAACTGGGGTTATCCAAAAGAGTAGTAGTCCATTTGTTTTTCTAGTTTTGTTGATTAAAAACATGACAACACATGGAGAATGTGTATTGATTATAGGGCTTTGAATGATGTTAATATTAAGGACAAGTTTCCTATACCGACAATTGATCAGCTGTTAGATGAGGTTTATGGTGCAAAATGGTATTATAAGTTGAAAATGCTTTTAGGACTCATACAGGTCATTATGAATTTAAAGTAATGCCATTCGGGTTAACTAATGCACCAGCCACTTTTCAGAGTCTCGTGAATGCTATGTTTGCTCATTACTTGAGGAAATTCATTTTGGTTTTAATTCTTTGATGATATTTTGATCTGCAGACCTACTTATGAGTCTCATTTGGAACATGTTAAGATGAATTTGCAGCTGTTAAAGCAATATTAATTGTACGCAAAAATGTCCAAGTGTATCTTTGCTACATAATAGGTATAATAACTTGGTCATGTCATTTCTTCTGAAGGAGTATCAACTGATCCAACTAAGGTGGAGTGTATGGTTCAGTGGCCTAAGCCCATGAAACTTAAGAATGTAAGGGGATTCTTGGGTTTAACAGGTTATTATAACAAAATTATTAAGGATAATGGCTTTCTCAGCAAACTATTAACTAACATGTTAAGAAAGGATCAGTTCCAATGGAGTCTTGAAGCTGAGGTATCTTTTAACAACCTTAAACAAGATATGATTAAATCTCCATTTTTAGTTATGCTTGATTTCACCATCCCATTTATAGTGGAGACTGATGCTAGTTGGATTGGTATAGGGGCAATGTTAATGCATTGGGACAGACCAATTACTTTTTTAAGAAAGGCTATTTTGCTCCTAAGCATTTGAGATTGTCGACCTATGAGAAAGAACTAATGGTTGTGATATATGCAGTGCAGAAATGAAGATATTATCTAGTGGGCAACAAAGTCATTATTAAAATAGACCATCAAAGTCTCAAGTATTTATTGGATCAACGAATCACTACTACTAATCAGCAAAAGTGGATTACCAAGCTCATGGGACTGGATTATGAAATATGGTACAAGAAAGGTAGAGAGAATTTAGCAGCAGATGGATTGTCTTGGCAGCTTGTTGGAAATCCTATATATGGAATGGAAAAATGTTTTCAAAATTGATTGGCACTCACTACAGTGTTACCTAAATGGGTTCAAGATTTGGCTGAAACATGGGCAATTGATGAAGAGCTACATCAAATTATCTCTCAATTAGTAATGAATTCTTCCTCTGTTCCTGATTATTCGT
Source organism: Panax notoginseng (assembly GCA_016801055.1). NCBI lineage: Eukaryota > Viridiplantae > Streptophyta > Magnoliopsida > Apiales > Araliaceae > Panax > Panax notoginseng. The sequence goes on from CM029022.1 coordinate 41,856,801, forward strand.
TTGTGAATGGAAGACTATTATATAAGGGTAAGTTGGTTGCGGGTAACTCCTTAGAAGTAAGGTTTAAACTTTTACAAGAATTTCACAGTTCTCCTATTGGGGGCCATTCAGGGAGAAGAGGTACTTTTGAAAGAATATCTCAATATTTTTATTAGCCCACTTTAAGGCCTGATGTGATCATATTTGTAAAAGAATGTGAGATTTATCATTTAAACAAACATGAAACTAGTGCTACTCCTGGGTTGTAACCTTACCTATTCCTGAAACACCGTGGAAGGATATTGCCATGGATTTTATTAAAGAATTACCTAATTCTCATGGATATACTCCTATCTTGGTAGTCATAGACAAACTTACCAAATATGCTCATTTTTTGGGATTGAAATATCCATTTACTGCTACTGATGTAGCTATTATATTACTTATCAACATTCATAAATTGCATGGATTACCCTTATCAATAGTTTCAGATAGGGATAAAAATTTTATTGGACATTTTTGGCAGTCATTGTTTAAGTCATTGGGTACCCATTTGCAACTTAGCACAACTTATCATCCTGAAAGTGATGGTCAGTCTGAGAAGTTGAATCAGTGTGTGGAGGCTTACTTAAGATGCATGTGCAGTCAAAGACATAAGGCTTAGAGTAAATGGTTGTCACTTGCTGAATGGTGGTACAATACCCATTACCACAGTGGTGCCCAACTTACTCATTTTCAGGCTTTATATGGATATGCAGCTCCCCACATTTCTTTCCATCAATATGACCATATTTCTGATCCTACGGCAAGACAATTTTGTGCTTCTAGGAATCAATTGTTACAATTTTTGAACGATAATTTGGCTAAGGCTCAGTGCAGGATGCAGAATTATGCAAATACACATAGGCAGGAGAAGGTCTATAATGTGGGAGATATGGTATACCTAAGAGTTCGACCCTACAAGAAAATTTCTATGACACAGTCCAAGTACTCTAAGCTGGATTCAAAATATTATGCCATTTCAGGTGCTTGAAAGAATTGGACCTGGTTCTTATAAGTTATTGCTACCAACTCAAGCCAAAATTCATCATGTGTTCCATGTCTCTCTTTTAAAGAAAAAAATTGGTGTTATAGCACAGGTGTCTCAGGTCTTGCCTTTAGTAGATGATCATGGACAATTCATTATTGAGCCTATTGCAGTCATTGATAGCAGATTGGTAAAGAAGAATAATGCAGCTGTTGATGAAGTTTTAATTCAATGATCTAATACTTTACCTTCTGAAGCTACTTGGGAGACTTGGTCTGATATCCATGCTAGATTTCCAACTTTCTGTCCTTGAGGACAAGGATCTTTTAAGGAGAGGGGATTCTAAGAAATTTTTATGGTGAATGTGTTATATTTCGTTCTTAGTAAGGAATAGGCAGTCGTAGAGTGGAGTCATAGAGTGGAATCATAGAGTGGTGGTAGTAAGGATAGGATTGTCATTTCCTTTTCTCATCCATTTTACTTTAAATACATGTAATGTACTCATTAATTGACAAGAAATGCATTGTTCTGTTTCTCTCTCTAAATTTCCCAATTTTATCTCTACTCTCTAATTCTCCTCTATGTATCTCAATCTTCTTCTTCCCTTTCCCTTAGTCTCTCTCAAATCTCTGGTTCTCTCATAATTCTCTTAAAATTTTGGTTAATTATGAGTAGTGAGTTTGATTTTGAGGTTGTTAAACAAAGATCATATGACATTATGTTGACTATGTAGTCTCTGGATGTTTGAGACTCATTCTGGTAGGTAATATGATCTAACCTTATAAATTGTGAGATTCATTGAAGTTTGGTTAGAAATAGTTTCATTTCTATTAGCTATAGAAATTAAATGCAGCATAATTTTCTGGAATTTCAATTTCGTCGTCACAGGCTCACAGCGCCAAATCAATGGCTGATTTTAAATTAGTCATGTGTTTTTCCTTAAATCCTGCAGGAGACAACTATAACCTTCATCCATGTATGTCTTTATGAAATAGCAGGTCCTTTATTAATTTGTCTCAGTTGATCATATATTGGTTGACAGAGAAGTTATGGTTGATTGGTGCTGATGAACTATGATACTGCTACTAGATGCACATTGGCAGTACATGACTCTTGCTTTACTGACTTTATCAAGCAAGTTATAGTTTCACCTTAATGCTGTGTTTGGAATGAAGGACGGAATGAAATGGAATGATTTAAAGATATTTTAAGTGAATGTTTAGTTGTTGGTGGTGGTGGGTGTTGTCATAATGACAAAATTATCATATATATCTATTCTATTGGAATGAATTCTCCACTGCAAAAAAAAAAAACAAATGGATGGAATGCCAGAAACCAATAAACAAAACTGCATTTTCTTTTCTTGATTTTCTTTGACACTACTTGTATAAAAATTTATCTTCACATTCTCCTCAATCATGTCCCCCATTCAAATGTTGCAGAAAATTGTTTTAACCAATGTCTTATAGTATATATACATTTTGGACACTTAACTAGAAAGAACATGATCTTTTAAGTTTATTAAAAAGGTTTCTAAGTAAAAAGCAGAGGAAATTAACCTCGCACGGCAACTCACCAAGGAAACATATAGTTGTGGTGTATGTGCTGATGATTGTGTATGTTTGACAACTATTTAATTACACCAAAAAGAGCATTGCTTCCCTCATGAGGCAGAATTTCTATTAAGAATTTCATCTTTGTGAATCATATTTATAGCTTCTTCTTCTTCTTTTTTTTGTTGTGTGTTGTGTGTTGTGTTTTATGTTTTTATTTATTTATTTTATTTAACACTTTTACTCCCTTCTTAAAAGTTCTATCGAGTACAAATGTGCTATTTTGAAAATTAAAATAAATTCAATCTATAATTTAAATTCTAAAATTTTATAAATTAATTAGAATCAAAGTCCAGTGTTGCTCTTTTTTCCCTAAACAAATGGTATATATATATATATATATATATATATATATATATATATATATATATATGGACGTGCATTAATTGTGATATAAATATGTTTATGATAACGTTTGTGATTACTAAGTACGAACGAGTCTGTAATTTAAATGTATTCACAAATGTGATAGTGTACGAGTATATTTGTTAAATGTTCTAGTTTGATTTTATTATATGTGCATATTCAAATTCAACTAATAATATTTAAATTCGTTCAAGATTCAACTGTTGGGAAAAAATCACCTCCCAAATACTGTTATCTTTGATAAATTAGACAGATAAAATATCAGTACATGCCAAACAGATTAAATTTATAGTTCCACCAATATAATAACCACTGCAAGAAATAATGAGTAGAAATATCCAACCACGAGACACCAAGATTTTACGTGAAAAACCCTCTAAAACTAAGAGGTAAAAACCACGGGACAAACTTCGAAAAATTCACTAGAATAATATGAGACAAAGATATCTTAATTTGAGTACAAACCCAAATTATTTCACCACAATAACTATATGATGGAACCCAAATAAAACACCCTTTTATTTGAACTATCTTTCTCTCTCTATTTTTCTAAAGCTTCACAAAAGCTTCTTTCTCTTTCTCTATTTCTTCCAACTCTCTCTCGGATGGAGTATATATTTTTGGTTGCTCTTGGTGTGTCTTTCTTCTTCCATTTGTTGCCCTTTTTATAGCAGAAATCGGAGGAAGGAAGAGTAAATGAGGTGGGCAATTTTTTCAAAAGGAGCCGGATGGTAGGAATTTGAAGGGGCGGGGCATTAAATGGGTGAAGGACTTTGTTGACCAACAATCTCCCTCTTCGAACCCATTAGAGGAGATAATCTCTATGACTCCGTCACTTAGAGTCCATCCCGGCCAATTCCTTACAAAATTTCAGCTTGTCGCGAGTGACAACTTTTGTTAATATATCTGAGGGATTCTCGTCGGTATGAACTTTCTTCACTTTCATCAATTTCTTTTCCATCACTTTTCGAACCCAGTGATAACGAACATCAATATGCTTGGTCCGATTATGATACGTAGCATTCTTGGTCAAGTCAATTGCACTCTGACTATCACAATAAACCACATACTCATCTTGTTTTAAACCCAACTCTTGGAGAAACCGTTTTATCCATAACATCTCCTTGCCTGCTTCAGTAGCAGCGATGTATTCTGACTCAGTTGTAGACAAAGCAACACACTTTTGCAATTTGGACTGCCATGATACTGCTCCCCCTGCAAAAGTGAACAAATACCCCGAAGTAGACTTCTTCTCCTCAGAACGTGCCATGTCTGCATCTGTAAAACCCTCCAAGACTGGACTCGTACTATCAAAAACCAAACATAAACTGGAAGTAGCTTTCAAGTATCTGAGAATCCACTTAACTGCTTCCCAATGTTCTCTGCTAGGATTTGACAAATACTTGCTCACAACGCCAACTGCATGAGCAATATTTGGCCGCGTACAAACTATTGCATACATAAGACTCCCTATAGCAGAGGAGTAGGGAACTGCTGCCATATCATCTCTCCCTTCCTTGGTAAAAGGACACATGCACTTGGTCAACTTAATGTGACTAGCCAGTGGTGTGATAACTGGTTTAGCATCACTCATGTTGAATCTTGCAAGCACCAGCTCAACATACTTCTCTTGTGACAACCACAACCTCTTGGCTTTCCTGTCACGAACAATCTTCATACCTAAAATTTGTTTAGCTGGTCCTAAGTCCTTCATATCAAAGGACTTGAACAACTCACCTTTGAGCCTGCGAATCATATCAGCATCTTGCCCAACTATCAATATATCATCTACATATAGCAACAGAATAACGAAGTTACCATTCGGGAACCTTTTAACATACACACAATGATCTGCAACTGTTCTACTGTAACCTTGATCCACCATATATGAATCAAATTTCATGTACCATTACCTTGGGGCTTGTTTCAGGCCGTACAAACTTTTCTTCAACTTGCAAACCAAGTGTTCTTTCCCTTTAACTTCAAACCCCTCTGGCTGTTCCATGTAGATTTCTTCTTTCAAATCACCATGAAGAAAAGCAGTCTTCACATCCAAATGTTCAAGCTCAAGATCCATACTAGCAACTAATCCCAGCACTACTCGAATAGAAGTCATTTTCACAACAGGAGAAAAAATCTCATCGAAGTCGATACCTTGCTTTTGAGCAAAACCCTTGACGACTAATCGAGCCTTGTACTTTACTAGTTTTTCACAATCCTTCTTAAGCTTAAACACCCATTTATTCTTCAATGCTTTCCTGCCCTTCGGAAGTGTAGTCAACTCATAGGTGTGATTCTTGTGCAAAGAATCCATTTCATCATGCATAGCTCTCAGCCAATTGCCCTTCTCCTTATGAGTATTGACTTCTTAAAAATCCCTAGGCTCCCCTTCCTTAGCAACTAAAAGATATTCAGATGAAGGATATCTGGCTGATGGCACATGCTCTCTAGTGGATCTTCTTAGCTGAGGTTCTTCAATGTCAGGTTGCTCCCCCTGATCAACACTCTCTGCATCTGACCCATCACCATCGTGCAAATCTGTATCAGTCATATCTTCATTCTGACCTCCTTCTCCAACTGTGACATTCTGTACTGGAGATGGAACTTCGCTGAGGTCTGGAACTCTATTATCTCTGGGCTGTGTAGCATTATCAAAATGCTCATAATTCTGGTGCTCATGAAACACCACATCTCTGCTCCTGAATAATTTTCTCTACACTGGATCCCATAACCGGTATCCAAACTCTGCATCTCTATAGCCAACAAATACACATGGAGTAGACTTGTCATCAAGTTTCGATCTTTGTTCCTTGGGGATATGTGCAAAAGCCTTGCACCCAAATACCCTCAATAAGAATAAAACAAATCCTTACTACTCCAAATCTGTTTTGGAATCTAAAAATCCAACGGTGCTGATGGAGATCTATTAATCAGGTAACAAGCAGTACGAACAGCTTCACCCAGAATGACTTAGGCAGCTTAGCCATTCTCAACATGCATCACACTCTCTCAATAATAGTGTGGTTCATTCTCTCAGCCATACCATTATGTTGTGGGGTACCAGGAACAGTCTGCTCATGCCGAATGTCATGCTTACTACAATATTCAGCAAATTCCTTAGAAGTGTATTCCCCTCCGTTGTCACTACGAAGACACTTCAACGTTTTTCCAGTCTCCATTTCAACCATAGCATGAAAACTTTGAAAATGCTGGAATACCAGGTCTTTTGTTCTCAACAAAAATACCCACACCTTCTGCGAAGCATCGTCAATAAAGGTAACAAAGTACCTATTTTCACCCAAAGACTCAACCTCAATGGGTCCACATACATCAGAATATACTCTATCCAGTAGCTTTGATTTTCTTTTAGTTGAACTACTAAAAGAAATTTTATGTTGTTTCCCAAACAAACAATAATCACAAGGGCTTAAAACAGTACCTTTAGCAAAAGGAATGAGTGACCTTTTTGCTAATAACTGCAACCCTTTTTCACTCATGTGGTCAAGCCTCTTATGCAATAAGTTTGGCGAAGAGTCATCCTCAACTGCATTCAACTCACTAGAACACACCTTCACATGAGTCTTGTACAACGAACAACAAGCAACTCCTCTTGCAATCACCATAGAGCCCTTGGTAAGTTTCCACTTTCCACTGCCAAAGTGATTCTCATAGCCTTCTCTGTCCAATACCATGCCAGAAATCAAGTTGAGACGCAAATCTGGAACGTGTCTAACATCCCTCAAGGTAATAGTGCAACCAACACCTGTCTGAATGCAAATATCACCAATCCCAATAATCTTGGACTGATCAGTATTTCCCATTCTCACGTACCCAAAGTCTTCAGCTTTGTAAATAGTGAAAAATTCTCTCTTAGGTGTAGCATGATACGAGGCACCAGTATCAACTTTCTGATCATCAACATGCAAGCATTCTTCTTCCCCAAATGAAAGAATAACAACGTCTTCGGTGACTGTGGCTGCAGTGTTCTTCTCCTCAACCTTTCCCTGCTCATCATTTTTTTGCTTGTCTAACCAAATTCTGCAATTTCTCTTGTAATGACCTTCCTTATTATAATGGAAGCATCTATACATTTCACCTTGTCTGGTCTTTGAATTGCTCCTATGATTTTTGCTTTTGCTGCGACTTGTATCTCCTTTGTGAGATCCCCTAAAATTTCTTCTGCCCCTGTTCTCTGTGACAAGAGCATGTGTCTCAAAATTTACGCCTTGCTCCTTTCGCCTTGTTTCTTCATTATGAAGACTGTCCTTGACCATCTACATAGTCACTTTTCCTTCTGGAGCTGAATTGCTTAGAGACACCACCAAAGTCTCCCAGCTGTTTGACAACGAACTGAGAAGTAAAAGAGCCTGAATCTCATAATCAAGATTCAACTTCATGGTGGACAGCTGGTTCACCAAACCTTGGAACTCACTCATATGCTCCGACACACTGCTCCCGTCCTTGTACTTTAGATTCACAATTTTCCGAATGACAAAAGTTTTATTTTGTGCATTTTTCTTCTCGTACATAGACTCTAGTGTTGTCCATAAAGTGTGAGCATCCGTCTCCTGCGAAACATGGTGGAACACACTTTGATCAATCCACTGCCGGATGTGATCAATAGTCTTCCTATTCATTTTATTCCAATCAGTCTCAGACTTATCCGCGGGCTTCTTTCCCTTGAGCTCCAACGGATCATACAAATCCTTGCAATAAAGGATATCCTCTATTCTGGGCTTCCAGATCGAAAAATTTGAAGAGGTCAATTTAATCATGGCTCCGACTGATTCCTCCATAAAATTTATCAAAAACAACTGAGCAAATAACCTTAGCTTTGATACCAGTTGTTGGGAAAAAATCACCTCCCAAATACTGTTGTCTTTGATAAATTAGACAGATAAAATATCAGCACATGTCAAACAGATTAAATTTACAGTTCCACCAAAATAATAACCACTGCAAGAAATAATGAGTAGAAATATCCAACCACGAGACACCAAGATTTTACGTAGAAAACCCTCTAAAACTAAAAGGTAAAAATAATGGGACAAACTCTGAAAAATTCACTAGAATAATATGAGACAAAGATATCTTAATTTGAGTACAAACTCAAATTACTTTACCACAATAACTATATGATAGATCCCAAATAAAACACCCTTTTATTTGAACTATCTTTCTCTCTCTATTTTTCTAAAACTTCACAAAAGCTTCTTTCTCTTTCTCTATTTCTTCCAACTCTCTCTCGGATGGAGTATATATTTTTGGTTGCTCTTGGTGTGTCTTTCTTCTTCCATTTGCTGCCCTTTTTATAGCAGAAATCGGAGGAAGGAAGAGTAAATGAGGTGGGCAATTTTTTCAAAAGGGGCCGGACGGTAGGAATTTGAAGGGGGCGGGGCATTAAATGCGTGAAGGACTTTGTTGACCAACATCAACTCATTTCGTCGTCTACTTAAATATTTCACAATAAATAATAAAAGGATGAAAAAGAACATTTTCTTTTGAGAAATTCATATTAAAAGCTCGATCTTAATTCATCTTTCATTAATAGGAAAGAATTTGAAGCGGTACATGATATTTATTTATTTAGTCCAGAATGGGAGCTTTGACATTTTCTGTATAACTCCTGTTTGGCCATTTTAAGTTTTATAACAGTGACCATCTACGAAACAAATTAAAGAACATTATTTTGTTTATACTTCTGGCCATTTTTAATCTTATTTTGTTTATACTTCTGGGCTGGTTAGATAACAATTACTTATGACTTATATTCTTTTTGAAAGAGAGAGCAATTTTAGAGCAGAAGAAGGCAGATGAAAGTGTTTTTAGGCTGGCTGAAAATCAGAAGGTACTGTACTTAGTTTTCTTTTTCATTTAACATAACTACCAAAAAGACAATTGTGTTTTATGAACTTAATTCCGACCATTTTACAATTATCATTTTTGTGTAGTTTAAATGGCAGAGGGAAATGGAAAACCTTCACGTCAAAATTATTGAACTAGAAAACAAACTCAATTCCATGCAAGCAGTACTGGAGTTGGAATTAGAGCGTAGCGATCTGGCTTCTTCCGGTTGTAGCACAAGTCTTTGATTTGATCTCGGCTGCTACTGTTTTTGTTGTTGTTGCTGGAGTACCTTCTTGGCATGTTGCCTTTCCGTATGGACAGTGGCGAAGCCAGAAACTTTTGTCAGGGGGTCGAAATTATTACTGAATTACAAATAATTTGGCAAAGATTCGGGGGCAGCTCCCCCGGACCAATTTTTTTTAATACTTTATACTTTCGAGTATATATATATATATATATATATATATATATATATATATACTATATTACAATGAAAATATAATGAGTAATAATATATGGTATATATACACTGTATTGACTCATAATAGACTTTTTTAATTATAATTGTTCATAAGTAAGTAATTCATTATTTATTGTTAAAAATAATATAAATTAGATTATTATTTAGTTTAAAATATTATAGAGAGAGATATATATATTGAGAGGCTATGAGTCATATGTGGTTAAAATTTAATTGACAAAGTTATAAATTTTCAATTTGACCCCGTATAATAGAAAATTTATAAAATTTTAGTAGGATCAATTTATATATAATACTTAAAATTTTTAAAATTTACCTTACATTATAAATCATTTTTTTTTCAGTGGGGTCAATTGACCCTACAAAGTTCTATGTGGATTCGCCACTGTGTATGAACTTTCTTAATCTTTTGGCCAGCATGACAATGTCTTCATCATCATCTGAATCTTCGACAACAGTGGCTTTCGAGGTTTTCTTTGACACCCTGTGCGCAACTCCTCTTTCTTTCTTCTTGCCTTCTGAGATGTTTCTGCCCGTTGGTTCAACTCTATCTCATAGGTAAGGAGATTACTATAGAGCTTCTACACTGTCATCTCATGCAAATTCTTTGATTTTCGAATAGCAATGGTTTTGACATCCCACTTACTAAGAAGAGCCCTCATAAATTTAATGTTAAGGTCTTTATTTGGACAGACCTTTCCAAACCCTCTCAGGGAGTTGAGCAACAGTTATGTTCTCCCTAGGCAAGTGAGAGAACATTTCATACTGTTGGGTTAACAGGGACTGCTTGTTTTCCCTGACCTCTTTGGTACCCTCATGCATAACCAACAAGACTACCCAGACCTCCTTGGTTGTTTTATACTGATGATGTTATACTGATGATGTTCTTAAATAGCACATCTTCTAAGGCCATAAACATGATGTTCTTAGCCCTTTTGTCCATCTACACCAGCTTCTTCTCCATGTCTGTCCATTCAGCCCTCTACTTGACATCCACCTTATTAGGATCATCTATTGTTAGAGCGAGTTTCTTTAGTACATACGATCCGCTGATAACAACATCAAACAAGTTTTCATCGATAACATCCATGTACGCTTATATACAAACCTTTTCAGTTAGCAAATTTGTCTTTATTATAAAGGGATAGTTTGTTTCCACCACCAAACTTGGAACTAATTTAATTTTGTGTCATAGATCAACTTAAGCGGATTTATTTTGTAGTTTTATTTTGAAATTTTTTTAAGGATGTATTACCAGATAATTAATTAAACATATTAATTTAATTATGTACAACAGAATATTAGCTGAAAAACTCCATCATAGATTTAAAGAAGTCTCAGCTCTTGTTGAATTAAGTCACAAACAAGTATGAAATATAAATGCAGAAATGTAAGTGCAAGAAAGGTAAATGACACAAGAAATTTTAAGTGGTTCGGAGTATAAATAACTCCTAATCCACTTTTCTACTTAGCGAGTAGAAAATTCACTAAAGATGCAGAGAAGATCACTAAAACCAGATCACTAAGATCTATTACAACAATATACAAAAGATACTAGTACAAACATACATTATATAATCTCATCATCATCAAATCAAAATATGCAATTATCCCACCATCTTCTCATTCACATTATAGGGAAAGAAAAAGATTTTTTAGAGAAAGAAAGAGGGTTTCTATATAAAGAAACAGTTTTGAAAGAGAAAAAAATGGGAAGAGGTTTATCATGTATATTAACAAAGTTTAAAAAATAGACTGATATTATCGTATCAAATTTGTTATTTTCACATGATTCTTCTTATATAAAGAGTGAGTGAATCCTAAATTCATATGAAAATATTATTTTTTTAAGGAAAAATGCCAATTTCCTTAAAAATTTGAAAATAATTGTTTAAGACCAACTGCTCTCGAATTTCAACCTTAATCTTAACGGGCTTGCCCCAATAAACTTCTCTCTTAATAAATATATTTTGAATATTAAATTAAAATCAATACCACCGTTAGCTATTTAGCTTTATGTTATTTGGTTGTATCCTCGTACAATCATTATATTAAACTTGGCCACTTGGGAGTAATTTGATATTTTTACAATATTTAATAAACATGTTCATTTTTTAATCAAAATTTTAATGGTTAAACATTCTTATTATTTTTAATGTAAAAATACTCTTATTGACTCTCTTTTTTTGTTTATTACTATTGTTGTTGTTGTTGTTGTCATTATTATTATTATTATTATTGTAAAATTAATCTCAATATTATGAACTATTTATTAATATATTTGAATCATTATTAATATCTCTCTATTAATATATATGAATAATTATTAAAGATATTAATAGGTATACAATGTTATATATTATGTTAATGAAAAATGTTAATGAGTAGAGCTAAGTCTGATCTAAGGAAGTAAGGATATGTAATGGTTTTTAATTACGCAAATGTTAAAGTGAAAACATTTTCTATTTTCTATCTTATAATTCTCAAATACAAATTACATAATTATAACAATAAATGTTCAAATTCAATGAATATAATTATAATTTGATATATATACAGGCATACATGAATCTCACAATAAAGTAAAAGAAAAGTCATATATATATAAAATTTAAAAGAGGAACTTACAATTGAATTATTTTGATAAACTAAAAAATATATAAGAAATATCGCCCGAGGCACGGGTTTCAAACTTGTATAGATAAATCTATAATACTCTTGTCAAAAATACAAATGTTAATAAGAAAAATATTGCGACACTAACTTAACAATATTTAACTATATCTTTTAATAATTATATTAATGTACCACGTTTCAAATAAACATATTTGTGCAAACTAAATGACCGAATAAACTTATAACCCTTATTGCACTCCATGGCATGAAATGTAGAGTTCTCTTGTTCTCGTTTCACATACTGTATCGAACTTTGATCTGGGTAACATTGAGAAGGACGTTTCCATTTTCATCAAGGGCATGTCATTTTCATTTACTAAAAGGTGTATTATGTGACACGAATAAGAAGTACGACCATGATGAAGATGCATGTCATCACAAAGACCAGAAGCCACATCAAACATGTAGTCTTGAAGCTCCGCGAGTTCACCTCCATAGCCCGAATGTTGGCATGACCAGCACTTGCCAAGCTATGTTCAACTTCTTTCTCTGTAGAATCAAGTATCTGCATTCCAATAACAGCCAGGATAAGAGGATTGCTAACCATCAGTTCAGTTCGATTTAAACGATAATGCACGAGGGAAAAAGAAAAAGAAACATGCTCAATCCACACAAGGTATGCCTAGAAGTACAACTTTGTCACGTTCAGATATAAAATTACAATTTGTTCTATTCCCTGGTAAATGGACATACTGGCAAAAAAATAAGAAAATATAAAGTTTTGAATGTTCTATTTAGGTCGATTAAACTCTCTTGAATTGATCATTGATCGTCAACCACTGGTTAGGACCAGGAAATGCGAGGTTTGTGTGTAGAACTCCCTCTTTAAAGCGAGGGAATTTTAGTATTTTGAAAAGTATAAAAAATACTCCCCCTCCTCCCCTTTGAAAATATAAGATCGATATTGACTTTTTGAAGTCAAGAATTGATATACTTTCAAATGTAAAATTGATATTACTTAATTTAATTTTAGACAATACAAAATTTTAAACTATGTAAATAGTTCTACTAATTATTAGATTAAATGTTTTGAAAAACTAAATAAATCACATCAATTTTGAATTTAAAAATATCTCAAACTAACTAGAAAAGCCAAACTTGATCCTATATTTTTGAATGAAGGGAGTATCAAAATAGTTGAGCTTAATTGAAAAGAATAAAAATCAAGTTCATGAATAAAAATCAATTGAAAAGAATAAAAATCTAGAAAAACTCGCCAAAGTGGATTCTAGTGAAAGTGATGTAGGACAGATCTAGGATGGAGAATTAACGAAAAATAAACTAGGATTTAAAATTCATGTTTAAATCACTAGGATCTCTCAAGTGTATCAACTCCACGTATCAACACCAAGATAGATAAATACCTCTACGGTATGAATGAAATAATCAATTTCAATAATCTGTAGTCTAAATAATTTGTGGGGATTACATCATTATTTAAAGAGACAAAACACTAAAATTACTTGGGAAATATAAAAAATCTCTTCTTTGTCCTTGACTTGGAGTCTCCATCAGAAAGTTTTGTAAGATTGCATGTTTACTTGTGCAAACTAATGACTCAATAATAAATTTAAAATTATATACATCAAGATATCAGAGTATTAATTAATTTGAAACTACAAGACAAGGTTCTGTGAACGTTACCTTGTCGGTCCTTTTGAGCGACTGGCTCATTAGGAGACTACTACCTTTGAGTTGCTGTGCCAACACAACCATTTCATCAGTTAAGTCTTCTTGAAGCTTTCTGTACAAGGCAATAAAAGCAGTGTGAATTTGCAACAACCAATCATCAGAAGTAAGAAATGGTTGTATACTTGTTGGCCAAAGAGGCGAAGACTAGTAGAATTAATTGAGAAGACAAAGATATTGGGGCAAGAAGAGAAGAAGAACCTATCCGGCTATCCTTACAAGGAATTAGTAGAAACACACAAAAGTACAAAGCTTTCTTTAGAACTTGAATATTTTTTCAAGACTAGGGAATAAGGAAACAACCGTAATTACTAAACCAGCTAATGCTATGATATTTCTAATAAAAATAAGAGAAAACTGGATTTATGGTACCCCGCATATAACTTAACTACGAAGCCTTAAAATAATAAGCTTTGAAGGACAAAAGCCCCATCAATTCCCTTCTTTTTTTTCCGTTCTCCTTTCACTGGCTTGTCCTGATGTTCAATTTTAATGGCTTCCTCAATGATCCATTGTCTCTCTTCCCAAACCTTCACCACTCTCTCTTTAATTAGCACTGTCATATGCTGAAATATACACATTCCTTTTTCTCTCTAAAATGAAGATGGATGAGCTGTAATTGATTAGAAAGCCTCCATGTTCTTGAAAGAAGAAAGGAGCAGAATTTAACCAGAAAAACGAGGGACGGGGAAGGAGAAAGAGAAGGGTAAAAAATTGAAACAGAAATTGGTCACTGTTTCTTTATGTTTTTTTTTATTTAGCGATGCCGTTTAATGAGACTGCATATTTGGGATAGGTGCGGGGAACCGTAAATCCAGTTTTCATTAAAAGTAATATTACTATAAATAAATTTTCTAAACTACCAAGGACATTATTGTGGACACAAAAAAGGCTTCAAGTTCTTGTACTATAAGTTTGTCTAGCCTCAACTAGTTACCTAGTTCTGTAACTTCCCAGGAAAGAAGTTCTCTGGCCCACTAAACTTTTTGATATCCACAAAGTACAAAATGCTTCAACTCAAATAATTAACAATCCTCCACTAGCTAACTCCATTTTCACTCTCCAACCAATGTGGGAACACATTACATTATACTATTTGAAGCTATTATCAAAACCAACTGCCCATTGGCAAGAGACTGACCTAAAAATATGTTGCTATCATTTATTATGACAACAATAATCTTTTGCTAAGTGATTAAGCAGTAGCATTACATCCTGTCTGAGACAACGAACAACGTAGTGTTTCCCTTGCACTTTTGATAATTATTACTTTGCTAAAAAGAATTAACTTATTGTACTTCAAATGAAAATATTTATCTTCCTGAGTTGCAATGAAAATGAATATAAAAGTTATAAGACTAGCAAGTAGAATGAGCTTTAGATGAACTAAAGAAGCATTCATTGGAGGATGGTGGTTGTGCGTACCAGTACATCTAGTACTCAGTCCCTTGGTTGAGTAGATGGTAGGATCAGGTGTCAAGGATTATGTTTAGTCCAATGCAGCTATCAATTAAATCACCCCATTAACAAAGAGGGATAGAAACATCTAATAAAATGTGATCATAAAGTCCTAAATGCAAATATAAGTGAAAAACTCTTGAATCAACTTTAATTCAAACCACAAGTATGATATATATATATATATATATATATATATACACACACACACACACACACACACACACACACACACACACTGATACACATTGACAGGAATCCAGAGTGTATAGAGAGTTTTAGAATAGCAATGTATTTTTTTAGAAGCCAGTTTAACAATGTCTAAAATGTAACAAACACCTGTGCTTATCGATATGTCCCTGAGCTGCAGAATCCAATTTGACAGGCATTGACTGATCAGACTCTACCTTATCAGAAGCTCTGTTTTTAGATTTCAACGAAAGCCTGTTTGTACAAAAATGAAACAAAAGATGACAGATAAGTAGAATGAAAAAAAATGCACTATTTCTTACACAACCTTCTCCTCAATCCAAAAGGGTGGCTTGGACTTCCTTCTGTACTGGAGGGGCTTTCATCACGAACGGACTCATGAGATTCTTGTATGTTAGACTGAAACTTGACAACGAGAAATTAATTAGAAATGACGATGATGATAGTTTTTATAAGGACATACTCGAACAAATTCACATGGTAGAATTCCAAAACACTGGTCCTGATTGCAACATAAACTTCATAAACAGTTCATAATTAATGAGCTCTATAATAGAAAATTAATAAAGCAGTTGAAAGAAAGAAAGAGAGGGGAGTATGTTGGGGGTTGTAGCAGGGGGAGAGAACAATCCCCTTGGGGTAAACCCTGTCACATAACATCTTTGGCCATGATCATGTAACATCAATTATTTACATTCCTAGCATCCATTAGGTTAGTGAGAAAAGAGATGATTAACTAAAGGGAAATCACCTCATCCTTATCTTTTTATTATGGACACCCTATGGGTAAATATTATGTATGAATATTAACTTGAAAAATCAAAATAACACATTATTATGAAAATTGGGACCGAGTGGGTCTTCCTAAGAGCTCTCCCTCACCCTCTACAACGGAAGCACTTAGTAGCCTGTATCACATAACTTTCGTCTTCTTTTTCTTCCAAAACTAATTGGCTTAAATGAGGATGTGAATTATAAGGTCAATAAAGCATGATATAAATTGCTGGGCATATTCTTACAAACTTAAGCTTTTAGAGAATTCGGTAGTAGTTATATAAACATACAAACTGATTTATCACGTCGCTAATATCCAATATATGTAGTATGTGCTCAATATTGACCGTTCTACTAAAGGCAGCTAAACCTACATAACTAAGTGCTTCTTACTTGGAAGGCTAAATATAAATATTTTAATATAGATGCACATGAGCATATCAAGAACCTGCCACATTTAACAACTAAAAGATTTTTCAGTTCATAGAAGTATGAAACTTCTACCTTCACTGCTATGAGCTACATATGTAAAAAGAACCACCAATAATTAACACATGAAGCAGAAGTTACTCGAACTAATTTGATGAAAGAGGGTGTGTGGGGCATGGCCGTGGGGGTGTGGATACTCTAAAATTGAAAACAATCAAAAAATAAATTATCTGGAAACAATGCTATTTCAAAGTGTTAAACACACACTTAATTTACATTAATAAATCTTCAACTCAATAATTCAAATGTTACTAGACTAAGTTTGACATTGCCAAATTCAACAGGAGCTAGCCACCAATACACACCACAGGAGGAGCTAATTTGGCAGCAACAGCTTCAAGCTTCTCTGAATAATCATTCACCTTAGCTTTTGAAACCCTAAAGAAACAACACAGAAGTAGAGTTGTGCCATTTGTAAATCAACATGTCATATGAACTCTAAAATACCTTAGCAACTGAACAGAACCTATAAGCAATTGAAAGGGATTTAATAATTTATAGAATCCTTTAAGCAAACTAACAATTTAGCAGAAAGTCGTAAACTTATAAGTCATATTAATGACATAATATTTGAGCAGCCTAATTCCTCACACCCTTTCAATTAACATGCCACTAATCATTCACTAATTTAACCATTGTTTGTATCAAATTCATACTTGGTTCATCCATTTAATTAAAACACCACAACAATTAAAAATAAGATCACCATACACACATTGGTAATCCTTCTGGAGTTCTCTCATCAGCCAATTGTTCTAATTGTTCTCGTAACGTAGAAACATACTGCAATAACAGAACTACTAATCAATAATAATACAGAAAAGTAATAGAAACACTAACCATAATTGAAAATTGAAAAAAAATAAATCCAAATTCTATCAGGAATCCAAACAAAACAAAAATGCCAAGCAACCAGAAATATTTAATGAGCTACCGCAACATGGCAAAGACTAAATACAAAATCAAAGAAGCTAAAAAGCTCAATGACAAAACTAAATTATACCCAAAAGGCATGAACTTGAAAATTAGGTTCAGAGAAAATCATATTAGCCAAAACCCAATTAATAATTTCAATTCAAAAAAATTTAAACGTACATGTATTAGCTTCGCCTGATTCTGTTGCTGAGGTGCAGCTACAAGCAGCCTACTTAGATTAACTTCAGTTTTACTTAACCCCATCATCAAAGGGACCCTTAAACGCAATGTCTATGGCACTACAAAATTAAGAAATTATCTAATTATAACACAACGAATGATTACAAATTGAAGATCAGAATCGGTTCCTCAAACATCTGATAGGAAATTTCTTAGAATTGTAAGAAATTATAACAAAAATTCTTAGGGCTAACCGGAGATTGGGAAATCAGAAAAGAGATGAAAAATTAGGTGACTGGATCGAAAGAAAAGGAAATAGAATATATTTATTTTTATAAAAAATTAGATCTGAATTGAGTGCGCAAAAATGGAGAGGGGAAGAGAAAGTTCGCAATTTTGTAGGGAAGTTGAACCGTAAGAAACGGAAATAGCGGTCTAGTGAGACGAACTACCAAAATCGGTTAGATTGGTTGTTGAATTTCTCTCATTTAATAAAATAGATAAATAAAATAAATAAGGAAAAATATTAAAATTAGAATATTTTATTTTATTAACTTGATATTAAAATTAGAATATTCTATTTTATTAAATTTAGTTTTCTTTCCGTCAGATTTTTACATTTTGGAGTTAAAAGGTGATTTTTGATAAAATTGAGTAATTAAAATCTGAATGATTAGTATATTTTAATAAATTAGATCATCTAAATTTAAAAAGATGCTTGGTAACTAAAAAGTATAAAATATCTAAATAATTTTTAAATTTAAAAATATCTCAAATTGATTTTTTAAAAATCAATAATGATCTTAAATTTTAGAATATAAAGTACAATATTATTTAGAGGTTGATTTAATTTTTTCTTCATTAAGGGACAACTTTTATTGATTTAGACTTATATTCCCTCCTACCAATTAAGAGACGATAAGAGGTAAACAAAATTTTATCAAACAACTTTATACCTAATAAGATGAATTAAAAACGGATTAAGAGTCGATAAGATAAACAAAATTTTATCAAATAAATTTATACCGAATCAGATGTAAAGGTAATATGAGATAAACAAACGCCACCTAAGTCTCTTCCTTCTTTTAACCCTCCCCCCCCCCCCTCACCCCCCAACCCCCCCCCCCCCCCCAAAACCCTATTTTAGGATTTGTAAATAAAGCGATGCAACAAATCCGAGAAAAAAAGTGTTAAATTTTTACCATTACAGGTCGAACCAAAACAAAATACATATGAAGGCCACTATATAAAATTTTAAGTTCTCTTGTTAATTCACATTTTTATCATGGAGACTTTGGCCTGTGCAAGTAACAGATCATTGAGAGCAAGTAATTTACATAAATAAAAGGAATTTATGTTAACAATGGAGGTGATTACTTTCTACCTTGTGCAAGGAGCTCTATCAGCATTTTGTATTTAACTTGTTAGAAAGTAAAATATATAAAAGAAATCACCTCTTAAACTCCATTAGTCTTTACAAACCATCAATTACATAACCTGCTCCTAACTTTACAAGCCAACATGATGGCAGCAAAAAGAAAAATTAACAAGATACATAAAAATATTAACAGTAAAAAAAGGAGAGTAGAATCCTCTTAAATTTGAAGTTGATTACACCTAGATTAGCTATGAATAAAATAAAAGAAACAAATTATCTCTTGATCCAGGTCTAACCCGGAAATTATGAAATAAATTTATGTACAACTGTGAGCTAGTCCATTTCCTGGAAATTGCCTCCCATCATTGATATGCTTCCTGAAAACAATTTAACCAATAAAACACAGAAAGTTCAGATATCCAAGTAAAAGTGCAAAATTTGCTGAAGTTTGCATTTAGCTATAGCAGTAGAATTTGTTTATACAGTAAGATAGTAAAGATGAGATCAGACTTATGGCAAGAGTATTTTTAAGCTAAAGGGTTCATGTCTGTACTGGGTTTGTGCTCTACGAGGGGATTTGTCAGAGCTCAATATTATATCTCCTTTCGTTAATATACCCACTCACTCAATTACCAGACGAAAATTTTGAGATTACGGGGAAAAAGTTCCAAGTTTAATAAGCAAATGGTACCGACCAGTAACTTAATATACAAAACTGGGGGGCTTTCAATGCTATGATGCTTAGTTTAGTAAAACGGAAGATAATTCTAATTGCGTTGAATTACGTATTGCTGTCCAAATAGAGAAGAGGCTTATAACATAGAAATCCGAATAGAACAGTCAACTAGGAAACCAGAAGAATGCATGTGGCGAAGGGATTCAATCCAAGTCGACCCTGGCTTTCGTTTTGATGAGTGTTTTCTTATTCTTAGTAAGTCAAAAAGTATCTGGCTGAAAACAACCCCAGGTCGATGCTTGGCTAGCAAATATTGCAAGACACTCCCCCAGCTGAACCACAAAGAAATAAGTAGCTTACCTAGAAGAGGCTTGAGTGACTTCTTGTGTTAAAATCAGCGCCAGTACTGGGCCCATCGATGAATGGTCTCAACCATTTGTGGGAACAATGCACTGACACTTTCATTTATGAGATCCTGGAAAAAATGTATGCACTCCTCGTCGTCCAAGTCCAACCGAAACTTCTCTTGGAGCTACAATCACCAACAAGGACTAGGTCACTACAGTAAAAACATAGAGAATGATGTCGAAAGAAATAAAAAGAAGTATGGAAAATAAATCACCTTTAAAATGCCTTTTTCAGGATCAGACGCTATGTCAGGAATGTTGGATCCAGCCATCAGATGGAACAGATTCAATATTAAGTTGCTAGATTTCCGAAGAATGTTGTATGCCTCACAGCAATAGGATTTAAACCTGGTGTAGTATTGACTGCAGAAGAAGAAAGGAGGCAATTAAATTCTTTTTTAGCTCCATCAGATCTGATAGGAACTTGTACCGTTAATATCACATATATGCGAACTACCAAGCATTCCCAGATATACTTGTAATAAGTCAATATACCTTTCTGCTCCACCCATAGCCTCAACCATTTCTTTACAAAGCTTCATAGGTGGTGGAAAGGGCTTTGGATCCCGGCCCAGAATAAAACCAAAATCAACATGGAAAAGGCGACCATCATCCCTGAGTAGAAGATTGTCGAGGTGCCTGCAGACCAAGAAAGTTTATGCACCTGGAAGTCAAGAACGTATCAAGCAGCCAAAAAAGTCATGTCATTCAGCACTACTGAAATTACCTGTCTCCAATACCGAGTATATAAGTGATGACTGAGTAGCCAGCACAGCTTTTTATGAATGTTTCCAGACACATCGCTGTAATCCCAAATGGTCCATCCTCGTCAGGATGGAACTTTTGCAGGTAGCTTATAATAGTACGGTGCTCTGAGAGAATCTGGAAATTAGAAGAATTGATAATGTAACATTGTATTAAACCAATCAAGAAGATAGTATGTCACTCTAATCTAACTAAATCATATTTGACAAGGACAAAATTTTAAAAACAGTGAGTTTTCATATTATGCATCTTTTGTTTTTAGTGCATTAAGAATTTAACACTAGCTTCCACAAAAATGAAGCATAAGTCTATGCTTTAGCTATATATAGCCATTAAACATAACAATCCAGTAACAAAATGCAGCAGCTATCTTTATACAAAGGATTAAAATATAAGCATAATAGTACAAGTATGTTGAATTCACTTAAAAAGAAGGATACTGACCCTAAGTGATTCATTCAAATTTGAAAAAGAAATTATGGAGCAACAACATTGTCAAGAAATTAACCGCATTATTAAAAAATCAAAAAATGTCGGCAATAGTAAGGATTACATTTTGTCATACTTTATGAAGAGAGATTAATCATTTAAATTTGGTGTGACAATGATGCTTTGCAACTCAGTTAGACATATGTGAAGCTGCAAGATACAAGTGTAAACAGTGATTACACTATAAACAAAGAAGGCACTTTAATAGGATATAATACCTGTTCTAAAGACTTGGAAAAGGGTAGTATCAAGATGAGCCTTTATAGGATTAATACCTGTGCTAAAGACTTGGACGGTATGAATTCCAGCATGCCGTCATCATGTCCAGTAGCCAATACTCTGTATGGAGTTAAATGTAGATCAAGATTCTCCAACTTAAGCAATCTATCCATAAGGGATACCATTTGAATAACCTACAGGAACCACAATCATTGTATAATAAAGTTACTACAATCATAAGACAATCTTTAAGTTGCAAACATTAGTTTAACACCTACCAACTGATCTTGCCGAAGATCATCTCCCTTCTTAAAAATAATTTTGCAGCTTCCGCCACTTGTTGTTCTGAAAGCCAGACGCAAAGGATGCAGAGCACTTTTAAATATTGACGACTCTGAAGGAATGATCCCTGCAATGAGGACACTTGGAGCCAGGGGTGATCGTATTGGCTGAGAATGTACAATATTTATGTTAGAATTGTGGAAATTATATAAAGAACAAGTAATATAAAAAATACAGTGGTGTAGAGTGTTCAAACACCTAACATAAGCTAGCAATTGAAGCTATCATGCAACCAAAAGAAAAGTAACTTCTATTGTAGAAGTACCTCCTCAAAGTAGGTAAGCTCACTCAGGAGGCCAGACAGAAGGTGTCTAAGCTTTTCAATTTTCTTCTGAGTTCCGCCCCGGACATTTCTTACATCCCTCATTATAGAACACAACTGAGCTGTCAATTCTGTCTGGCGCACCAAACTCTGCCACAACTTATATCCATCTTCATCTCCATTTCCACCAGCTTCCAACTGTGACAATGCAGAAGTAACAACTAAATTTTGGAGAGCACTCGATCAAACTACTCAACTACAGAAAGATTATTTTACCACTGGATTTTCTTTCTTAATTTTGATAAAACTTCTTGGCATGCATAAACTGCCTTCAGTCTAAGATGCAGTACTTTCTATAGGGTGGGCTTTGCCTTCAAGATATGGAGGAAATTGTACATGTACATTCTTTGTATTAGGTAAAAGTTTAAATATTGCCCAGTAAAAAGGGAAGATATTCACTTTATTATCTAAAGTAGAGAAGACTATCATGCTTTTGTTTACAT
This sequence comes from Panax notoginseng, assembly GCA_016801055.1. Taxonomy (NCBI): domain Eukaryota; kingdom Viridiplantae; phylum Streptophyta; class Magnoliopsida; order Apiales; family Araliaceae; genus Panax; species Panax notoginseng. The sequence goes on from CM029022.1 coordinate 41,879,546, forward strand.
CTAAGAGGCATCATTCGATAAACACAATAATCTACTCTAAACAAAGATCCCTACCTTCATCATATGTTCTTCCAGTATCTCATAGGTACAATAAAAACGTTTTGCATACACTGGATCATGAAGTTCCACAGCAACATACCATCGGAGAAAGCTAACCAACTCAATATTGCGCAATGCTGTCAAGAGTCGCAGACAATTTCAGATGAGACTAACAAGCTAGCAGAATACAATGAAAAAGTAGCTCTAGAACATAACAGCAGGCATACATCGTTGCACAAGGAAATGAGAAAGGCGAGATTTATCAGAGCACTCAAACCGAAGTGCTTGAACCAACTGAAGTAGGTAACACTGAAGTTCCTCATCATCAGCTCTTTCAAGAACTCTGACAGCATATGCACGGACCTGTCGTACACAAAATGATTTTGCAAATTTATACAATAGCATATATGCTATTAGAGCTTCAAAACTTGTATTGAAGCATATGGGAGATTAAAAAGAGGGGTTTAAAATATCTGTATATTGAAAATCTTAAAATTATTTCAATATAGCGAGAGAACAAAATCATTGTTCTCATTCTCTTTGCACTTGGCACCAAAAGAGCTCCAAGTTTACTTGAAACTAGACGATCAATTAATGGTTTCATCATCTACAGACAACTATGCCTATAAAACATTGTTAATCATGGTCCTCAGCTGATACAACATGCTTAGTTCAAGGTGATTTTTTTTAAAGAATAGCATGTGTGAATACTCTTGTCAACAGAAAAAGTAAGAACTGCACAAGCGCCTTAAGATGACTATGAATGATGTGTGCGCAATGCTCACCTCTTCACTTTCAAAAACAGGAGACAAAAGCTCCAATGCATCACAAACATCAATCATTTCCCACCTACCCATTAGTTCTATTGCCTGCTTTGCTTCCTGAAGATACATAAGCATATTTCCTCATAATCAATTAGGATATACTTCAGCAGCTTTGAAAATGGAAAACTGAGATAGCTACCCAATTTAACAAGAATAAAAATATTTATCAGGATGGAAATATGTACTTAATCAGCACATCATTTATCCACCAAAAAACAAAATGCACCTAATCAGCACGCTTAAAACATTTGCTTGTCATAGGGTTTATATCAACACATTTATTGGTAATACACCTTGAACAATTAGATAAATAAAAAAGAAAAGATGATTGACATATCCGAACCTGAACATCACTCCATTCAACACATCGTAGAAACTTGGTGAGAGCCCTCTTCTCGGACATTAATGAGAAACGGAATTTCCACAAGAGTTGCCTCTCATCTCCGCTCAAAGTACGTGTGGGTGGGTATTTTAGTATTCTTTGTATTGACCTGATATTCAAGGAGTATGAAAATTAATTGGCTTCCAGTTCCAAGAGAGAGAGAAGAAAAAAGTTTTAAACATTACACAGCAGTACTACATATAATTATAACATCATCTTTAGCTAGCAACTCAACCATTTCCATGAGAATGCAAAACACTCATCCTACAGATTAGCGCAAAAAAAGAATGTGAAGATAATTTAGAATAAACTGTAATTTTTATCAAACAAAATGTACAAACTAGTAATACGAGTCCATGAAACATGTGAGTTAGATTCATTCATACTTTCTTTCAGTTAAGCTTGGTTTAAGATCCCTATCAATGATGCCACGTGTTAAACTCCTTGCGAGCTTTAGTTGCTTGTGCTCAGAAGGATTAATCTTTCCCACTTCTGGATCCCACACAGTAACCAGTTCATTTGTTGAAGCTATAGGAGAGGGTATTAGGAAATTTGCTCCTGATTCCTACACGTCAAACAAAACTACAACATCTCAAACAATAGGGCAAGCATAATAAAATAATTAATTGTAGCATTGTAGCCAGCCATACATAAAAAATTTAAATTCTGAATATGACAAAAGGCTTAAAAACTAATCAGATTTGAAGACTGAAAATAAAACTTTGTGCCTTTAAAATTTCTTTTCTATAGCAGTAGAATGCTTTATTTCTCAAAAACACAATAAATCAAACTAGCATATGAACTAAAAAGGAAGTTTTAGGTTAACTTTTACCCATTTTGACAAACAGAAATTATCGCCGTGCAAATAATAGGTAACCTGTCAGAACAGCAATTTACTATCTAGTATCTAGGCTACCATACTAACCATGAAATAACCTTTAAGTATTGTTTCCACTGAATCCTTACCTCAAAAATATTAAATACTGCCAAAACCTCTAGTCAAGGAGCCACGAAAAGAAGGGAGAGGTAAAAACAATTAGGAGTCTGCAGTACTCTCGACTTCTCTCAGTTCAACAACATAGGAAATGAAACTCTTCCTATAAACTACAACACTTCACTCAAAAACTCTAAGAAGCGTGCTTATTTTTCTGGTCAGATGACTCAACCATGCATTGGCTTTCCAGTAGAGGACCACTGAAAGTTCAATTTAGTAAAAGCAATGTGGAAAGTATACAAAAACAAGTGATGGACCATCTTGCTGTTTTTTCATGCATTGGAGTTGCTATACATCAAGTGATCATGATAACTTGTTTCTCCTTTGAATCTTTTGTTTGCTTCGATGCAATCATCTATTTAGTCACCCCTAATTTTGTTTTATATGCGTGTAGTTTATTTAATTGTTTTCTCTCTCTTTTTTTTTTGCTCAATGAAAGAAAAGGGTAAGTTCATCAAATGGAATGAATCAAGAGAGAGAAAAGAATAGGAAGAACAGAACTTTAAAGGAAAAAGAGAGACCAGGCATGTCTAAGTTAATGAGAAAATACCAACAAAAAAAAGGATAATAATAATAACTTCTCGATTTGTAGAGCTTAAGGAATACATAAGGAAATAAAAGATAAATACAATCTTATGCTTGTGGACTGATTAAGGCTACCTGAAAAACAACTCGATGTTCAAAGCTGCAAAAATCGACAACCATGTATAGATGAGAACTTCCATTTTTACTGCTTTCGTGTTCCTTTATTTTCTCCATAGCTTTAAATGCGAGGCGATCCAGCCAATCAACTCGTTGAATCTGTCCTCTTTCATACTTATTCACAAGCTTCTCCAAACGCTCCACCTCCCCTCGCTCCTCCTTAGGGACCTACTAGAGGTTAAAACATGGTGAGCAAGTGTATAGAATCTAATAAAAGTACATTTGAAAAGAAGGAAATGGAGTACAAATAATATAATTATTTGACAGTATTAACCAGAAACCTTTCCAGGAGTAGTTGTATGAATAGACCCATCTGCCTCTTTTCCCAGCCAAAGCCTAAGCTTGTGTTTACCTGTTTTGAGTTGTTTTTTCATGTTAAAAAGATGAATGGTAGCTCCACCGATTAAACCCTCATTTTTTCCACATGAAACATCCCAAACCTGCAGTAACAGGATCAGGAAGCTCAGCTCAAAGTAAATTAAAGGTACTCTATGACTATAAACTATAACGTGAACAATCACAATGAAGGATAGATGTTTAATAAATCATTACTCAATGAAAACTTTCTCCAACAGTCCACAAGATGCTCAATTTCTTTAGAGATACACATCATTCTTAGAATGTGAATTCAGTAAAGACAAATACACACACACACGTATGTATAGTTATATGATTCAGTAAAGATAATCTCTCTTTCTTGAGGGAATTCAGTAAAGATATTCTTAACTAGAGCCCTTCATGTTTTTTAATTTTAATTTTAATTTTTCTATGCATCCATTAGGTTCCACGCATGTGTCATCAATTGCTATAATCCCTTTTACTGATGAATGTGCACTAGACATATCTAGTTGTGCATGTGTGCACAGATTGCACAACACACAAAAAAATTAATAAAAGGAACATAGATTTACTGAAACCCTGACATGAGGAACATAGATTTACTGAAACCCTGACTTACTGTAAGTGTGAGCTGCGAGTTGGCAGTCAAGTCCCGATATTTTGTACTTAATGTAATGAGTTCATTCCAGCAATACGACGGCCCCGGGGATTCTAGCCTGGGATGCAGTCAAATATAGTGCAATAAATTAATACAATTTAAAAATATATTAGAAAATAGATAGGAAAGATAATTAAAAAAAATATTATTCTATTGTTTCAAATATCTTTCAAATCTATGAATATGCTCTTTAGCATTATATTAGTTTCACGTGGCACAAAAAGTATGTCAATAAAAGGACTATACCAAGACAAATGCAGTTGAGAATGGACAAAGAGATATTAATGAATGGTATACACGTATTTGATTTATTTACATTTAGTTGTATTGAATAGTTAAATATATACAATAAGAGCATGTGGATAAACCTGGTTCTCATAGGAAGCCCAAAAGGAGCACCGTCGATGTACAATGCACACTCAACATACACCTCTGCTTTCCTCTCCTCTGTAGTGGAATCTGCATCTGCTGCAGATATATAACACAAACATTGTAAAACTTCACTGCAAACAACAAAATTGAAATTTTCAGATTTATCACGTTTTGGGGTTATATGGCTATGCCATTTATTATACGTTGTATTTTGCAAATAGGGGTGATGTATACATTTAGTCAAATCCGTTACTCTGTGAAAAAGTCAAAATTAATGTTATTAACTGAATTTAATATGCAAAAGAACCAAAAGGTGCAAAGATTGTATTTTGGGACAAGCAAAAAAGCCTCTGCAGATTAATTACCAAAAATCACTCCAATCAACAAGCCGTGGATTTTTAAACAAAAAAACTAGCCATCTAACTTCGACAAAGTAAAATCTACAAATTTGGTAGCTTATTAGCAATTCAAAGCAAAAAGTTTGTCCAAATTCAGCAATATAGAAAAGAACTAATATGAAATATCACTAAACCATTGCAGTGCCTTCAATTCCAATGAAGCTAGTACATAATTGAAATTTCAACAGCTCAAAATCACATAAATAATCGAATTACGAGTGGAACCCTAGTAGTCAAATTCAAAAATAAGAAGTTTAGAGCGAAGAATTTAACCTGAATTGGGCAACTTAGCGGCAGCTGGCAACTTCCCCTCTAACCGCTCGATTCGAAAAGTGACTGGAAGATTGATATCGCATGACAGGAAGAATCGAAATTCGTTCCCACCCATTTTTTTCAAATTGCACAAGCTATCAATTTAATCATACCTGATGTAACTATTTCTGTGTGATACAGAGGAGAGAGTATATAAGATATGGTTAATCAGTAAAATGGATCAAAAGGGCATGAATTTGCAGACTATTGACTGTGGATTGGGGAAGAACATGGAAATTCGAGATTATTTTATTTTATTTTGAGTGTTTCAAGTTTCGACTTTGATGTAAATTTCTTGCTTTGCTTCTTTCCTTCTTGTTTTCCCAACTTTTCCTTAAATTAACTTGTAAAATCTTAGAATTTAAAAGTAATATAGAATATTAATTTATATACATTTTTTAAATTTAAAAGTAATATAGAATATAAATTTATATAAAAATTTTAAGAGTAGTACTACGGATACAAACTATTTTATAAATATTTTACAAACTGCTAGTGTGTCATACTCCACCTCAGCGTATTGATTAACAATTTGTTTCAATGTAATCTTCGGTCTCACACAATATGTTGAGGTGGAGTATGCCACATCAACCGTTTATAAAATATTTATAAAATAGTTTGTGTCTCTAGCATTATTCAAATTTTAAATATATGAATTAGAAATTAACATGTAAGCATTAGGTTGTTAAATTTTCAGTATATACAAATGTTTTTTTTAGTGTTATATAAAATCAAATTTTTGAATCTTATCACATGCAAACCTTTGATTAATTAAGAAAAAATTACAAGACTTAGAATCCATCGAGTGTTAGAATTCAATTATGAAAGTCCTAATTTTTTTTTGTAAAATAACTTTAATAATGCATGAAACTAGCCCTCTTCCTTATTCTCCACAAGCTAGTGAATATATGTCGAGATAAACATATTTTAAATCAATAACTTAAGGGGATCGAAAATTTTCGAACGGTCAAATTTTCTTTTGTACAATTTGTATAACATTGTTATATATATATATATATATATATATATATATATATATATATATATATATAAAAAAATTACACTTAAATCACTGAATTCTGTAAAAATTTCAGTTGAAATAAATACTATACATTTTTTTAGAGTCAAAACAAAAAAATAAAAAATTAGACGGATTGAAAGTTCTCAATCCCCCTATACGAGTGCCACAACTTAGCAGTTGCGAGTTCAGAATATCTGAACGCTGTACTTTTGGGTGAATTAATCAAAACTCAAGTTAGGTGAATCTTATATTGAATCGTTTGATTGATTTTCTCTTAATTTCTTATAATTTTCACTTTGTTGTTAATTACTAACATTATCATGAATTCTATTAATAGGATAAAAAGTCTGAATGAAGAGAGAACTAGAGAAGGGTGAAAAAGTAGGGGATAAATGTTAGCCACGTCAGTAATAATCTTTTTTTCAGAAGCAGAAATATAATAAATTCAGAAAAGAATTCTATATTGATATTAAAGTAAAACCCAAAATAAAATAAACAAATTTAACCTTAACACAATGGACGTTAAACAGACTAGTAGATTGTAGCTTTGAGGACTGTAAGAACAGTTTCCTTAAGACAATATTTGGCCGTGGCAGGACAAATTGTCTCCCAGGATACAACAAAGCTCTGAAGCAAACTCTATCGTGTGTAGAAAAATTATCACCGAGCAGGAAGGAAGAACAAAGAAGAAGGCTTAAACTATTTTTTTTTTCTTCTCCACTATTTTCCCCAAAATTCCACACCCTTTCTACATCCTGGGAGAATAATCTTATAACAAGAGTTGAGTTCGTAACTGCCAAATATCCAATTAATTCCATCAATGATGTCCATTAATCCTTCATAAAGTAGGCTATCAAATTCTCATTCATACCATCCGTTTCTCAACAATCCCCCACATGAATGAAAATTGAAACGGAATTCGATGTGGTGATAACTCTCTACAGTTGATATTAGCATATGATAGGTAGGCATCAACCCTTGAACCTTCCCTTGTGAAGTGTATTTACTTTACTAGCTGACTAGTAGACGTGATGTCCTTGAACTATTCTGTCGTTTGTGTAAACGATGATATACCTCACACAAATACCAACATAACACAGTTTTGGTTCTCATGGTTATGTTCATTATGGTCGTGAACATCTCCTGGTTCTGCAAGAATTTAAGAGAACTAAACTCATTAGTTTTCCTTGAAGCGACCCCACTTCATTCTCACATAGGTGATTTTATCTTTTTGTTCAGATTACTGACACACAAGAATCATCAAAAGCATAGCTTAACCTTATCCGATTTCATATCACTGTTTACAGATAAGGGTTAGACCCCCTACAATGATAATACATTGTCTATGCAATTAGGTTGTCCCATTGAACCTAGATTTTGGGATCTCCAGTCAACAAGGTTGGGTTTTCCTTCACATAGAACCTTTAAATATTTATGGCCATCAATCTCATTCTTCTTGATGTTGTTTCAACTTGATCTCGGTTTAAACCTTTGGTTAGCGGATCCGCAATGTTATCCTTTGATTTTACATAATCAACAGAGATAACCCCTGTTGTGATTAGTTGCCTAACGGTATTGTGACGACGACGCATGTGTCTCGACTTACCGTTATACATCACGTTCTATGCTCTTTTAATCGATGCTTGATTATCACAATATAAACAAATTGTGTGCACAGGCTTAGGCCATTCAGGAATATCCTCCAAGAAGTTTCGTAACCATTCGGCTTCTTCTCCAATTTTATCCAGAGCTACAAACTCAGACTCCATCGTGGATCTGGTTATGATCGTTTGCCTTGAGGATTTCCAGGACACTGCTCTCCTCCTCCCAGAGTGAACACGTATCCACTTGTACCTTTGGAGTTCTTTATATCAGAAATCCAACTAGCATCAGAGAATCCTTCTAATACTGCAGGTTCTCTCGTATAGTGCGGTCCATAATTACGAGTGTATCTTAGATACCGAAGTATCCTAACGATAGCTTTCCAGTGGTTATCCCCTGGATTACTCGTGTATTTGCTTAAACTGTTTACAGGTCTTGCACAAGTCATGAGATACATCAGACTGCCTATAACCCTTGCGTATTCTACTTGGTCAATGCTTTCACCTTTGTTTTTACAGAGATGTTGGCTGATGTCTAGAGGAGTTCTAGCTTCACTAGAATCATCATTGCTGAACTTCCCAAGTATCTTGTCCACGTAATGTGACTGGGTTAAAATGAAACCATTAGGTGAACGCTTGATTTGGATTCCCAAAATCACATCAGCCAGTCCCATATCTTTCATATCAAACTTAGAGTTTAACATGTCCTTAGTATTCTTCACTATATTTTCATTACTACCCACAATCAGTATGTCGTCAACATACAAACACAGAATAACATATCCTTTGTTTGTGATTTTGACATAAATACATTTGTCACATTCGTTTATATTATAGCCATTAGCCATCATGACATCATCAAATTTCTTATGCCATTGTTTTGGTGCTTGCTTTAGTCCATATAAGGACTTCACCAATTTACAAACTTTTCTTTCCTGACCTGGAACTTCACAACCTTCAGGTTGTTCCATGTAGATCTCTTCATCAAGATCTCCATTTAGAAAGGCTGTCTTAACATCCATTTGATGTACTTCGAGATTCCGTAAAGCGGCAATAGCAAGTATCATCCTAATAGAGGTTATTCTCGACACTGGAGAATACGTATCAAAGTAATCAAGGCCTTCCTTTTGTCTATATCCTTTTATAACCAATCTGGCCTTGTACGTATCAATTGTTCCATCTGCTTTCATTTTCCGTGTGAAAATCCATTTAGAACTTAGTGGTTTCGTTCCCAGAGGAAGGTCCACTAATTCCCAGGTATGATTTTGCATGATGGAATCAATTTCACTTCGTATAGCCTCTTTCCATAAAGGACTATCTGTTGAATTAACAGCTTGACTGTAATTCTGAGGTTCAACCTCTAGCATATAGGTTAGAAAGTCTGGTCCAAAAGATTTTTCAACCCTTGCCCTTTTACTCCTTCTAGGCTCTACCTCTTCATTTTCTTCTACTTCAACTTCATGTTGAATGCCTTGACTGTCTTCATTAACAGTGTCAAGAGATCGTTTAGAACTCAATTCAATCTCTTCACGTTTGCATGGAAAAATGTGTTCAAAGAATGAAGCATTCTTTGATTCCATGAATGTGTTCTTGTGTATATCAGGATTCTTAGAATCATGAACAAGAAACCGATATGCGTTACTGTTAAGTGCATAACCAATGAAAATACAATCCACCGTCTTTGGACCTATTTTCATTTTCTTTGGCAACGGAGCCAAAACTTTTGCAAGACACCCCCACACTTTTAAGTAGTTATAGGAAGGTTTCCTTTCTTTCCATAACTCATGTGGTGTCTTGTTTAATTTCTTACGAGGAACCTTATTTAAAAGGTAATTAGCAGATAAGAAAGCTTCCCCCCACATGTTCTGTGGCAACCCAGAACTATTTAGCATCGCATTCATCATCTCTTTCAGAGTACGATTCTTGCGTTCCGCTACCCCATTAGATTGAGGGGAGTAAGGTGGTGTAACCTCATGAATAATACCATGTTGGGAGCAGAACTTACCAAATGGTTCAACGTATTCACCACCACGATCACTCCTTACCACCTTAATTTTCTTATTAAGTTGGTTTTCAACTTCCTGCTTATAAAGAATAAATTTCTCTAAAGCTTCATCTTTGCTTTTAAGCAAATATATATAGTAATATTTTGTACTATCATCAATGAAAGTGATAAAAAAATTTATTACCCCCCCTTGTTTGGATAAATTTTAAATCACATACATCACTATGTATCAGATCAAGTGGTTCTGTATTTCTTTCAACTGCATGAAATGAAGATCTTGTTAATTTTGATTCAACACAAATTTCACATTTATGTTTATAATCAATTTGGAATGTTGGAATATGTTGTAAATTAATTAACCTACGTAGGGTATTATAATTTACATGTCCAAGTCTACCATGCCATAAATTAAGTGACTCAATGATATAAATTAAGTGCATTGGACTTGCTAGAGATGACATTAAATTTCCACATGCCATTACAAACATACCCTTTTTCCACATACATTCCCCCTTTTGACAAAACAAACTTGTCTGATTCAAATACTATCCTAAAACCATGAGTACTTAGGAGGCTACCAGATACAAGATTCTTCCTAATTTCAGGAACATACAGAACATTCTTCAGAGTCACTTCTTTTCTCGAAGTCATTTTCAGAATTACAGTACCACTTCCCTTGATCTTGGAAGTTGCAGCATTGCCCATGTAGAGCTTCTCCCCATTCTTGCTGGGAACCAATTCAACAAAAGAATCTTTGTCACAGCAGACATGACGTGTGGCACCGGTATCCAGCCACCATTCCCTTGGATTTGAGTCAACGAGGTTGACTTCAGAAATCACAGCACATAAGTTGATGTCAGACACATCTCTAACAATTTCTTCCACAACATGTGCTTCATTAGGCTTCAACTTTCTAGGCAGCCTACATTCAGAGGACTTGTGCCCCTCCTGGTTGTAATTGTAGCATTTTCCATTGAATTTTGGTTTCTTAGAAATGTCACCCTTAGGACCCAGTTTGGACCCAGATTTAGATTTTTTTCCTTTCTTAGAGTCTTTATTGACCTCCACCACATTCACCCTAGCCTCAGACTGGCGGGCAACGTTGGAGAATTTCTTCTCCGAGCCTTTGTTGTCTTCCTCAATACGAAGTCTAACAATTAGCTCTTCAACTGTCATCTCCTTTCGCTTATGCTTAAGGTAATTTTTGAAGTCTTTCCAACCAGATGGTAACTTTTCAATAATACAAGCTACTTGGAAAGATTCACTAATTACCATACGTTCAGCATGAATCCCATGGATAATCAGTTGGAGTTCTTGAACTTGATTCACAACAGTTTTGGAATCAACCATTTAGAAATTCAAGAATTGGCTCACTAAAAATTTCTTAGCGCCAGCATCCTCTGATCTGTATTTCCGGTCCAAGGATTCCCAAAGTTCCTTTGCCGTTTTCTTAATACTGTATACACTATAAAGTGCATCAGTTAGACCGTTCAAAATGTAATTACGGCAAAGGAAATCAGATTGTTTCCATGCCTCAATTGCATTGTAGGCGGTGACATTATCCACCTCATCATCTCTAATAACAGGAGGATCATCCTTCAAGCAATTAGCCAAATTCAACATAGTAAGGTAAAACAGCATCTTCTGTTGCCAAGTCTTAAAATTCACACTAGTGAATTTTTCTGGTTTTTCGCTGTGATTGACAGGTATGGTTTGGCGGGGAGCTGCAATCTGGAAACCAGACCCGTATATAGGACCAGAACCAATGTTCTATGAACCAGATACGTTCTGTCCATCGGTGCCATTCTTTGAACCAGAACCTAGATTGTTCTGTGGACCAGTTGGAACAATTTCATTATCAGGAATAATATTCATTCTGAAAATACAAACAGACTAAGTTAGTCTAAAAAAAACAAACTGTTTTGAATAGGAAACAAATTATTCTTTAAATATTCCAGAACGGTCCAAATGAGTATTAACCCAGAACAGTCCAAATAAGAAAACCAAGTCAAGGTATTCCAAAGCAAATGTATAATCTGCAACTTAATAAAAGATTAACCAAAACCCAAATATTGTCTTAAGATTGTTAGCCACGTTAGTAATAATCTTTTTTTCAGAAGCAGAAATACAATAAATTCGAAAAAGAATTCTATATTGATATTAAAGTAAAACCCAAAATAAAATAAACAAATTTAACCTTAACACAATAGACGTTGAACAGACTAGTAAATTATAGTTTTGAGGACTGTAAGAACAGTTTTCTTAAGACAATATTTAGCCGTGGCAGGACAAATTGTCTCCCAGGATACAACAAAGCTCTGAAGCAAACTCTACCGTGTGTAGAAAAATTATCACCGAGCAAGAAGGAAGAACAAAGAAGAAAGCTTAAACTATTTTTTTTCTTCTCCACTATTTTTCCCAAAATTCCACCCCATTTCTACATCCTGGGAGAATAATCTTATAACAAGAGTTGAGTTCGTAACTGCCAAATATCCAATTAATTCCATCAATGATGTCCATTAATCCTTCATAAAGTAGGCCATCAAATTCTCATTCATACCATCCGTTTCTCAACAATAAATTATTTTGATTTACTTTTAGGAGGTAAAACTTATTTGAAAATAAACATGATTGAGTGCTTCATCTTTTTCTTAATTAGTACAATCTCTTATACTTCTAAAAGTGCAAAAGAACAAGAGATATAATGAATACTTTGATGTCGAGATCTCAAATTTCGTTCTAAAATAGATAAAGGAAAACTAGGAGCTCAACAATTTTTAATTGGAAAAAAATGTCATAAGTTGTGTACATTATATATATATATATATATATATATATATATATATATATATATATATATATATATATATAGTCCAGATCTTAAGCTCACCCCTTATCCAACTCACCCGAGCTCACCTCCCTTTAGCGACGGACCCGGCGACGGTTCGGTTATACAACCGTCGTCTATACTTTTAGCGATGTTATATGTTGTCCGTCGCTAAAAGTATAGACGACGGTTGTACGACCGAACCGTCGCTGGGTTCGTCGCTAAAGGTGGGTGAGCTCGGGTGAGTTGGATAAGGGGTGAGCTTAAGATTCGGACCGTATATATATATATATATATATATATATATATATATATGGGAAATGATATTTTCACAATAATTTCTGATATTTCCACACGCAAAGTGTCGCTGTAGATGTAAAAAAGAATCAAGAATTTATCCCTTAATTCTACATACCTTGCATATCCCTTTAACGATGGATCGGACGACGGTCTGATCTGTCGCTATATGTTATCCGTCGCTAAAAATTAAGACAACGATTCTCTGATATAGCGACAGACTGAACTGTCGCTCAATCCGTTGCTAAAGGGGGGTGAGTATTGTATGTAAAATATAGTGGTGAGCCCTTGAAATGGAGTGTGTATATGTATATGTAGTAATTGCTAACATTATCATGAAGGGTGTGTGTTTAAACTAGCAAAAAAAAGTGTGGAAAGTGACATATTTTCATAATTTTTTTTTATCTTCTTTACTATATTAGCCAATAAAATAATAAAATGGACGTTTTCCAATATTAAAAAGAATATAAAAGAAAAATTGTTAAAATTAGCACATTCTCTTTCTTAATATTCCATTCGTTTCAAAATAATTGTTAAATTTTATCCTTTCAAGTTGAATAAATAATGTCTAAAATTATTATTTTTATATATTTTTGACAAAACATATGCAAAGAAAATATAATCATAAGAAACGAATATAATTTACCAATAATCCTAATTTTTATAATTCAAAAATAGTAAATTTGAACAAAAAAAAAAAATCAAAACTTGGCCGTTAAATTACACATATTATCAACTGCCCAAATAACCATAAATTTAAAAATATGTTGTTCAAGTAAATACACATTAGACGACATTTTTTCACATATTTTAGCTACAATTTAAATTTCTAATAATACTTATTTGTGTGACGTCATAATTTCTAACTGCAAACACATTATCAACTGTCCGAATAACCATAAATTTGTATGACTTTATACAATTAATCAACTAAGGTTGTGTTTGATAAATTTGAGAATTAAGATCTGAATGATTATGATGTTTTAATAAATTAGATCATCTGAATGGTTATGAGGTCTGAATATTGTTTGATAACAAAAAAATAAGTTGTCTCTTAATGACACTATTTTACCATTTTAAAGGGTAAAATTTTATTTAATAATTTTAAATATTCAATTTAATAAAAATGAGTGCATAATATTGTTGAATATATTTATATAAAAAAAAATTATCAAAAAAATTTCATTAAGAGGTACCTCTTAATTATTAAGATTTCATTTTCTGTCTTACCGATTAAGAGGTATTCAGAGGTAACAAAAAACAAAACAAACAGTATCATGTCTCTTAACGAATAAAAAACAATCCATTAAGAAGTAATCAGATGTAAACAAACACACCTAAATGAACTAATTAATACCTTAACCCAGCCCCATTTGATAATGCATGGGGTTCTAATTACTTTATCAATGGAGTACTAGAATTATTTTTACCACACGTGGCACCCCACTCCTAATTGCAAACAGACAAGAATATCCTGTCCCACAAAATCACACAGGGAATTCCAAAAGGGCTATCTCAATTCCATAAACGGAGCATACTAGCAGCTCATTACATCCCTCTCAGTACTCTGATCATTTTCTCTCTCTGAAAACTCTGCACAAACAACACCACCTCCTCTGCTAAAACCCTTTTCCCATTTCATCTCTCTGCTAAAACCCTACCGACCCATTTGCTTTTTAGCTCCAGTTTTCTATCTCTTAGAGGTAGCAGCCACACATTTTTGCTCTTGATATATGTATGTGTAGATACTCTGTTTTGTGATAGCTTTCTTGTTGATGTTTTTATTGTTCGGGAAGAATGTGAAAATGTCTTTTCCTAGTTTGCCAAAAAGTTACTCTAAAATCTTATGTTTCAGCGCCTCTTAGCATGAATCTGCTTGGTTTTACTTTTATCCTTAATGAAATTCATACATATATATATATATATATATATATACATGTATATATATTGATGATAGCTGATTTTTTTGGATTTAGTTAGTTTAATACAAGGTAATAGAAGGGGATTTGTGTTTTGAGCTAGGGGGACTTGACAGATTTGTGTTGATATGTATAGATTTTGCTAACATTCATATATTTTTGCTTTTGATGTATGTATGTATAGATGCTCTGTTTTTCGGATATCTTTCATTTTATGATGAGTTCATTGTTACGCTATTGGGAAAGTTAATGTGTGTATTTGAAGTTTTTTAGATAATAGTAGAATATGTGTGTGCCGGGTCGTACATCTGGATTCCTAATCTATCGCTTCTATGTCAGTGGGTTTATATTTTGTGAGCTAGAAGAATGTAAAACCGTCTTTTCCCAGTTTGCAAAAAAGTTTGCTACGATTTCTAATGTTTCAATGACTTATGACTCAAATCTGCTTGATTTTAAAAGAAGCATATATGTATATATATGAAATGTTTCAGAACAGAGTTTGTTTATAACTTCCAACTTCCAAGATTATCAGTAGTAATATACAATGTTCTGAAATTTATCTCTTCATCATGAACTATTGAGACTAGTTTGAACCAATCCTTAAACTAGCTAGATATTCCCCATCAAAATAAAAAGTTTTGCAATATCTAGAATAAGTTCTTTAGGTCTTCTCATTAAATGTCATATCCTCTCTCTCTTTCACCTTCTTTCATTTTATTTCTATATTATCCAAGAGAAAATGTGATTGACTTGGAATGTTTGCAATTTATAAGTTGTAATATAGCCATTCTCCTCTCTTTTTGCCCCTAGATTTTTTATCTCCTTGTGTATTTCCCAAGGTGACATTTGGACATCATTTATGTAAAAATGAAAACATCTGATGAAAATTTATATTTGACATCCTTGTATCCTCCTTTCATTTGTAACCTATCTAAGTTGCTGTTTCTAACCTGCTTTTCGACCAAGACTGAGTTTCTTTAAAAGATCATGTCTTAAAGCTACACTTTCTGTCTGTTGTTTTAACTCCGAACCTTCCCACCCCTCTTCCTTGCATAGGAAATTACCAGTTTAGGGGAAGGACCCCTTTTCATAGCTTAATGCCTAAATCATATAAGTCATGAGCAGCAACCAGTTGTGATTTGTATTGAGATATTTTCTTTATACTAATTACTCCTTATGAGTTTAACATTAGCAAGTTTAAACTTGCTGTCGAAATGTGTTCAACTGAATTTAAAGCACTCAAGAATATCCTGATATTGGTAATTTACGTGTTTTCTTCTCCAATTGTAATGTTTATGTTGGATGATGCAGCACTATTTTCCTTGGAAGTTCTAACCAAGGGGCACACAGATTCCAAAAACGCATAGTTTCTCCTCCAAAAATGACTTCTCCGGTCAGGGAACAGGTTCTTGAGCTTCCAGAAGATGATGATTTGAATGAACAATATGTTTGGCCTTGGATGGGAATTGTGGTCAACATTCCTGTTGAATGCAGTGATGGGAAATATGTCGGTGAAAGTGGTTCAAAACTAAGGAATGACTTTATTAGAGAGGGGTTTAACCCAGTAAGAGTTCACCCTTTATGGAACTATAGAGGTCATTCTGGGTTTGCAGTAGTGGAGTTCAACAAAGACTGGCCCGGATTTTGTTGTGCCATGAAGTTTGAGAAAAGTTTTGAGGCCGCTCACAAGGGAAAGAGAGATTACTACGACGCAGAGAGCTTGGGAAAGGAGTTGTATGGATGGGTTGCACGGTATGAAGATTACCATTCACTTGACATTATAGGAGAGCATCTACGAAAGAAGGGAGATCTGAAAACTATTTTTGACATAGAAAGAGAAGAGAAGAACAAAGCAACCAAGCTTGTGTCAAACCTGACCAATGCGATAGAGGTGAAAAATATGCGCCTTAGGGAGATTGAGGTCAAATACAATGAAACGTCCATGTCCTTAAGCAATTTGATGACTGAAAAGGATAAGATGCATCGACTTTACAACGAAGGTATATTACAAGGTCCACTAAAGAAAGTGTTTTTGTGGTCTAATATGAAATGTTTCATAATTGCTGTAATTCTATTTTACTTCTCATTGGTGATTTTCATCTAATATCATCCTCTTGATATTGATATCTTGTTAAATGCTGATTAGAGATGAAAAAGATGCAGCAGAATGCACGCGATCATCTTGAAAAGATTTTCAGTGAGCATGAAAAAATCAAAAAAGAGCTTGAGCAGCGTGAAAAGGAACTGCAGAAACGGGAGGCTTATGAAGAATGTGAGAGAAAGAAACTTGTTACTGAGATGGAAATGGTAATGAAAATCCGATATTTACTTGTTTAACTGAACTCTATTTTTCTAGATTGGGGCTTAATAATTTATAAATACATTTTTAGCAGATTGGTGCTGTAACCAGCAAGGAATTAGGGAATGTAACAAATTTAGAATATGTTGCAATAATCTCTCTCTCTTTGCTTCTTCCACAAGTCCATTACTTCTGAAATATGATCATGCACCATAAGCTGATAAACACTTGCATTGCTTTCGGCATTCAATATCTTGACTAGAAACAAATATGCAGTTTACTGTTAATGTGATTGGAGAAATTATTTTTAATTTTTACTTGTATATCTGCTCTGTGGCTGGTTAGATAACAATTGTTTTATGTTCTTTTTAGAACAAGAGAGCAACCTTGGAGCAGAAGAAGGCAGATGAATGTGTTTTTAGGCTGGCTGAAGATCAGAAGGTACTGTACTTCGTTTTCATTTTGATTTGACATAACTACCAAAAACACAATTATTTGTTTATGAACTCCCAGCTAGTTTATTTGTCATTTCTGATTTAAATGGCAGAGGGAAAAAGAAAACCTTCGCAAAACTATTATTGAACTAGAAAAGAAACTCAATGCCAAGCAAGCACTGGAGTTGGAGATAGAGCGTATGAGAGGGGCTTTACAGGTAATGAAGCATATGGAAGGTGATGGAGATTATGAAGTCGAAAAGAAGATTCATGCCATCCAAGAAGACTTAAAGAAGAAGGAAGAAGAACTTGAACGTCTGGAAGCGCTAAATCAAGCTCTTGTGGTCAAGGAGCGCAAAAGCAATGATGAGCTTCAAGAAGCTCGAAAAGAAGTAATCACAGTAAGTGTTTTCTTAAAATAAATTATAGGTTCCTTTCTTCTTCTTTTTTCCTGAAGCCCTAATAGTGTTCTTTTCTATTAGCAATGTTACATTTCTATTGCACTTGTTTAGCCTTATTATATGTTAGTTGACTTCATTGTTTTTGTTTGCTATGCAGTTAATAGTGTTCTTTTCTAATACCAATGTTACATTTCTATTGCTCTTGTTTAGCCTTATATGTGAGTTTATTTCAGTATTTTTGTTTGCTATGCAGTTCACGGATCTTTGAAAGTTTGAATGGATAATTTTTAGAACACCTATGAATACTATTGTTAGGTGTTGTACAGTCTCACTTCTCATGTACTGTTTTAAAACAATATTGGCCTATGGAAGAGGTAGTTTATCATATATTGATTTCGCCAGCTTAAAGAACTTAAAAGAGTTTGACTTGCTGAGTTCTGTTGTTCCTTTGATATTCCTATTAAGTGACTGATTCATAGTAAAAGAAGGAAAATCAGTGTTGTTTATGACATTATTATAGGTAAGGAATGTCTAGTACGTGCTGACCTAGAATACATCTGAGTATTTGTCAATTTGAAATTGAGAAAAGAGAACACAATCATAGTTACATTGTAATAATACATATACTTTATCAATTTCTTGCCTTGTTACACTACTGAGGACCACCAGAAACATTTGATGATGGGGATTTTTGCCTGAAGAGCAGTGTCTAATGAACAACTACTCCGGGACTGATCCTATCCGATAATAATTGTTTGTTCTTGTATTATTAATTTTTAAAATATCTACTTTTTTTGAATTCAAAGATTTATGATGAGTTCTCTTCTTTATTAAGACCTTTTTTTCATTTTCATTTTTATTTTTTAATTATTAACTAAGAGTAATGCACAAAAGAGCTAGTAGCATATAGTCAAATAGAGATTAGAGCTCATCTAAATGATTTAAACTTTACATGGTTCAGTTTTGCTTGCTTTTTTCATTAATTTCACATTGCTGGTCTCTGAAATTAATATCTTTAAAGTATCTTACAAGCTATATACTGCTTTCTGATCCCATGTTCTTGTTAGGGAAAATGAAGGATATGAATTTGTAATTTCTAATTCAAAAGATAAACAACTTTAACATCCAGCTGATATGAATGTTCAATCATTATTAACTTAGCAGATAAAAAAAGTCAAGGGATTTGCTTTCGGTTTCTCCCTTCAACTTATATATGCTGAAACATAAACCAGAGAAAAGGTTCTCAAAGAATTCCTTCCATATGTCACAGCATCTATACATATTGGAAATGACATTTCTCATTGTAATGCAGTCCTTACAAGGGGTCAAATCTTTGAAGGGATTTATTGGCATCAAGAGAATGGGAGAGCTTGACTCTAAACCGTTCCATATTGCAAGTAAAAGAAAGCATCCAGATGAAGAAGAGGCAGCGCAAAAGGCTATGGAGCTATGTTCATTGTGGGATGGTCACCTAAGGGATCCTAGCTGGCATCCTTTCAAGATCATTGCTGTTGAAGGTAGTGATGATCACAAGGTATGCTCTTTTACAGAACATCAGTTACTGCAATTTTAGCTAAATTTTCTAACTTTCAACAAGAGGTTGGCATACTCACATTTCCATTTGTCTTGGATGTTCCTAGTTTCCTAACAGTGCATAAATAAAATGGCTATATATAGCTTATGTTACAACTTATCCAGAGGTAAAGAGCAGAACAATCCTCCATGCTGCTATCCTAACAAGTGCTTAAATTATTGTTTACAAACTCGCGTAATGATTTCCATAAAACTTCTCCCCATCCTTTCATTTCCTTTTCATCTACATGTTTCTAATACAAAATGTTGCTGTGTAGCATACCATTCTCTTACCATCAGTAGCATCCTTCAAGCAAATATGTAGTATGAATCCATTAATTTGGCATGAATGGGGACCGAGTAATCCTTGATTTCTTAATTCATTTTCCATTTCCTTTTTATAAGAAAATCTTGTTTTTAATTCCTCCTTCCCTTCATTTTCATGGTTGACCTTATTTTGTGGTTAATTTGAACATGACAACACAGGAAGTTATTAATGAAGAAGATGAGAAACTGAAATATCTAAAGGTTGAGTTGGGTGATGAAGTTTACATGGCTGTGACTACTGCCTTGATGGAGATAAACACGTACAACCCGAGTGGTAGGTACATCATATCAGAGCTTTGGAATTGCAAAGAAGAAAGGAAAGCAACACTAAGTGAAGGAGTATCACATATACTGGAGCAAATATTAAGTTTGAAACGGCCTAAAAGGGGGAGAAGGTAGAAACTATAGGTTAGTAATGGAACAGAATTTGGGATCAAAACATGCATAGATGTTTTTATTGCAGTATAAGAACATACATTTTCATTAATTTCTATGAATCTTCAGCTGGTATAATATAGAATCTCATCTGTTTTTATTTTTCCCTTTTTCTTTTCTTGTTACCTGCAATTGTTCAATGTGAGATTCAAAGACCACTTGCATAGAATCTAGGCAACCTCTTCCATTCTATATTTGGTTGTTCATGTGCCTTATACATGGGAAAGATAGAACTGTTTCTTTTTATTTTTGTGGGGGACTTGTGTTATTAGAAGACGAAGCTGAAAATAGTTGTTTTGGTTGAAAATGTATATTAGTGAATGAGGTTGTAATGCAGTGCATCTTACAAATATGCTGACTATTGTGTTGAAATTTGAACTTGCAAAGATCAAGTGAGGAGTAGGTTTTCACTTATTTTTATGACATTATGTTGACTATGTAGTCTCTGGATCTTTGAGACTCATTCTGGTAGGTAATAGTATGATCTAACCTTATAAATTGTGAGATTCATTGAAGTTT